>CAMZMU010000080.1:8152277-8653289 GCA_947311845.1 Poa pratensis | reverse complement strand
CCCATTACCACGAAATCCATTGTGGAGCAAAACCCAACTTGGACATAATAGCTTCCAAATAATCCCACTCAACACGGTCATATGCTTTCATCATGTCCAATTTCAAAGCACAAAAACTATTCCTCTTTGACATGTTTCTCTTCATAAAATGCAAGCACTCATAAGCTGATATGATGTTGTCGGTTATAAGTCTTCCCGGCACAAAGGCTGATTGCTCCTCAGAAATTATATCAGGAAGGATAATCTTCAGACAATTAGCAATCACCTTGGACGCGATCTTATAAAAGACATTACAAAGACTAATCGGCCTAAATTGTGAGAGCAAGGTTGGATTCTTCACCTTTGGAATTAAGACCAGAACTGTATCATTAATACTTTCTGCTGGAATTAAGATCAGATTGATCGTGCTACTACACTACGAGTCCTGTCCTCGTGCGTAGTCGTGTACACACAAAAAACATGTTGGGCCGGCCCAAGGTGAGCGACGGCATGGTAGGATAGGCCGGCGAGTCGTACCAGACGACTCGCTATAAGCGATAGGTAGGGGATCCCGGTGGAGACGCTCTTAACCTTTCTTTACACGGGCACGCTGCCGCTGCCGCTGCCGTCCCCCGTCGCATCACCCCCTTCCGACAGCGAGCAACTAGTGCTGCCGTGCCGCTCCTGCAATGTACCTTCCCCGCGCACTCGCGAGCACCGATTCGCGCTGAACCCGCCTCCTCTCGCGCGACCCTGTGCTGCTCGATTTTGTCCTCCCCGCCCGGCTGCCATTGTAACCTGCGAGCCAGCGTCGACAACCACGCAGTCGCGTTTCAAGCCCTTCTTCCCTCTCTGTGCCCGCCTTTGAAGGTACGAAACCTCACCCCCCCCCCCCCCCCCCCCTCCACTTCCTCTCCGAGAAATGGTATGACGAGATTTAGGTGAAGAATCGAATTTGTTAACTCGTGATCTGATAAATTTGTAGGTATGTCAGATGTACATTGTGTAGATCCATGAGTGAAAAATTGTGTTGACCGCAGAGAATATTTAACAGTTTAAGTTTCTTCATATTCCTAAAATCTGTTCCTTTTTTAACAGATGGAATGTCAAGTGCTTGAGGGAGCACAGATGGACGCACACCTTAATGAAGAGCAAAGGCACTCTCTATGCAAGTCATCTTCTCGAGTTGTTTGGAAGATTAAGGTGGATGACAAGGCACCCAGTGGAGATGATCCAAACAGCAAGGACCATAAATATATTGCTGGCGTGTGCATTAGTCCAAATGGGTATATATTATCAATGCCTCTTGCCACTGCGCCTGGTCTAAACTATGTCGGTTCATGCCCCTCATGGAGACAAGGCTGGACGAGAATGAGAGTAGTCAGAGCATCCAGTGCTTATGGTCTCTCTTTGCTCCAGTTGGAAGGAATGGGACGGAAAAAGGTTTGTTACACTGACTTAGCAAAATCAGGAGTTCTTAGCGTAAACCAGCATGTCTATGGGTTTGGTCATCCTAATTTCTCGGATTTCCCTTGTGAGAATACTTTTGTGAGGGGTTGTGTTGAATACCCATGTGAGGATATTAAAGACATGCCTCCCTGTTTGATTGATGTGAATTCTGACAAGAAAGGAAACAAAGATGACCAGTCTGTGCAGTCCAGCTATTTTGAGTCCTTAAACATAGCTATGTCACCAACTACCAGAATGGTGAAGCATTTATCGTGGATATCCTCCGTGAAGAAACTATCCCCGACCCAGGGGACTATGTTTTCTATGCATCCAGAAATCCCATTGGTTCAAATAAAGAACTTTCACCTAGGGTATTGTGGTGGTCCGGTATTTCTGTCTTCAGGGCACGTTGTTGCAATTAATATGTTCAAGTTCAAAGATATAAACTTTGCAGTTCACTTGTCTGCCATAAAGGAATTCCTCAAGGATTTTGATTTGACTAGTCCAACGGCGCCAGAGGAGGTTGAGTCGACTAGAGCAGAAGATAAAACCAAGAACCTTCAGGAGCCCCAAGCGGTGGCAGCAGCGAAGGCGACATAGGCGGATGGGCGAGCGAGGTCACAGCTCCAGTCGAATCTTGGGACCCGCGGAGCGAGAGTACCTATCTATGTGTGGGTACACCCATGGTTGCCAACGCTAGGGCAAAGGATAGAGACATTGTGCCACTCTATTCGGTGCAAGCTGAGTAGTGTCCTCCATGTATGGCAAGCTCACAATTCATAAGGTTATGCTGTTCTATCTCCATGGAAGGGTGTATTTGATCCAGCAAGTTGGGAAGACTCATAGTGCGTTATGTCATTCCTAAACTGAAAATGACACTCCAGGAGTTTCAGATCAACCCAGCAAGCCAGAAGTTTGATCAATTTAATTGGGTTATGATTTGGGATTCTGCTGTCCCGGTACACCATATGGTCCATATGTTGGAATTTAATTTCTTTACCAAGTGGCAGCAGGTTTTGTATCATTGGTTGTGTTCACCAAATCCTGATTTCAGTGAAATCATGAGTTGGTACAAGGGCTGGAGCCTGGAGGGGGCTTTTTCCACCAGAATTACTCGCCAATGAATGCATACGGAATTTCGGATGCTTCTAACGTCTGGTCTTGAGATGATGAACCAAGCTGCCGAAGGACTTGAGTTGGTGCAGCCAGGCGCTAGGGAGAATGTTGGCTACTTGAGAGCAACAGAGAAGCGACAATTTGATGCAGCACAGCAAGCATCACAATACCCTTACCATGCTGTGCCAGGAGGAGCCACGTCAGATATGAGCTTCAAGGACCCTATTCAGGAATATGCAGTTGACTAAGGTTTGCTGTTTATGCCCAGGGTTGGCAAATTCTACAAAGGCTTGCAAGTGTATGAATTTGGCACCGTGAGTATCTGCATAGATTCTGTCAAGCGACTACTGTATGCACAAGTTCAAGAGGGAGCTGAATGGTTGAGTTCTGTCTCTTACGCAATTGCTGGAACTGAATAGGATGGCAAGACGCTAGGAGATCATCTATAGCTTGCAAGTTTCATGTGATCCTTTTTCCGGCCGTGTAGGTAGTCTTCAAATGTGTCTTGTGAGCATTGTTGTAGAATTACTTGATAAAGAACAAAGTTTTTGATGATGTACCTGAATGTGATTTTCCACATTTCAACATGGAACTCGATTGTTATATTATTTCTAGAGGTTTTTTGTTATTATGGAAGGTTCATTTCTTGTTGTGTTTCCTGACAAAACGAATGCCCTGTCAGTAGGATTATAAGCGTGCATCTAGTTTTTTGACTATGTATTAAAGACTCAGGAAACTACCAGATGTAATGTTCCTGCTTTTGGATAGTTGAATTTTCTTGCTTGATGTCATGTTTAGCTGTTAATATGGCATGTTGGATATAAGTTTTAGAATGGTTGGTTGTAGCTTTTTATCCAGTACCTTTCTCTTTTACATACGAAAAAGATGACAGTAAGTAGTTTTGCTTAAGTCAAGCTTACCCATACTGTTCGTCTCACATTTAAATTCTTTTTAAGGTTTGAAAACTAGATGCCCTGTCTATTTACATGCAAGGCGGTTTCCACTGGAATTTAGGGAAGTTTCATCAAGGCTAATTTGATAATCCTTTTCAGTATTTGAAGGTTCCTTTGTCAACCCTTGCTTTCAGTGTTCAAGCTTCATCCTGAGGTCATTATGTGTTGAAATTGCAGTTTGGAGGTTTCTCTTTATTTCGGGGCCTGATCTCGTAAGAGATATTTTACATTGAAAATGTCTACTTTTCTTTACCTAGATATCTTCACTTATATCGCTCTACGGCTGTATTGCTAAAATCATAGTCATTGCCAATAACCCGCTGATGCATTTGATGGACATAGTTGACATTGTCACTATTTTTTTAGTGAAAACGCAAAGACATTCTTGGCGTTTTATTTCATTGAAAAGATAGAGTTTGTTTTACATCCTCCTAGGAGGGTTACAAGCGTCTCAAGCATAATACATTTAGTGCACGTCCCAGGTGGACAGCAGAATCACTCTCAGTCCCTTTGCGCCGGCTCTGGCCCATAGCCTCGCTTCATCCTTGATCTTCTCGACGAAGGGCTGGACTGAGGGCTGTCTTCCTTCAAACACGCAATCATTCCGGTGTTTCCACACCATCCATGGTGTCAGGAGGGTGATTGATCCGAGCGCCTTGCGCCGCTGTTTCGGTGTGTTCTGTTTTGCTTGCAGCCACCAATGCATCAGAGAGTTCTCTGAGTTGGGTGCAGGCACAGTGAATCGTAGCCATGCAAGGATCTCATGCCAGGTTTGACGCGTGAAGGGGCACTCCATCATCAGGTGATGGATGCTCTCTGGAACCTGGTCGCAGAGCAGGCAGCGAGGCGGGTGAAACTCTCAACATTTCGGAATGCCATTTTTGTCTGTTCATGCTGTGGAATTCACCTGTTCTTCATTGTCCATGTGAGATTTCTGATAGTATACTTGACTAAACATTCATGTAGCTATTTATGTGGACACAAAAAGGATTCAATTACCGTTGTCATTGTCTGACTAGTTTTTCCATGCGATCTAGTTCCTATTCAGGTTCTGTGGACAACTAACTCTCATATATATGATTTATATTACCATAACTACAATTTATCTCAAAACAACCTCCTGAATTGTCTGAGGAGCTAGATCAATCATTTATTTCAGGAATCAAACTGTTGTATTCTGAGTACTGTTATGTCATTACTGGTTCCTGAATGATCATTTTATGCATTTCTGAGTGGTTTTTGAGTTTTATTATGAACCTAATCTTATTCCAGCATTGGTTACTTCTGTTTCCTAGAATTCCAAATTGATCTCGTTGACTTCTGGTTGCTGGATTTGCTCCTTCACCAAGACGTTGGTGTTTCATTCCATTTATCTTGTGAGTTGTCCATTCCTGGTTTGTTTGTTATAGCCTTGCAGCCTCTCACATGAATTTTAGGCAATACTTTGCTTTGGTAATGTAGCCTTATGAACCCTTAAATGTTGTTATGCTGAAACATTTTATCAGTCGCAAAAAGTGAAAAATGTGACCTCAGGATCTTCAATTGTTGATCATAAAAAACGCAGGTCTATATGTACAAACAACTGACAATAAATCTAACTGGCACCCTACTTGTACAAACAAAATTAAATGCCTATCTCGGCATTTTTTTGGTCTTCCTTTCAGTCTACAGCCATTGTTACATTGTTACCCATGCATATGTTCCTTCGCATGTCTATAATTTTTCATCAGGGGCTCTCTCTTATCACAGTACTACCGGTGAATGCAAGTGTAGACACCGTGAGGTATAGGATACATTGACGGAGACATATTTAACTGGGGAGGCTCAATTGTTCTGACTTTCAGGTCCATGACATCTGTGATCAGGCCTGGCCCCATGATCTTGTTGCTGACGGTGCACTCGCCCTTTAGCAGATCTTTGCGGTGTCCTGGGTGCACAGAAGGCCTATTCTCAAAAACCGATGTGCTTCCTCGGTGCTGAAGCCATCTTTTAAGGTCTTGTCGATGATGCTCTCGAGATCACCAGACTCGTAGAGTGTCCAAGCCCGGTAAAAAAGAACTGGAGGTTTCTGTTACCTATGCTTTAGTAAAATATAAGAACTAATAGTTCCCATGCCATGAATTGAGTGCTTCAGCTATTTCTCTGGTACC
Source organism: Poa pratensis (assembly GCA_947311845.1). Lineage (NCBI taxonomy): Eukaryota > Viridiplantae > Streptophyta > Magnoliopsida > Poales > Poaceae > Poa > Poa pratensis. The sequence goes on along the minus strand of CAMZMU010000080.1, from coordinate 8,647,642 downwards.
AACTTTTCACTTTCTTTGCAAAGCAGGAATTTAAGTAGTACCGCAAGCCCCACTGGCCCTGCCTTTGTCCACGATCAGAGCCACGACCAGGCCTCGACTCTGATCGTGACGAGCTGTGGCGCCCCGACCCGACTGCTATACAGTGATGCTGAGTGTCACCGGTTAAGCGATACAACCGGAGGTTACGGGTTTACCAATCCCCGGCCAAAACCTTTGGCAGGCGTTGCTCGGAATTGATCATCGGCAACGCAACACCCTGATTGATGCCTTAACACAGGCTCAACTATCAATGCATAATAGAGAGATCAAGACTTGTGGAACAACTGGCACATCACAGACTCTACGACACAAATCATTATAGTTCAACTCTTATAATAGAGAAAGATAGCAAATTACAACCAGAGGTCACAGACCCAACATTACAACATGCGGAAGCGAATTAGGTTGTTCTAAACAATAAGAACCAAATTATGGCCTAAGAGGCCTACAGATAAACATCCAACGCCAGCTGTTCCGTGATGTCTCAAGCTGCCACCTGGAAACCCCAGACTACTCGTCGACGTCCACAAAGAACCCACCTTCGAGGTCGGTGAAGTCCTCCTCTGAAACAAAACAAACGACGTTGAGTTCGACGAACTCGCAAGATTATATATAGAGATTTAGCTCGATGAGGCTTTCAAACTTTTATGGCTGTTTTGCATAAAGCTGATTTTATTTATGAAAACATAAATCAATGGCATCGACTAATCAGAATATTTTCAAAAAGGGGTAAGAAGTACTCTTTTCTTTGATCACCTTTCTCAACATCAACCATCATGAACCACTGTACCTGTTCTACAAAGGCACCTCCCCGAATCACCCTCGAGGAAGTCAACCTTGCATTCTTGAGTGGTACCTTTAGTACCTAGGTTTTTAATCATTCCGTTTAAGTTATTCTATGATCTTATCGTCCTTTCCCAAGTTGTCCGTAACCGTGGACACGGCTTTTCGAAAACATTTGACCCTGCAGGGGCGTACAATGTTTGCCACGCGTACCGTCCGGCCCATTACCTATACAATTAGCTCTCTTCCTTGGAAAGCCGGCTGGGTGGGAGCGGTGTCGACTTCTCCCTCGTTAAGGACTAACCCAGGATCATCAGTGAGGACGGAGCAGAGGTGCCTCCAACACCCTGCCCCGTGGCCACTCATTTTCCTAACGCCACCATCCTCATCCCAGTTCATACCACCATCATCACGCACGCGCAAATGGAAGCTCAAACTAGAGGACCCTGGCTAGTCCCGCCCGAGTTATTTAGTCTATGAGGGTTCCTGCAATTGCATAGGCCTCACGCATGGTTGCACGCTCAGTCTTGGTTCGGGAGGTAAAGAACTCGCACCTAGGCGGCGAGAACGAGACAAAGCACCACAACCACAGTGGCCTCTCATCCCCACCTTTAGCATCTTATTACCTGTCACCACAATTCTCCACCATCATCTGAACAATTCATCACCTGTTTCCAACATGAACCATCCATCGTACAGCTGAGCATTTACTAAGCATGGCTAAGCATTAACATAGCATAGTTAAGTATCTCAGGCCAACAATACAAACCTATGGATAATAGGAGGGAAGCAGGTAATGGCATCGGAAACTTAATGCAACTATAGGATACTCTAATCCAACAAAACTGACGTTTGGAACCGCATGCAATATTATAGTGGAGAAAATATTTGCGGAAACATAGGATAAGATATGCTCAGAGGGGGGATTATGCTTGCCTTGTTGATACGGCTGGTAGTAGGGATCGTCGGGGTATTGCGGTGTAACCCCGGCTGCTTGATCTATCGAAGCATAACAACGGAGAACAATCAATCACCACACATGCTTAACATATGCAATGCGCAAACACATGATGGCATGACTTTTTAATGCACCGACTTATTGTAAGCTATCTAGCAATTTTAAGGGGGTACGGCGATACCTACTTTAACTAGGGAAGAGAGGGTACCCCACATTTACTTAGTGATTCTACTGCTAGTAGAAGTACATTATTGTAATGGTGATCAATTATGCATGATGATGATGATTCTGGATAGTTCACATTTTTCTGAGTATTTTGGTATATTACACACAATTTTCTGATGTCCCGATAAAAAGTTATTACTTTTATAATTTCCTCTTTTAAATTTATGATTTAATAAATTTAATTTCAACAACTATAAAAATTAATTACTCGTATTCGGGAGAGAGGGATGAAGTAGTCGAATCATCGGAGTCGATGTCCCTAATGCGCGAGGGGGAAGCGGCCTCCAGCCCGGTTGGGCCGGCTGGCTGGCCGGCCTTGCTCCAGAGCCCACCGGTCTCCAGCCCGGTCTGGGCCGGCTGGCAGGCCGACCTTGCTCCAGAGCCCGCCGGTCTCCAGCCCGGTCTGGGCCGGCTCCTGGACCGGCTAAGCGCCAGAGAGGAACGGTCTGCAGCCCGGCTAGGCCGTCTCCACGGCCGGGCGTGCGAGGAACGGCGATGAACTCCGGCGAGCAGCACGGCTCGGGGAAGCGCTAAGAGGAGAGGGGAATGGGTGCTACGGCACGGGGAGGACCAGTATCTCACCGTGGATGCGTATGCGTGCTCGGGGAGGCCGGAGCTGGGCCACAGCGGCGGCGCGCAGCTCGGCTGTGCTCGGACGGCGGCGGGGAAGAAGAGGATGGCGCGGTCGATTCACAGCCTCCCCGGTCGATTCCTCTGGCGGAGAAGGAGCTGGCGACGCGGCGGTCCTGCTGGTGGCGCTTGATTGGCTCGGGGGCTCCTCAATCAGCGGCGATGCGACGGCGACGACCTAGCTAGTCCACGGCCATGTCGGGGAACGAGGAAGCGAGGAAACGGGGAAAGAATCGGGGAGAGAGCAGAGCGGCTCGGGGGGGATCTTCTTCTCTTCACGCCGTCTAGGGGGAAGCAGGGGAGAGCACGGCGCCGAGCTGGTTCGGCGGGAGCGTGAGCTTCCGGTCGCTACAGGGAGGAACGAGAAGACAGTTTTCCAAAAAAAACCCTGATAGTTCTTCTTCCATCACAACCAAGTCCTTTCCAGTTACTTTTTAATTACAGCATCATTTCACTGATTTTATTGAGGCACTGAAACTCTTTACAAAAATATAAGAAAATTCATGTAGTCTCCCAGCAGCATATGGAAGCACCACAAAAATTGGGTTGTCAAATAAAAAGTTTTGTATAACTTTTGTTTAGAGAGTTTGGATATGGCATTTTGATAAATTGCAATTGAAACCCCTTTATAGATTTTAAGCAAATGCAAAATATCATTTTCTTAACTCTTGGAACATCCTTGACAAATATGGAAGTTTAGTTGAGTTGGTTTTGCCACCAACAACTCATTTTAGTTTGAGTTGTTTGAAATCAATATTGCTTTTGTTTCCCGTTGTTTTACTTTGTCCTCCAAATCTTGGTTTCAACTTGAGTACTTAACAAATGATGCCATGATGCATGAATGAAATGCAAAAGTGAAAATTTTACTCGGGTTTTTAGATTCTGAAATTTGGGGCTGTTACAACTCTACCCCCCTTACAGGAATCTCGTCCCGAGATTCTAAGGTTGCGGAAAGAAGTCGGGATACTCCTCACGAAGACTAGACTCTCTTTCCCAAGTTGCTTCTTCTCGGAATGGTGAGACCACTGAACTTTGAGGAACTTGGTAGTCTTGTTACGGGTCTTCCTTTCGGCTTCATCCAGGACACGAATAGGATGCTCGCGATAAGTGAGATCTTCCTGGAGATCCAGCTCCTCATGATTGACTCCATGGATAGGATCTTTGAAACAACGGCGAAGTTGGGAGACATGAAACACATCATGTACATTTGGGAAGATGACGGTAACTCCAATTGATAAGAAAGATCTCCTCGCTTGGCCAGAACGGTGAAAGGGCCAACATAGCGAGGGGCCAATTTCCCTTTGATACCGAAGCGGCGAACGCCACGAAGGGGAGAGACACGGAGATAAGCTTTATCACCAATTTCATAGTGAATTTCCTGATGGTGCTTATCATAGTAGCTCTTCTGCCTAGACTGAGCAATCTTCAGATTTCTCTTATGATTCGAACCTTCTCCTCAGCTTCATTGATCACATCCGGACCAAAGAGTGCTCTCTCTCCGGTCTCGGACCAATTTAGAGGAGTGCGGCATTTTCTTCCATAGAGAACCTCAAATGGAGCCATGCCCAGACTAGCTTGATAGCTATTGTTGTAGGAGAACTCCGCGAAAGGGAGATACTTTTCCCAACCCTTGCCAAAAGAGATTACACATGCCCTAAGCATGTCTTCCAACACTTGGTTCACTCTTTCGGTCTGACCATCAGTTTGAGGATGGTAGGCGGTACTGAAGTTGAGACGGGACCCCATAGCAGTTTGGAAACTCTGCCAGAACTTGGATACAAAGATACTTCCACGGTCCGATATGATCCTCAGAGGGACCCCATGCAATGGAACAATACGAGCCAAATATAAGTCAGCAAGTTGACTTGCCCGTATATCATCACGGACTGGTAGGAAGTGAGCAACCTTGGACAGACGATCAATGATTACCCAGATTGCATTGTTGCCCTTTTGAGATCGGGAAACCCGGTGATGAAGTCCATACCAATTTCATCCCATTTCCACTCGGGGACTGCAATAGGGCGAGAGTGCCGGCAGGCCTTTGATGTTCAGCCTTTACCCGTCGACAGGTGTCGCATTCAGCAACATACTTGGCAATTTCTCGTTTCATCCGAGTCCACCAGAATTGTGGTCGAAGGTCTTGGTACATTTTGGTACTACCGGGATGAATAGAGAGAGGGATTCATGAGCTTCTTGGAGGATCAGCCCTCTCAATTTTGTTTCTTTGGCACTACCAAGCGGTCACCAAAATAAACAACTCCGGATTCATTGACAGAAAAACATTTGCCTTCCCGCTAGCAATGTTCTCCTTGATTTTTAGAATACCCTTGTCACGGTTTGAGCTTCCTTAATCTGGTCTACAAGAGTAGATTTGATCTCCAGATTTGCAGATAGCCGAGGGAACAATTTCTAAGTTCAAACGAGAGAACTCTTCATGGAGGCAGGTTGGGCCTTTTCAATCATCAGATTGTTGCAATAGGACTTCCGACTTAGCGCGTCAGCCACGACGTTTGCTTTGCCGGGTTGATAGTTCAGACTCACATCATAGTCCTTGATTAACTCCAACCAACGCCTTTGCCTGAGATTTAAATCCGGCTGGGTGAAGAGGTACTTCAGACTCTTGTGATCCGAGAAGATCTCGCAACGGTTACCAAACAGGTATGGTCTCCATTGCTTCAAAGCATAGACCACCGCGGCAAGTTCTAGATCATGAGTTGGGTAGTTGTGCTCATGCGGCTTAAGTTGGCGAGAAGCATATGCCACCACATGGCCATCTTGCATTAGCACACAGCCCAAGCCTTGCAGAGAGGCGTCACAGAAGACGACGAAATCCTTGCTTGTGTCCGGCAGGACAAGCACAGGAGCGGACGTGAGTTTGGCTTTCAGTGTTTTGAAGCTCTCTTCAGCTTCGGCCGTCCATACGAACTTTTTCCTTCTTGAGAAGGTCAGTCAGGCCTTGGCTATCTTGGAGAAACCTTCGATGAATCGGCGGTAAACCCGCCAATCCGAGAAAGCTACGAATGTCCTTGACTGACATTGGAGTTTTCCAATCCAAAATGGACTGAATCTTGTCGGGAATGACAGCCACACCATTAGCGGATATCACATGACCAAGGAAGACAAGATTATCCAACCAAAACTCACACTTGGAGAACTTGGCATAGAGGCGGTGTTCTCGAAGTCGTGTCAGAACCAACCGAAGATGTTCGGCATGCTCTTCATCGGTTTTGGAATAAACGAGGATGTCATCAATGTAAATGACGACAAACTTGTCGAGATAATCCATGAAGATGGAGTTCATGAGCCTCATGAAAGTAGCTGGAGCATTGGTGAGACCAAAGGACATGACGGTATACTCATATGAGCCATAGCGAGTAACAAATGCCGTCTTTGGGATATCCTCCTTTCTGATTTTTATCTGATGGTAGCCTGACCTCAGATCCATCTTGGAGAATACCGTTGCACCAGCTAACTGATCCAACAGATCATTGATGCGGGAATAGGATACTTGTTCTTGATTGTCACCGCATTCAACGGTCGATAGTCAGAGACTAGACGAGGCACGGTAGAATCTCTCTTCTTGACAAAGAGTACCGGACAACCCCAAGGTGAACTGCTAGGCTGATGAAATCCTTTGCTAACAGTTGATCAATTTGCTCTTTCAACAGAGCCAACTCTTCCACCGGCATACGGTAGGGCTTCTTGGAAATTGGAGCGGTACCGGGAAGTAGATCTATAACAAACTCCACACTTCGGTCAGGAGGCATGCCAGGCAATTCTTCCGGGAACACATCCGGGAAGTCACACACCACGTGTATGTCCTGGATTTCAGGAGGGATTCGCCTTCCATAAAGCAAAGGAGGATCTCGGGTGAGTTGGGTATGATTGAACATGGAGGTCTTGACAGTGCAGACCAATACTTAACACTGTCGCCGGAAGAAGTGGTCACGGTGATGGTCTTGGCAGCACAGTCGAGATTAGCCCGGTATTTGGCTAGCCAGTTCATGCCCAGTATGACATCAATGCCACTTGACCTTAGAGCTACCAAAGTGAAAGGAAAAGAGTAGTAACCGATAGTAATCGGGACCTCAGGAGTAACACCATCAGTTCGCCATTTAGAGCCAGGTGTGGAGATCGCCAAGGGATGGCTCATCTTCTCAAACGGTATGTTGTGGTCTTTTGCAAACGCTATAGATATAAATGAATGCGATGCTCCAGAGTCAAACAAAACTGTAGCTGAATTGCCGTTGATTCGTAACTCACCCATGAGAACGCCGGGGTCCTCTTCAGCTTGTTCAGCAGAGACGTGGTTCAGGCGACCACGCACAATAGGTCCAGCCTTGCCAGCAGGAGTGGCAGGGGCTCGTGCAGGAGTTCCCGTGATAGGTGCCTTCTGGGGCACTCCCTGGAGTAGTGGCCAGCCTGGCCACAGGTGTAGCAGGTGAGTCCAGGTGGAGCAGGTAGCATAGGACGGTACCCCGATCTCAAAGAGTGAGACACTCTAAGGTGGAGCAGAACAAAAGCTAGACAAGGCCCTTATTCCGCAGATTTAATCTACTTTGACCTGGTCCGAGAAGTGGACAAGGTACTAGAGTTTGTTTCTCTTAACTAGACGAAGTGGAAAGTCTTGACGGATCAGGAGAGTGACTTGCATCGGAACATACCAACGTACGATAAAACTTTACTGTCAACTGACAGACAAAGGTTGGAAAGCAGATCAGAGTAAGAAACATGCTCAGGAGAATCCTAAGATGTTGAAGATGCACCAGTTATTACTCAATTGTGATAACCATGCCCAAAAAGGAGAGATGCAGCAGAGTCATGAACATAGATGGGGGACTCGCTAAGGGAATTCTGGTCATACCCCAGATGGTTCCAGGACAGAATCTCCAGCTATGGCAGGGTTAAAGTTACATAGTCATCCGAGGTGTGGTAAATTAAGGTTCAACCATTTACCACACAGACCACATAAAGGACTTGGGTTAAAGGTCAGCTTCATGTACCGGGATTCACAATTAGCATGAGGATCACATGGGTAACAACCCACATAATTCAACACACCAGAATCAAAGTACAATCCGGGACCTTCGGTTCAAGACCTTGGGTTAGAACCCAACAGTACTGAGGATGATTTGGATTGTAGCGCAGCGGGAGCAACCGGGCACATAACACTAAAGTTAGAACCCAACCACGTTTCTCATCTTTTACCTCAAAAACTTAGGATCACGAGGAGTAAAACTTTAAACTCAAATCGAGGTAAGATTGCTCCAAGATTAGAGGGTAACCAGATAAGGAGTAAAAAGAATCCTAAGATGGTTTTCACAACTCATTTTTAGGTTAAAAATATTTTCACAAACACTAGACTCAACGTCGACCAGTAGAAGGGTTTCCTACAGGCAGTCCTGCTCTGATACCAACTTGTGGCGCCCCGACCCGACTGCTATACAGTGATGCTGAGTGTCACCGGTTAAGCGATACAACCGGAGGTTACGGGTTTACCAATCCCCGGCCAAAACCTTTGCCAGGCGTTGCTCGGAATTGATCATCGGCAACGCAACACCCCGATTGATGCCTTAACACAGGCTCAACTATCAATGCATAATAGAGAGATCAAGACTTGTGGAACAACTGGCACATCACAGACTCTACGACACAAATCATTATAGTTCAACTCTTATAATAGAGAAAGATAGCAAATTACAACCAGAGGTCACAGACCCAACATTACAACATGCGGAAGCGAATTAGGTTGTTCTAAACAACAAGAACCAAATTATGGCCTAAGAGGCCTACAGATAAACATCCAACGCCAGCTGTTCTGGGATGTCCCAAGCTGCCACCTGGAACCCCAGACTACTCGTCGACGTCCACAAAGAACCCACCTTCGAGGTCGGTGAAGTCCTCCTCTGAAACAAAACAAACGACGTTGAGTTCGACGAACTCGCAAGATTATATATAGAGCTTTAGCTCGATGAGGCTTTCAGAGTTTTATGGCTGTTTTGCATAAAGCTGATTTTATTTATGAAAACATAAATCAATGGCATCGACTAATCGGAATATTTTCAAAAAGGGGTAAGAAGTACTCTTTTCTTTGATCACCTTTCTCAACATCAACCATCATCAACCACTGTACCTGTTCTACAAAGGCACCTCCCCGAATCACCCTCGAGGAGGTCAACCTTGCATTATTGAGTGGTACCTTTAGTACCCAGGTTTTAATCATTCCGTTCAAGTTATTATATGATCTTATCGTCCTTTCCCAAGTTGTCCGTAACCGTGGACACGGCTTTTCGAAAAGATTTGACCCTGCAGGGGTGTACAATGTTTGCCACGCGTACCGTCCGGCCCATTACCTGTACAATTAGCTCTCTTCCTTGGAAAGCCGGCTGGGTGGGAGCGGTGTCGACTTCTCCCTCGTTAAGGACTAACCCAGGATCATCAGTGAGGACGGAGCAGAGGTGCCTCCAACACCCTGCCCCGTGGCCACTCATTTTCCTAACACCACCATCCTCATCCCAGTTCATACCACCATCATCACGCACGCGCAAATGGAAGCTCAAACTAGAGGACCCTGGCTAGTCCCGCCCGAGTTATTTAGTCTATGAGGGTTCCTGCAATTGCATAGGCCTCACGCATGGTTGCACGCTCAGTCTTGGTTGGGAGGTAAAGAACTCGCACCTAGGCGGCGAGAACGAGACAAAGCACCACAACCACAGTGGCCTCTCATCCCCACCTTTAGCATCTTATTACCTGTCACCACAATTCTCCACCATCATCTGAACAATTCATCACCTGTTTCCAACATGAAACATCCGTCGTACAGCTGAGCATTTACTAAGCATGGCTAAGCATCAACATAGCATAGTTAAGTATCTCAGACCAACAATACAAACCTATGGATAATAAGAGGGAAGCAGGTAATGGCATCGGAAACTTAATGCAACTATAGGATACTCTAATCCAACAAAACTGACGTTTGGAACCGCATGCAATATTATAGTGGAGAAAATATTTGCGGAAACATAGGATAAGATATGCTCAGAGGGGGGATTACGCTTGCCTTGTTGATACGGCTGGTAGTAGGGATCGTCGGGGTATTGCGGTGTAACCCCGGCTGCTTGATCTATCGAAGCATAACAACGGAGAACAATCAATCACCACACATGCTTAACATATGCAATGCGCAAACACATGATGGCATGACTTTTTAATGCACCGACTTATTGTAAGCTATCTAGCAATTTTAAGGGGGCACGGCGATACCTACTTTAACTAGGGAAGAGAGGGTACCCCACATTTACTTAGTGATTCTACTGCTAGTAGAAGTACATTATTGTAAGGGTGATCAATTATGCATGATGATGATGATTCTGGATAGTTCACATTTTTCTGAGTATTTTGGTATATTACACACAATTTTCTGATGTCCCGATAAAAAGTTATTACTTTTATAATTTCCTCTTTTAAATTTATGATTTTAATAAATTTAATTTCAACAACTATAAAAATTAATTACTCGTATTCGAGAGAGAGGGATGAAGTAGTCGAATCATCGGAGTCGATGTCCCTGATGCGCGAGGGGAAGCGGGAAGCATGCGCAAAAGGGGGAGGAAAAATGGAAAAAGGAACATCTGAAAAAAAAACAGTTAACCCGACCTCCAGCCCGGTTGGGCCGGCTGGCAGGCCGGCCTTGCTCCCGAGCCCGCCGGTCTCCAGCCCGGTCTGGGCCGGCTGGCAGGCCGACCTTGCTCCAGAGCCCACCAGTCTCCAGCCCGGTCTGGGCCGGCTCCTGGACCGGCTAAGCGCCAGAGAGGAACGGTCCTGCAGCCCGGCTAGGCCGTCTCCACGGCCGGCATGCGAGGAACGGCGATGAACTCCGGCGAGCAGCACGGCTCGGGGAAGCGCTAAGAGGAGAGGGGAATGGGTGCTACGGCACGAGGAGGACCAGTATCTCACCCTGGATGCGTATGCGTGCTCGGGGAGGCCGGAGCTGGGCCACAGCGGCGGCGCGCAGCTCGGCTGTGCTCGGACGGCGGCGGGGAAGAAGGGGATGGCACGGTCGATTCACAGCCTCCCCGATTGATTCCTCTGGCGGAGAAGGAGCTGGCGACGCGGCGGTCCTGCTGGTGGCGCTTGATTGGCTCGGGGGCTCCTCAATCAGCGGCGATGCGACGGCGACGACCTAGCTAGTCCACGGCCATGTCGGGCAACGAGGAAGCGAGGAAACGGGGAAAGAATCGGGGAGAGAGCAGAGCGGCTCGGGGGGGGGGGGGGGGGGATCTTCTTCTCTTCACGCCGTCCAGGGGGAAGCAGGGGAGAGCACGGTGCCGAGCTGGTTCGGCGGGAGCGTGAGCTTCCGGTCGCTACAGGGAGGAAGGAGAAGACAGTTTTCCAAAAAAAAACCTGACAGTTCTTCTTCCATCACAACCAAGTCCTTTCCAGTTACTTTTTAATTACAGCATCATTTCACTGATTTTATTGAGGCACTGAAACTCTTTACAAAAATATAAGAAAATTCATGTAGTCTCCCAGCAGCATATGGAAGCACCACAAAAATTGGGGTTGTCAAATAAAAAGTTTTGTATAACTTTTGTTTAGAGAGTTTGGATATGGCATTTTGATAAATTGCAATTGAAACCCCTTTATAGATTTTAAGCAAATGCAAAATATCATTTCTTAACTCTTGGAACTTCCTTGACAAATATGGAAGTTTAGTTGAGTTGGTTTTGCCACCAACAACTCATTTTAGTTTGAGTTGTTTGAAATCAATATTGCTTTTGTTTCCCGTTGTTTTACTTTGTCCTCCAAATCTTGGTTTCAACTTGAGTACTTAACAAATGATGCCATAATGCATGAATGAAATGCAAAAGTGAAAATTTTACCGGGTTTTTAGACTCTCAAATTTGGGGCTGTTACACGAGCAAGCTGGCGATGTTGGGCAGCACGTTGTCGCGGACGGTAGCCTTTTGATGCTTCCAGATACATGATTGATCTTTCTTGAATTTATTTGCAATGCGTCAGCACGGTAGAATAACTTGGCAAAATCTAACAGATATGCCCTAAGAATGGGAGGACTAGTCAGTGCAAGTGACATGGAAAGCATATTCTGAAATAAATCCAGACCCAGTTGACAAAAATATAATAATCAGAAGACAGGTAACGCTAGCCGATTTTGGACAGAAAAGAAACTTCCTGGCACCTTCCATTTGAATACTTTCACTTGTGGCAGTATATTATGGATATCTGCATATAATTATCTAAATTGATCAATCATGTGAACAGCACAGCTGTATATCTGCCCTGATTCCTGATGGTCTAATGGGGAGCATCTGGAATCTCTCATAGCTGTATTCCTGATCTTTTTAATCATGTAAATAATTGTTCTGCCTGATATTATTTTGGCTTAACTTTCTGGAGATTCAGACACTAGACCTGAAGAGATCATACCGGACGTTTATAATGCACAATTAAGTACATATTTTCTGGAAGTGTTCTTTACCGTTTCTAGGAGGTACTGATCTTGAAGAGGCAATCTGAGGTCAGCATGCCTCCTGCCACTGACAATCTCCAGGAGCAGTACTCCAAAGCTGTAGACATCAGCCTTCTTCGTCAGCTGCCCTCGGATCGCGTACTCCGGTGCCAGATACCCTCTTAGAAATAGGCTTGTCAGTTTATCTTAACCACACTAAGTATGCAAGGTCAAATCAGAGCAGTAACAACAAGTGCCACTTTGCTTACAGTGTTCCTGCAACCCTGGTGCTGATATGTGTCATGTTGCCTGGGAAGAGCTTTGCTAGCCCAAAATCCGATATCTTGGGGTTCAGGCCCTTGTCAAGCAGAACATTGCTTGCCTTGATGTCACGGTAGACGATATGTGGCCGGACTTCTTCATGCAGATAAGCGAGACTGTCGGCTACACCGGTGCAGATCTTCACCCTTGTCCTCCAGTCAAACCGGATACTACCGCGGGAATTACCTTAAGAACATGAAAATTCAGAGTCAGAACCCCGAGGAATGAACAGATCAAAATGGAAATATGGGTATACCAAAGAGGGTCTTTGCAGTGCTGTTGTTCTCTAGATAATTGTAGACCAGCATTTTGTTACCTCCATCGACGCAGCAGCCATACAGTTTAACAAGGTTGGGATGGGTTATGCTGGATATGACGCTCAACTCATTCAAGAATTCCTTTGTCCCTTGCTTTGACTCCGAGGAGAGCACCTGAATGGCAACTTTCTGGCCATTCTGGTAAATGCTTGGTGAAATGGAAAAAAGTGAGCCTACCAAAAGCTGCTGGTGGACTTGTTGTCCTTAACCTGCGAGAGCAAAACAAAACATTTCTCATGAAAAATCTGTTCAAGTTCTTCAACTCACAGGATAATCCATGGGTTCAGTTGGTTTGGGAAGCGTATTATCGAAATGGCACTGTTCCTCTTCAGCAGCAACAGAAAGGATTGTTTTGGTGGAGAAATTGTTTATCCTTCTTTTTTTGGTGGAGAAATTGTTTATCCTTCTTTTTGTTGAAGCGTAAACAATGGGAGAGTTTCCCACTGCAATTTTTTAAATTTTAAATAAAGTATGTACAAAGGGTATCAAAAAAGAAAAAGGTTTATGTAAGGTTACATCTCCAGATATGAAAACTATTTACAAACTTCTTCTTTATTCTATGGCCTAGAAGTGCCAGTTCGTTGAAGTAAATGGCCTTCCATGCTTGCACAGTCGGCCTTTGGTTCTTGAAAATCTTGTTATTTCTCACAAGCCAAATACCCCAGGCTGCAAGGATGATAATTTCCATAGCGAATGTCTTTAGGCAGTTTGTTTCTCATATCAGACAAAGCTTCCAGCGTCGTTGTGTGTTGAATTCTTTCAGGGCAGACCAAACTCCAGCACTGCTGTGCAAATGGACAGCTCCAGAACAAGTGTATCAGTGTTTCATCCTCTCTGCATTCCAACGTTGCACACCCGTATGATGGCAAATGAAAGGTTTTCCTTCTCATGAGATCTCTTGTGTTGAGCCTATCATGAAGTAGAAGCCAAAAGAAAAACTTGTGTTTTTTGCTGGCAGCTTGTTTTCCAAATCCATTTGAAGTGGTCAGGAGCTTCCTTTACTCCAATCAGGTTTTTATACGCTTTTGCAACAGTGAAAGCTTCAGAATTCCAGATGTAGGTCCATTTATCAGGGTACCCAGCTCGAGTATCATTTTCAGTAGCTTGGCATAGCTCTTTCATTTGATTGAATTCTTCGAATGCCTCTTGAGACAGAGGTAAATGAAACATATCTTCCACATGCTCGAGGTTCAGAACTTGATGAACAGTTGCCCTGTGGTATTTGGCAAAGGAAAATAACCGTGGGTATTTTTGCTCAAGACATTGCTCATTCCAAAGATCACTCCAGAAGAGAGTTGATTTGCCATTCCCCACAGAACATTTAGCAAGTCCCTTATAATCATCCAGTAATTTCAGATGGTCTTTCCACCAAAATGTTCCCTCCATTTTACTGCCAGGTAATTCACCATTGTTGTAATATGTGTTCCAAATCAATTGTACCCAAGGAATGTCCAGGTTATTGAAGAACTTGTGAAGGCTTTTGAGCATTAGAGCTTTGTTCTGCACGGCCAAATCAAGTACCCCAAGGCCCCCTTGTTCTTTTGGTCTGCAGACCGTCTTCTAAGCCACCAGAGCCGGTCTTTTATCTTGTAAATCTGGTTTTCTCCACAAACAGTGCCTCATATACTTGATGATTTGTTCTCTGATTGGAATTGGGATCTCAAGGCAACACATGAAAAACATTGGCATGGACGCCAAGACTGATTTAACCATTTGTAATTTGCCACCATAATTCAAGAAGTCTGCAATGCCACATAATCTTTTTTCAACTCTTAACACCATTGGAAGAAAATAATCCAGTGAAGGTCTAGTTGTACCCAAGGGAAGCCCCAGGTATGTAAAGGGGAGATTCTCAGTTTTGCAACCCATTGTGCTTGCAAAGTGTGACAGTCTATCAGTATCCATGTTTATGGGAATCATGCTGGATTTTTGGAAATTAACCTTTAGGCCCACAGAATCAGCATAACAGTTTAGCAGAGATTTCAAATATAGTAGCTGATTTGCATCCGCTTCAATAATGATCAAGGTGTCGTCAGCATATTGCAGAATTGGAAAATCATTACTCCCAGTGTTCAGAGGCAATCTTATGAGTCCCAAATTTCTAGCCTCATTGAGAATTGTTTGAAGCAAGTCTCCTCCAAAAACATACAACAATGGGGATAATGGATCGCCTTGTCTTACTCCTCTTTTACAATAAAATTTCTTCCCTGGCACCCCATTCAACAGGACAGAAGAAGTTCCTGTTTCCAAAATCCTTTTAACCATATCAATCCAGATTGGTCCAAAGCCTTTTGCCTCCAAGATTTTAAAAATAGCAGAATGCTCAATTTTGTCAAAGGTTTTTTCGAAGTCTAACTTCAGAATGATCGTTTCTTTACCAGATTAATGGCATTGGAAAAGATACTCAAAAGACCATCCGAGACAATCTTGTATGGATCTTGACTTGAGGAAACCATACTGGTTTTTGTGTACTAGTTTCAGTATCACCGTTTGCAGTCTATTGGCCAGTAGCTTGGTCAGAATCTTGAGAACAGAGTTCAGAAGTGAAATTGGCCTGAAGTCGTTTGGTGACATTGGGTTGTCGTTTTTTGGTATCAGCGTGATGAAAGATGAGTTTATGCTTTCCAAGTTAACTTTCCCTTCAAAAAAATCCGAGATAAGCTGCTTACACTCTGGGCCAATTATACTCCAGCAAGCTTTCATGAACTCATTGTTAAATCCATCCGGTCCGGGAGATTTTTCATTTGGGAGAGAGGAAATCACAGCTTCAATTTCAGAGTTTCCGAATGGAATTTCAAGAGCTGACAGATCTTCATTATTTCCTTGGAATAATTCATGGAGATTAAAATGCATGCTAGGATTTTCGGTCACCCCCATTCTTTCTTCAAAGGCAGTCCAAAGAATTGCTGCTTTGCCTCATGATCAGATAATTCCATTGTTTTTAAAAGTATTTCTGTTTATCCTTCTTGGACGTTTTTAAAAGTATGACTTCATGTAAAGTTGGAAATGGGCAAAGCATCCTTCTCTGGCAACACAAATGGCAACAAGGTGAAACTCTACAGTCGCAGTTCCCTGAACTGCGCTCTTTTGCTCATAACCCCATGATTACTGTTAAAGATGCAAAATGGAGTGCAGAGCATGAATTCCATTCTTTATTTCAACTCCCTTTATCGGTGGTTACATCAGAACAGTATGACCAGCTGATAAACATTCTCCAAGAACTACCTAATGATCCCAAGGATAGTTGGCATTTCCCCTGGAGTAACATCAGGAATTCAACAAAAAAGGTATACAATGCTATAGTCCAGAGTTCCGGACTAATGAAGCTCCCCTGCCTTTCAAATGGATTTGGAAATCCCCTGTGCTCCCGAAACACAAGTTCTTCTTTTGGTTAATGATCCAAGACAGAGTGAACACCAGAGACTTACTGGATAGAAAGAATTTCCATGTGAACATCGAGCAAATGATAATAGGAAGCAATGGAAACGGTGTTTTAATCAATGTAAAAGAATGGACCGGGATGCACAATTCACTAGTGGTATTTCCATAAAATATATAAACAAACATGCTGGGTAAACAAATTACAGCTAGGCAATTGACAAACTGTAAGGACATGACAATGCTATCATGAAAAGTTATAGTTCACTGTAGTATTTAATTGGGCATTACAACAAAATATATAGACCGCTATCCAGCTGCATCTATGACTAATAATGCATCCCGGGATCGCTGTCCAGCATGTTACCCGAATGTATTAAGTTGCAAGCAACCGATTATTGCAATAAACAAAGTGCATAATGTAAGCAATGCATATAACATATGGAAATAAACACCGCTGTTTTACCCCTAGTAGCAATAGCACATCCCCATTCTTAGAAGCTTCTGTCCCTCGAGCCCAGACTCACGAGAGGCATGAACCTATTATCTACCATAACTACTCCCTCTTGGAGACACTAGCAACTACTTGGCCAAAGCAACCACTATCATCGGAAAGCATGCAAGATCATAAATAAAACATAGATATAAAGATGAACAAACTTGATCATAACTTCACAATTCATCGGATCCCAACAAACACAAGATGTAGCATTACATTGGCATATCGACGGCAGTCCACACTGTGTCCTTTGTTCGGGACAGATGACTGAATCGCGAGATCACCTCTTCTTCCAATGTCACTTTGCCTTGAGATGTTGGAACGCGGTGGGCATTAGCTGGGATTGTCAACTGACGGTATCGCCACGTATTTTGTTAGCTGAACAGGAGTTTACTGGTCCTTGTTTCATGGAGGTTTTGGCTTGTGGGGCGTGGAATATCTGGAAGACCAGAAACGACCTCATTTTTAACAAGATACCTGCATCTTTTGGTGGCTGGAGGGTCAAATTCCAGAGTGATCTTTTGCTACATCAACATCGGGTTAAGGCGAACGTAATAGCCTCTTTGATAGACTGGACTAGGTTTATTTTTACTTAATTATGTATTCTCCATTCATTTTTGACCCCCCCCCCCCCCCTGAACATTGTAATCTTTGGACATCGGGTTGTCACTATTTTGGTGACTCCTGATATATTAATTGTAAATGTACACCGTAGGGGTTTCCCCTACGGTAATGGGTGTCAAAAAATCATGTTTGGCAGCTCACTAGATCTAATACATGGTAGCACAAGGAGAAGAGACAACCATCTAGCTACTGCTATGGACCCGTAGTCCAATGGTGAACGACTCACGCATCACTCCGGAGGCTGGCATGGTGGTGTAGAAGCCCTTCGGTGATGATCTCCCCTCCAACAGAGTGCCGGGAAGAGCTACAGAACCCTCCCGAACTAGGTTTCGCGACAACGGTGACCTCGAATATCTTTCATGTGGAAACTGATCAGGTGCCTAGGCTTTTGGGGGATGATGAATATATAGGCAAAGAGGCAGCGCAGGAGGCCGCCTGGTGGGCCCATACGGCAAGGGTCACGGCCCACCCCTGGCCCGCGTCTGGGTGGCATCTAGGGGTGTGGGCCCCCTCTGGCTGATCTTTGGTCGATGTCTTTGTTCCTTCGTAAAACAGATCCTCGCAAATTTCCAGGTCTTTCGGTGAATATATTTCCTTACTAGGATTTCTGAAACAAAAAGACAACAGAAAACAGAACTGGCACTGGGCATCTTGTTAATAGATTAGTCCCGAAAATGCACCAAAATGATATAAATCTTAAAAAATAAAACATGTAGTATTGATATAAAATAAGCATGGAACATAAATAATTATAGATGCGTCTGCGACGTATCACATACCGTAATCTCTATTAGACACATGCGCCATTGGGCCATGCCCTTTGTACGCACGGACACGAACTGACAGCCCATCTCCGTTTACGAGGGGCAGGAAATCTTATACTCCTGGAAGGGAAAAGAAATACCGGTATTAAAATGATTATATCCTATAGGATCGACCAGATCGCAAGCGATTATAATCACACCTGGTTGTTACAGTAAATACACGTATTGCCCGAAAGGTACAATAAATACAAGGATATGTATACGCTTGTGTCTTTTGCTGTCTTTTCAATTGATGCTAAATATCTTGGCAGTGAATTTCTAGCTATGCTCTTTTTTTATGCTAAATGTCTGCCATGTTATCCACTACTGAGATTTTCTTTTGAAGTACCAACGATAGTATATTGCCTAATAGTTATCCTATAGTAAATTTTCGTTCTCTCTTTTATTATTATACTGGTATTAACGATGTACAATAATTTCAAAATTTTATTTTATATGAGCAGTTATAACTTTGATCCACCTTATTAATTGTTCATATATTCTCTCTACAATTAATGTAGAAATTTCTAGAGAATGTGTAATTACTAGGTAATAGATGGGTATTCGATATCACATCCTCCATAAAAAGGTTGCCATTTTATTTGTTCTCCTTCACAAACTACAAGTCATACAGTCAACATCCTCATTTACTATCAACGACACGGTTAGCTAAGATGAGAACTATCCTGGTGCTCCTAGCTCTCAACTTTCTCATGCTATCATCATTGTCGCCATCATCATCAGGTATTCATTTGTTCCAATAGCACCACGAGCTATAACTATGTGTGATTGTTAATTGATAGTTGTATTGACATTATGCAGATGCTAGCCATGAACCCTGTATGGATCACGTTCTTTTGATACAAGAACCATGTAATCCCACCAATTGTGACGATGCATGCCGTGCCGTAAACAACGGGGATATCTATTGTAAGGGGAACTGCTGCTCGAGGTCCAGATGTGATATGGATCGTCGTTTTGCATCTGCAAGTTATGCCTGTGCGATTGAATAACTTGATGTAGCTGATAAGATAGAAGGGCATGTTTATTGAATAATGACGATGTTGTTAGCATCAACACTTAGCTAGAGATTGCCATAAACTTCGATTTGGTACGTTTCCCAAAGTTATACAATATGAAATTATTAAGTGAGCTTTATACGATGTTTGATTGTGCATGCATTGGTTTGCACGTATGGTATATGTACCATACCAAACCATAATGTTTTGCCACATGATATTTATGTTATTGTCTAACTCTTGAATGCACCCAACGACTCTCCTTAGGCATCCTTGTATGTTCTTCATGCGCTCTACTCCTCTATATACGCCATATTTCAGTCCCCTCATTTCTCCATCAATCCCATCTAGTGTTGGATTTGTTTCTGTCATCCTCCGGGAACCAACAGTCTCTTGGACCTGAGGCGAGATCAACCAAAGAGCAGGAGTCATGTCGTTCCATTTCCTCGGCTGTTTGTTACCTTTCCACGTGCAAGGACTAAACCATGCCAAGTTACTACATTGCAGATGAACGTGATCAGTTTTCTCTTTCGACTTATGAATTATGATAGAATACGAAGAGACAATATCAGTATAACGTGGCCACCTACGCCCTACTACAGTGTTTTGAAGATGTGCGTAGTCTGTTTGTTCGTACACTGCCGCAACAATTTGAATTCAAAATTTGTTTGAAAATTTCGGGCGGTAAATTATGCGGTATTTTGCGGTTACCGCGGTAACTGGAAATCCCGAGCACCCTCGAGATAATTTTCCAGTCCGGTACCCAAAACCTTGTTCTATCATCAACACAGCATTAGCAATTCAAGTCACTAGTTATTTTCCATTCATTGTTTTAAGGGTTGTCGTGCGTTTAGATTTCTCCACCAGAAAGGATGAGAGCTTGATTTTTGGAAGGCGATTTGATGATTTATTTCGTGTGTTGCAAAAAATATTTAGAAAATGATTGGTATTATTTCATTCTGTGCTGGTTATGTGTCTTTTTTTTACAAACAACGGCATCAGTGCTAATTTCATTGACGTAGAGGAGCAAAAGAGTACAAAGGGCTCAAAATATAAAAGAAGGCGAAGAGGACAACCAAAAGGGAGCCACAACAAGAGAGATGGGGAAATGTAAAAGCTACAAGCAAATAATGCTATCACAGTTCTGCACGACACGAACAACATAGAGAGGACCTCAACTTCGTTATTCATCTGACCATGGAAGGCTGAGGCACCATGAGCTTGGCCGTGTGTTTACCACATGACAACACCCCTGAAAGAGAGGGAGGTATGCGAAATAGGAACAATGCGAGCCCAAGATGGACTGCAAACTCACTAACCCAGCTTCGAATGATAACATCAGCCTCTTCCACTAACTTGATCGGAGAGACCAATGAGCACGCACACAGCAGAGAGAGAGCATCACCATTCCTTCCACCACCAACCCGGGCCATGGGCTGGCAAACCGCGTTGCAGATCGAGATGCCGAGCAAACAAAAAATGGTTAATGCCTCCAGGCCCAACGTGCCAAACCAGCCTGCATAGCCCGGGCAAAAACGAAAATGAACCCTTTTCGAAATTTTAGCCGGATCTAACCCTTTTTGGTACCGCCGTCTGGTAGGCGACTGGCGGTACCAAAAAGGGTTAGATCCGGCTAAAATTTCGAAAAGGGTTCATTTTGTGCTGAACTTTGACGTCAGGGTCAGATTTGTCGTTTTTGCCCGGGCTATGTAGGCTGGTTTGGCACGTTGGGCCTGGAGGCATTAACCATTTTTTGTTTGCTCAGCATCTCGATCTGCAACGCGGTTTGCCAGCCCATGGCCCGGGTTGGTGGTGGAAGGAATGGTGGTGCTCTCTCTCTGCTGTGTGCGTGCTCATTGGTCTCTCGATCAAGTTAGTGGAAGAGGCTGATGTTATCATTCGAAGTTGGGTTAGTGAGTTTGCAGTCCATCTTGGGCTCGCATTGTTCCTATTTCGCATACCTCCCTCTCTTTCAGGGGTGTTGTCTGTGGTAAACATACGGCCAAGCTCATGGTGCCTCAGCCTTCCATGGTCAGATGAATAACGAAGTTGAGGTCCTCCTCTATGTTGTTCGTGTCGTGCAGAAGTGCAGAACTGTGATAGCATTATTTGCTTGTAGCTTTTAAATTTCCCCATCTCTCTTGTTGTGGCTCCCTTTTGGTTGTCCTCTTCGCCTTCTTTTATATTTTGAACCCTTTGTACTATTTTGCTCCTCTACGTCAATGAAATTGCACTGATGCCGTTGTTTGTAAAAAAAAGACACATAACCAGCACAGAATGAAATAATAGACCAATCATTTTCTAAATATTTTTTGCAACACACGAAATAAATCATCAAATCGCCTTCCAAAAATCAAGCTCTCATCCTTTCTGGTGGAGAAATCTAAACGCACGACAACCCTTAAAACAATGAATGGAAAATAACTAGTGACTTGAATTGCTAATGTTGTGTTGATGATAGAACAAGGTTTTGGGTACCGGACTGGAAAATTATCTTGAGGGTGCTCGGGATTTGCGGTTACCGCGGTAACCGCAAAATACCGCATAATTTACCGCCCGAAATTTTCAAACAAAATTTGAATTCAAATTGTTGCGGCAGTGTATGAACAAACCAACTACGCACATCTTCAAATCACTGTAGTAGGGCGTAGGTGGCCACGTTATACTGATATTGTCTCTTCGTATTCTATCATAATTCATAAGTCGAAAGAGAAAACTGATCACGTTCATCTGCAATGTAGTAACTTGGCATGGTTTAGTCCTTGCACGTGGAAAGGTAACAAACAGCCGAGGAAATGGAACGACATGACTCCTGCTCTTTGGTTGATCTCGCCTCAGGTCCAAGAGACTGTTGGTTCCCGAGAATGACAGAAACAAATCCAGCACTAGATGGGATTGATGGAGAAATGAGGGAGCGAAATATGACGTATATAGAGGAGTAGAGCGCATGAAGAACATACAAGGATGCCTAAGGAGATTCGTTGGGTGCATTCAAGAGTTAGACAATAACATAAATATCATGTGGCAAAACATTATGGTTTGGTATGGTACATATACCATACGTGCAAACCAATGCACGCACAATCAAACATCATATAAAGCTCACTTAATAATTTTCATATTGAAAAACTTTGGGAAACGTACAAATCTAAGGTTAGGCAATCTCTAGCTAAGTGTTGATGCTAACAACATCGTCATTATTCAATAAACATACCCTTCTATTTATCTAGCTACATCAAGTTCTTCAATCGCACAGGCATAACTTGCAGATGCAAAATGATGATCCGGTATCGCATCTGGACCTCGAGCAGCAGTTACCCTTACAATAGATATCCTCATTGTTTGTGACGCGGCATGCATTGTCGCAATTGGTTGGATTACATGATCTTGTACCAAAAGAAAGTGATCCATACATGGTTCATGTCAATACAAATATCAATAAACAATCACACATCATTATAGCCTGTGGTGATATAGGAACAAATGAGTACCTGAAAATGATGACGATGATGATGATAGCATGAGCAACATGAAAGTTAGGAACAACAGGATAGTTCTCATCTTAGCTAACTGTGTCATTGATAGTAAATGAGGATGTTGACTGTATAAACTGTAGTGTGTGAAGGAGAACAAATAAAATGGCAACCTTTTTATAGAGGATGTGATAAATTACCCATCTATTACCTAGTAATTACACATTTTCTAGAAATTTCTATATTAATTGTAGATAATCTAAGAATATATGAACAATTAATAAGGTGGGTCAAAGTTATAACTGCTCATATAAAAAGAAAATTTGAAATTATTGTACCCCGCTAATATTTTTTATAATCGTTAAATGGGAGATCTAAAATTTACTATAGGATAATTGTTAGACAATCTAAGAAAGTCGTTCACTACTTTAAAATAAAATCTCTGTAGTGGACCACATGGCAGGCATTTAGCATGAAAAAAAAATGACCAAGCTAAAAATTCACTGCCAAGATATTTAGCATGAATTGAAAAGGCAGCAAAAGACACAAGCGTGTACATATATCCTTGTATTTATTCTACCTTTCGGGCAATCTGTGTATTTACCTTAGCGGCCGGCTGTGATTATAATCGCTTGCGATATGGTCGATCCTATAGGATAGAATCGTTTTAATACAAGTCTTTCTTTCCCTTCCAGGAGTATAAATATTTTGTTGATGATTGTGATCTATTACCCGAACATCGTCGATCTTGTCGTGTAACCATTTCAACATCTTTGGGTATATGATATGATAAGACATAATGTTTAACAATTTCAACATCTCGCCAATGCATGATACAAGAGTAATTTATGTTAAATTACTCTTACACCTTACCATGGGGGGTAGGGGGCAATTGCCCCCCTCCCCCCCCCCCCCCCCCCCCCCCCCCCCACCACCACCACCACATTACACCGGATGGAAGGAGGACAACTCAAGCCCACAATAAGGCATTGTCTAGTGTATAGATGCATGGAAGGACCTGATGGACTTGTTCAGTCTAAGGCTCTGCTTCTATTCCGGAAGAGCCGTCAACATTCACCTTGCGGACATGAACGGCCTTTACATGAAGTGTACTCAGTGGCGGATCCAAGGCCCAGCTGCTGCTAAAACTTCATTAATTTACTACAAATCTAGTGTTTCACTGTGAATTATTTTGGCATTTCTAGCCAAGTTTGCATCTCTCAAGCCTTGCAAAGGCTCCAAAAAAGACATGGCCCACGAATGAGTGTACTTCAACGCTGACAAGTGCGTGATGACGCCTCCAGATGCATACCCATGAATGCCAAATGCATGCCCTGAAATTTTCCATCTCAGTTATCCTCACATTAGTTCTTTGCTAGTGCGGGCTAATTCCTACTTATGAGAAGAAAGAAGATGCATTGTCAAGATAACTAACCAGAATCATAAGCTAATAACGTGTTAAAATTCTGTAAATCTTTCCATATGAGTATGTGCTAGACTATATTTCAACACTCTCATTTAGTATTGGAATGTATTTCTTATATCAAATTAGAAGCAGAGAAAAGTAATGAGCAATATATGCGACATGAATAGGCATGCCCTTTTCCTAATGTAAGGTATAAACTAGCACTAACACGATTGACTGGTTTAGGAAGCTATATTGGATGAAGGACTTGCAACGTAGATCTCTGAACGAGCGAGTCTTCCAAACTGACCTATTACAATCATACAAATACATCAATAAGTAGAGTAAATCTCTGTCCAGTATCACCATTAATATCAACCTTATGATCCATGCACAAGTTCATGAACATGAATATAAATCATTATCTTGAACTTGATACATCTTGGCAATCACTAGAGGCCCGCTGCATTTAAAATATTGCAGACTTTCTAAACACCAAACATCTAAAAATGCTCAATGATGGGAGATTGAAATAATCTGTGATGCTAAACAACACAGAAGATGAGGATTTGTTGGTGGCATGACCAGGCCCCTACTTTTCAAATTTCATAAAAGAAGAAGCATCAAATCTTTCTATGGTTTTTATTTGAAGATGGTAGTAAAGACTCCACTTGAAGATACTCATGTATATGCTATTAATTCATCTTGTGGCTCACTGTGCCTATAAGTGATATATATGCCACCGACTACGGCAACATCTTTTTTTTAATAATACACACATCTAGCGTTCGAGACGTACGCAAGGTGCCTGCATCCATAAAGAGAGTAAGAGGCACATAGTGTAGTATCATTTGAAGGCTTGTTGGACCTCACCTCATCGGCAGATCCAACTCTAAAGACACCGCTATCAGTCTAACAGGATTAATCAAGTTGAATTACCTGTACAGATGTTATGTGTGAACAAACAAAAGTACTCCATTCCCAGCTAAAATAAGACAAGCATAACATAATATCATAACCCCATCCAAAGTTTCATAAATCATTTTGTGTCAAATGGTATTATGTACTCGTATATGCATTGCATTGTATACATGAGATAGAAGCTAAAGGTACCCTATGTAATCCATGCGAAAGCCTTGCGTGAGAGAAAAAGACCAAGATGCTAGCCAAGGACAACTTGCCGAAAGTATCAGCATGGATTATTCAGATCAGGGATGCACAAGCTTGCTCCCTTCAATCATATATGCACATACCCGGCAAGTCATCCTTGGCTACATTCCGCTCTCTTTCTCCTCTCACGTATGGCCATTCACGGCATAGCTCATAACTGTTATTGCCTTTTGGATGATAACAAGCACTGAACTAAACTCCGGTAGGACGCTCACTGCTAGAGGGATGATGCGTGTACATATACATGCCTGGCAATTGGCTGCTGCTTGCTGCATTGGATTTTCAGCTATTTAAATGTGTTGTCTTATATGTCTGCTTGAACCTTCTTCTTGCTATATATAGACTTCCAAAAGAATAACCTCAAGATATGGCTTGCCCCTATTGTTATGGAACTTTGTCAAAAGGGATTCCTGATTCTTTTGGATGGAGGTGTTAGGTTTGATATGGGCAGATATTCTGTCCACTTCCATTCAGAGCAATGTGGTTTTACTGAAATCATGCATTGTGCGGTAGATTTGCACAAGTACTTTCTCTATTTGAGCAATGGATAAAACGTCACTTTAACGTTATTTGAAATGAATTTATGTTTTCCAGTCCATTAGTCTTCTTTTTAGGGTACGGTTAGATGCAGGGTAATATTACAATTCATATGCAGTCGAATCTCTTACAAAATTTAAAACAATAATATTTTCTTAATTGTAAAAGAAGACCCAAGCTTCATACTATAAAAAACATAAATTCCTCCATAGGAGGTTTTTTTAGGGTATGCTTGGATGCAGGGTAATATTTTCATAAATAGTACCATAATGTTAAAAATTGAAAATCCAACTGGTGAAAATTTGACGAATTGGAGGACTAACTGAGCCAACTACCTCCCGTGCCGCTCCCAGGGCGGCACCGGAGGCAAAAAATACGCACCGCCGCCAGCCCCTTCCTCCTCTGCCCCCTCGCCGCTGCTGCCGCCAGCCTCCGCGCCGCGGTGGCGGCGGCCTCACCGCGGCCAAACAACTGGCTAGCGGGGTGTTTCCTCTCGATTGCGGAGCGGGCGGACGTCGGGCCGCCTGGGACGGCCATGGCGCGTCGCCGGCGCAGGCAACCGGGCGGCTGCTCCGAGGCCTCAGGTGGACTGCGGGGCGGCGGATCCGGGGCCCTAGTGCCCGGATCCGGTGGGGCGCGGCCGTTGACCTGGCCTCGTGGGAGGCAGATCGGCGGAGCGAGGAACCGGTTGGGCGATGGCGGGCCCACCGGCGGCGTGATGGCCAGGGTGTGGAGCGGTGGTGGGTCGGCGGCGGTGGCTGCAGGAAGATGGTGATGGCATCGTTGCCGGCGCCGGATGTGGTGGCGCGGCCGATGGGCTTGGTGGGCCCGATCTGGGCCGTCGGGCCGGGGCTGAGGCGCGCGTCGTCCGTGCAGGGCGCGGGGGCGGACGTGCGGTGCGGAGGCAGGTGGCCGATGACGCACGGGTTGACCGCAGAGGCAAGCCGGGGCGGCGGCCCTGGACCTACGGCTGCTTCGGCGGTGCGAGCGCAGTGGGCATGTCAGCTGCCGTGGAGGGAGGTGCCGCGGCGGCAGCAGCATGTGGTGGAGCGCGGCGGTTGACGGCATGACCAGGACGCCATCTTGCAGCTCTCAAAGCTTTGTGGTCGGGTTGAACTCCGGACGAAAGCTTGCACGGACTTCGATCGGTGCCGACGACGACGCCCTCGGACGTCGTTCCTTCTTGATCGCGTCGTTGTGGAGCTTTTCGACCTCGACTAACGCGCGTGGTTCCAAGACCTCCGGGTGAAAATCTAAGCTCCTTGGGAGCTAGCGGCGGTGACGGTCTCGTCACGACCTTGTTGGAGGCGTCGCTTTGGAATTCTTGGCCAGCGCGGTGCGACGATTTCGCGGCGGATGTGCAAATTGGGTGTGTGGTCGAGGGCGGTGGACGTTGGGGCGGCGGCTCTGGAAGGTGGTGGTGCGTCGAGGCGGCGGCCTCGGTCTCCGGTGCAGTGACGGTCCTATGGGGAAGGACCGGGGTCTTGCACGGGTTTGGGTGACAACCTTGGGCTGCAAGGGCTGCGGGTTTGTCAACTCAGGTGGATCGCCTCCGGGCAATGCGAAGGTTGATCTGGCTGCTACGCCGGGGCAGCGGCCCCGGATTTGGCGCGACGTTGAGGTCTGCGGGCGGTCGTCTTTAGCGAGGGTAGCAAGGGCTACGAGACGGTTGGGTCGTGCGGCGTTGTGACTCGTGTGCTTTGGTGCCGAGTGGTGTATGTCGGGGCGGCGGCCCCGAGGTTGGTGGTGTGTTTTGTGGCGTTCGGTGGACTTGCGTCGTGTGGGCGACGGTCCCCTCGCTTGTGCGGGTTTTCGGCCCTGTTTTCCTCATAAACAGGGTATTTGTATGGTTTTTGGACCCGGTTTCCCTTATAAACTGGGTCACCTCTTTATATCTATTCGAGCAGTGGTACGACCACTTTGACCTAATTGACGAATTAAAGGTTTTTCGAAGAGTTTATACGATGTGATGATTTGTACATGTACAACCCATTAAGTTTTCTTGGAATCACATAGCAAATATTTAAGCCTAGCCACACAATAAGAACTATCATGCATATAGCTGCACAAAGTCAAATATTCTCTTCACAAATCAGATTTGCCTTTATGTAGCAAACAAGAAAGAGTCAGCATCAGCACACCATTTGGTTCGGCTGGTACTCCTTTCCTTCCAATGTTTGTCGTATCCTGATTGAGCAATAGTATTGCGAATCACAACTTGAGTTATTTTGTCGCCAAGTGATTGGATGGGTCAGTCAGAGACTGGAAGTTTTTTTTTCTTTTCACTTTGAATTACTCTCTTTCTGAGAGAACATTTCCCACATCCCCGGATTCACACCACTCATGACGTGGTGGGGATATCATTCCAGATTATTTGCCACCTGCTTTAAAAAAAATGTTGTACTCGTCGTTGGTTTTAATTTGATTGGGCGAAGTTGCACATTGTATGATTTCCTGAGAGTACAATATATTAGTTTTGACGGTGCTAGCACACGAAGGGATAAGTCACCGCTACAGTAACTGAGAGAGGAGAAAGCGAGGCGACCGGGTTTCGTCGGCGAATCCGCCGCTTCCCTCCGTCTCCGGCGCCGGCGCGGCGTCGTGAGACGGGGGGAAGCTGTAGATCTCGTTTGCGCGAGTAGTATAGTACTAGCTTTTCTAGTTTTCGTCCACAATATCGGCGTCTTCGAGCTGGAGGCGGTGACGGCGGTGGTGGTTAATAAGGTTTCTCCCTCCCTTCTCCGGTCCGGCGAGCTCGCCGGGAGGGAGTTGGAGTTTGTGTTCTCCGTGCTGGCGACCGTCATGGCGACGTGGGCTGCTGTGCATCTTGGAGTTTCTGTCCTTCGGGTCTGTCGCCATCGCGTCGTCTTCTTCTCCAGGGGCGACGTGAGGCCCGTGAGGTGGTGTGTTCAGGTACGCTGCTCCGTCCTAGCTTCTCTGGCCGGCCGTGGCGGCGAGGGGAGAGCTCGGCGGATGTGGGCGTCCTGGTTTTGCTGCTGTTGGTGGTGGTGGTCTACTCCGTCGACGTTTCTACTTCGGTCGGCCTTGGTGGCGAGGGGAGTGGCGTCTGGAGGTGGCTCGGTGATGGAGGTGGTGGTCCTAGCTGGTGCGGTGGCGGCTGGAAGAAGAGTGGAGGCGGAAAGCGACTGCTGTGGCCGTGCTCGTTCATCGAGATCAAGTTCCGGCGCCTGGCGGCGGACGGCTTCTGCGGCTATCTACAAAGTGTGGCGGCGTCCGGCCTCTTCCTGCCGGCGAGCGGCACGTCGTCTCCGGCATCGACTAGGAGGTTGGGGAGCGGTGTGGATCCGATTGTGATCTCTTCAGGGGACTCAGGGGGCTCTGTGCAAATTTCTGGGTCTTTGTGTAATTTTCTTTTTCTTTTCTTTGGACCTGGTTGTAATTTGTACTGAGTTTCCTGAATATTGGGTCGGATCCTTTCTCAAAAAAAAAAACAATATATTAGTTTTGTTTGACTAACTTTGGACCAGAGATTCAATAACATTGATTCACAGAATTACGTTTGTCAAAAGAACGGCAGATACGGTTCCTGCTGTTTGGCCTATTAGATGGTAGAGGGGCATGAGTAAACTTATGTGCCCCAAAAGCACGAATGAAAATACGGCACGTTGTGAATAATGCCATGCTTTTTCTTCAAAATATATAATAGAGAATAACGGTACCATAGCGTTTTGGTGGGGGAAAAGGTGCTGCCCCTTGGACTCGCGAGAGGCAAACTCACTTTCCGGAAATTTAATTCTGTCAACCCTTTCCATCTGATTCGTTCCAAATATTGTTGAATTATCTTCAAGTTTTCAGAGGGACCAGGATTGCTTATACAAAACGTCATAACGTGTATCGAATCAGTGTCCTCATTTATGCTTTCTAGATGTCACTGAACGTTTATAAAATGTTACTAGTATCTAGTAACAATAACAAAAAGGCTTGCATTTTCAGTAACTGTACTTTTTGTGCATCTTACCATTATATTGTAGCCCATTTATAAAGATCCTTGATTTCCTAGAGATATTTTTTGATGAAGTAATTCAGTAGATTTTGGTACTCCCTCCGATCCATATTAGTGGGCATAGCTTTGTCTAAATTCATATGTATCTGGTTAAGTATTTAGACTAGATACATGTGTATCTAGACAAAGTTGTGCCCACTAATATGGATCGGAGGTAGTATTGTTTTCGTTACAATGTTTCCCTTGTTTTTTTCTTTATCATAATCATCTCACTGAGCTGGACTTGATCCTAAGCAATACCATGTTTCACAGATCTTTCCACAAAATAGTGGGTGTAGGGTGTGGGGAACTTGAACCTGCTTGAAAATTAGTAGTGGCAATTTTAATGACTACAAGGATATATAGTTTACATCCCACTCTGCTTTCGCAGGTTTGTACGAACAGTCGAACACAAGCTCTTTTTCAGCTGGAAGCTGAGTATGATCAAGGGATGAGGTTGGCATCATTTCTTACATTCCGTCAGAACTGCCAAGTGCCAACAGATGGTAAATTACACTGATGCAGTACATCAGGGCTACATCCAAGAACCTAGCAACTCATTCATAGCTAAGCTTTCTGTACAAGCATGAAAGGAAGCAACATGTTACAGAACTACCGGAAAGAGGACACCTGGTTGCAGATGAACAGCAGTGCATATATTCAGCATCCACCATTAGTCCATTACAGAGAGCAATGGACAGTGTCACTCCCTTCAGAGTTTCCTTTTCAAGATCTGATGCCCTTCAGTGTTTACCAGGTATGGTGTTACTTTACCCCGGAGGTGCTGCTTGGGTTTGAATCTTAAGGTCACCTCGCCGGACACCCGGTTATCCAGGCTCTCCAGACTCGCCGCGCTTTGCACCGTCGAAGTCTGCACATGCCGAGCTTGGGATAGATAGCGTGCACCGTCCCCTGGGAAACCCAGCCCTGCCGTGGCCGTGAGCACGTCCAGAGCTTGGCACATCTTCCTGGAGTTCAGAAATGGTGCCAGCCCACGCTGTCCTAGGCCGCAGGACACCGCGCTTCTCCCTACCATGTCCTCCGCCATTTTCACCTTGATTCTTAAGGTCTCTACATCTGATTTGAGGATCCTGTTGTCCGTGACCGCGGTGGTGAACTGCTGGTTGGCCTCCGTGAGCTGCTTGAAGAGGGCTGCGCTTTCGTTTTTGAGCTGTTCGACCTGCAACTCGAGGTCGGTTAGCTGTGCGTGCTTCCTCCTCCTCGATCGCCGGGCTGACTCCCTGTTGGACACCATCCTGAATTTACAGACGAAACAGTGAGCTCTCTGTTCAGAGTTCATCAGAATTTACATAACCGGACACAGTAAGCTCTTTATTCAGTGTTCATCAGAGTTTACAGAACCAGACACAGGCTGGCTTGATCTCGGTATATGTACCTTCTGATTCGCCTAGTATCTGAGGATTTGCCTCTTCGCTTGCATCGCCCTCCGTCTATGTCGAGTGACTCGCTATCAGAGTCCGAATCGCTCTCAAGAGCCTGGTTCCCAGAGATTGTTCCCCTCGGGCTAGCTGCGACCAAACCAATGCAGCAGGTGAGACCGACAGACAGACTCTTGGCGTGCCCGGTTTGGGTATGGTCAGTCTTTTTCTCAACTCTAAATCAGTGTAGTTCTATGTTGTTAAGATATTTGTTAGTCAAGAAGAAACATCCGACAGAGATGAGTAGTTGATGATGTTTCTTCTTGCTCAATTTTTCTAATGGAATCCATCGTGGTTCACATATCTTGCTCAGTTTCTCAGAGTCAATGAGGCAATGGATGCTAGTAAGTTTTGCTCACATAAACCTCCATAATTAATATTCCACATAGAGATAACAAGATCCGACTTTCCTACAGGTTGAAGGTCGCGACTCGCGACATACATACCAGAGGCGGCCGCAGTTTGGGACTCGGTCGCTGTCCACGCGCAGCCCTGCGGCGTAGGGAGGCCGTCGGACCACCACGAGTGGCCGGCGTTGCTCCCCTCCAGCTGCAGGGAGGTCTGCTGGAACACGTACAGGAGGAAGCTCAGTTAAACGCATGAAGAGTAGTACATGCGCGGGCACAGCAGGCGCTGAGCTAAGAAGCTTAGCTCGGACTGTGGCAACTAGAAATAATGCTCACCGAATCGCCGAAGCAGTAGCCTGGTAGGCCGCCGTCGGGGCCGGGAGAGAACATGCTGCCTTGCCTGGGCTCGCCGTCCGGTCCGTTGCCGGGCCTGTCCCGCTCGGCCTCGGCGGCGGCGGCGAGGTGCTCCCGTAGGAAGGCCTCCAGCTCCAGCTCCGAAGCGCACTTCTTCATCGTCGCCGGCTGTTTGTCTGCCTGTCACGGTGCTGTATGTCCGTCTGACCGTCTCGTGGTAAGGCCTCCGTCCGGTGTGGGGGCTGGCATCGTCGCCGGCGACGGGATTTATATACGGCGAACGGGAGGAAGATCTATAGGGGACGCGGAAAGCTGGGTCGGGCGATGATAAACTGCTTGGGTGGATGGACAGTGACGCGGGCTGACTCGGATCCTCGTAAGGCAAAGCGTACAATGCTGGGCGTGCGTGGCCACGTCCGTCGGGGACTATTTAATTGCGAAATTCGGATTACATTTGGATATGTGAAACTAAATTATGTTATCTGATGTCCATTCTCTCACTCTGTCTTAGGTTATGTCTAGTGATTCTCGTGGATCTCACGAAAATCTTGTTTGATTCAATCGGCTTTACGTGTTTCGCCGTCATGAAAAAAGATCCAATTTGTATCCGAAAGATTTGTCCTTTTTTTTGGGAATGAAAGATTTGTCCTTATGAGTTGTTTTTAGTGTACTTTAAGGAGTTACGTTCTAGAAGAAACACATGAAGTCATTTGAAAACTAATTCGTGAGAAAAATTATGCACGTAGCCACATACAACGTTTAGGTAGGTGCTCACAAAAATAAACCGGTTTATCCTTGAGCACGAATGCTTATTCTCCCGTAGAGTTTCCTAATTAAGCACATGTTTTATAGAAATAAGCACCGGTGTTTAAGAGAAATCAATTTATTTTGTATAAGCATATCTCTAAGCATTTTGCATTGTACATGCCCCATAAGAATGAGAGCAGCTAACCCCTGCTAAGAGTAACTAACTAACAAAGCAAGAACCTTACAAAGTCGAATCTTCTCATGGCTTTTAATGCCCGCAACTCAAACCCGCCCTTATACGTGGCGATCCAAGACTTGGTGATCATCAGAGAGATGGTGGGAATTTCCGGAGAATGTTCAGGACTCAAGGTCAACTATGCAAAATCATCAGCGACAGTTATACATGGCGATCCTCAAGATAACATGACGGTGAAACACTTGCTGGGTTGCGAACTGGTCCAGTTCCCCTGCAAGTACATGCCGGCCAATTGCATATGGTGGGCTTGGGATCAAAGATTTAAACTTCTACAGGCTAGCATATGGTGCCGCCCATTTCCTTGTCGAACACCTCCCCGGTCCACTCCTCCCGCACCACAGAGTTCACCCACCCAGCCAGGTCCGTGGTGCCCTCCATCCCCTGCCGCAGGTAGTGGACATGAGAGAAAGATTTGACAATCGAGATCTAGGAAATGAGCAATAACATCTTCTATGGGTGAGAATTGGGAATTTACCATAAACCAATTTTCGACAACTCCCATGCACTAGATATTTCTATATTCTAACACTAAGCTCGGCTGTCTTACTCAAGAGACATATTAAATCATATATACATTGTAAAACCCTTTCTCAATATATTTAAATATGCTAAAATAGATTAAAAACGCCTTGAGCATATCGTAATACATCTAAGTACCACAAATTAATCCATATATTTGTAAAAAAAAGTTGAGGTTCTTTCCATATAACGATATAAATTTGAATTGCATAATATTGAACATTAAATTTTAATATCATAGCTAAATTAAATATTTTGAATGTTGCAAAGCTTCAGGACATGAATTGGAATGAAAAAGTTAGACACAATAGAGGCAAGCGATAGTTAAGATAACAATTGTATTAAAGCTAGATGAGAATTAGAAAACTATTGGTATGTAAACAGGTAAAATTATTTGGTATAAATGGGTGATATTTAAGAGATGCACGCCTAGAGGTGGCGAGGGACCTGGGCTGGGACGGCGGCGATCTGCTGGCGACGGGGGCGATCTGCGTTGGCCCGATTCAAATTTTAGATTTTGTCGCAATCAATAACTAATAATGAGTTAAACATTGTATGGTTCATGTATGTGAAAACAAATCATCAAGGTTGCATCTCCCATAGTATAATTGAAGTCACTGTTGTGATTTAAAAGAAAAACAAATTGTAATGTAGTTTTGCACATTGACACGTGAGATCATGAATGAATATAATAAAAATAATAAACTACTTAATCGCTATTATCTGAAATGGTTTGAACGTGCAGAATTTCAATTTTGTAAATGCAGAACAGATAAGCATTATATGTTATTGCATATATGCCCGCTGAAAATTACTAATTAGAACATTTGAATTTTTTCTGCATCTTGAGCGGTATGTCTCAAATCATCATCGATCAATATTTACATAAGTAACCAGTATTCATCCTCTTTAATAGGAATATAGGCTTGACACAAAACCTTTAAAGAATTATTTAAATAGGGAAAGCCAAATAATTGAAAGGTATAGAATACTTTATGTAGTACCCAATCCCCTTAAGTAAGAAGTGCATATCGAGGTGTGTAAAGTGCAAACTAAATAAGTAAAAAAAGCAGAGAAATATAACGATTCACGTGGGCAAGGTACACAATTGCCAACATGGTGAATGAATGAAATATACAGGAAGTATGAGGATTCAGTTGAACACGTTACATTGATTATTTGTTCGAAAGTTCATGAGAATGATTAGATATAGACATAACATGAATAAATTATAATAGCATGTGTAAGATTTCAATAAAAAAGCAAAGACGGTTCTGAATGCATCTAATAAGTAATCGATAAGCACACATCCAATAAGGAGGGGAATACATCCATAAGTACATGAACAATACTCACAACATTAAAACGATACAATCTACAACGTATTCTAGGATCACATATATAGATCTTTAGAACGCCAGGATATGCAGTAACATCCCTAAACAGTTTCTGGCAATATCGTGGTACTTGATGTATTTTAAGTAGGCCGGCCTCCGTTAATTTTGGTACGTAGTGTTGTCAAATTTCTCTTGTATTACAGTAGCAGCAAAAACATCCATTACATATTCATTAACGTAATCACCAACTTGCACTGAAAGCCCAAAATTTCGATGAGACGCATATTTCCTACAAACCTTCGCTATCTTTGGGCTGAATAATAAGAAAAAATCATGTAATAATTTTACCAGCAAGCCTTAAGAAATTCACTGCTGATAAATTGTATGACAATCTTATATCTCAGAATTACCTTATTCCAATTGGTTTTGGTAACCATTTTATCATAAAGTCCATCACCTTAAGCTCAGCCACGGTCGAATCTTTCACAAAGAGGAACGTTATGTGATCTCCTGCGTTCACATTGTTCAAAGATGGGATGACATGATTAACAGTAGCACCATTAGATGGTGTAGTGCCAGATCCTGAACCTTGACACTGTTAAATGGTTGTTGACAAGAGTTAAAATTTTATTGAGACCGACAGTTATCATGTGACTATAAGTTGCGAGAACAAGCATATCGACGAACAAGGAACACTGCCATTTAGACGAGAATAGTTAACATCTTTATCAAATTGATCTCTCCTTGAACTTCATAGAGCACAAAGAGATTGTGGGAACAATCCATGTGAATATGAGTTATATATGATCTGTGAATATAATCTTTGGCATGAGTTAGGGCTATTGTAAAGTTAATCAGATGACCCAACCGATGCTCCAAAACAAGTGCTCGATCTCCCAACCGAAGAAGTTACCCGAGACAAAGAAGGAACTGAAAATTGCCCTAGCCACCTTTCTGTTGGAGGGGAGAAGGGGTGTGGGGTAGGAAAATCATCTCGAACATTAATTTGCTTGTAATCTAGTCATACAATGGGGTCAGGACGTAACATTTTTCTATAACTACACTTGCACAACAACCTTAGAAACAAGTCAGTTTTGATATTTCGGCGAGGTAAAGAAATGACTATTCCTGTGTCACGCCTAAGAACCATCCTCAAATGAGGAGTAGTTCTCGTTCGCATAACTATATATTGTGTTTCTTTTATTTTTGTTGATAATAATGGTTATTAGTTTCTATCGACAAATAATTAGTTTATAATTTAAGTTGGTTGAGCTATAATTAATCACTCCCAAATCGACGCCAGCCACATACATAGCAATCTTTCGTTGTTGGAGGCAACTTGCAATCCGATTATTACGACGGCCACCGCAGTATACAGTCTTTCTATCTCGTTTACACATGCGTGGCTGCCGACTCCACCATTACGCTAGATAGAATAGATCGGCACTAGTAAAAGGGTGTCGGCTGAAACAAAAACAAGATTATCACTCACTCACATGAGTGTCTTTTTCGAGAGTGAGTGGCCACGAGCGAGCGCCCCCGATGGCGAGGCGCGCGCGCGTGCGGATCCCGACGGTCCGAGTCAGCACGACGGGTCGCTCGTGGCCGTGGAGAGATCTTTTCCTGGCCTCTCGCCGGTGCCGTCGTCGCGGGTGGGATCCGGCCGGTGAGTGGGCCGTGACGCGGCGCCGGTTGACCTCGCGAGGGGCGCGTGCTGACCGGGATGGGGGTAGGTGTCGAGGCGTGCACTCGTGGAGCTGCGTCGGACGGGACAGCGGCCGGCCGCGCGTGGCTTCCGCTTCTCCGAGTACAAGAAATCTCGGACAGTACAAAAAATACAGTATAATACCTCTCAGACTCTTAGCTTAGAGCTGTGTTTTTTTCTGCCTTCTATAAAAATACGGCACGCCTACTCTCGAAAAAAACCCTGTGTTTTTTCACCTCAGGTTTTTTTTTTTTTTTTGTATTTACCAGGTTTAAGTTTCTTGGACACCAATGAAGGCGGAATCGAAGTTTCCCTACTTAGAACATCTTCACCCGTGCCCATGAAAGACACCCGAACGACCAAATGAGATCCGGATAGGAAAAAACATCCTCAGTCGTGGACCGTCGATTCATGTCACCTGAAAAAATGTTCGGCATCGTCGTATTTGCCCCCCCCCCCCCCCCCCCCCCCAACTTTCTTGACTAATCGGGTGTTGGACCACCGTTGCTCAATCCGGCAAGCCGCACTCCAAATAGAGACGTCAACAACAGGGTCAGCCTCTCCAAGACCGCCCCTCCAAAGAGGCAACGACATAAGAACGCCATGGTAGTCCAATCTGAGAGATGGATCTGGGCTTTCGCCCGGATATCGAATGGGCTATTGAGGCGTGCAAGCATCGTGACGACGCCCCCAAGGAGGATGACGGCACCCTAAACCATCACCGTTGTTGGTATCGACAATTCGACAGAGCTAGCACATGGCTTTCGCACACCACAACACCACACCATCCCTCCTGACCCCTTCCCCAGCTGTGTCCGAAAAATCGAAGCGCCAAACCTCACCAACGTCTGTTGTCACCGCAACCCCACACATGAGGCCAGATCATGATCGACGGGTCAAGTCCACCGAAGTCTCGAGCAGGTCCGGTCACACGCATCGCAGCGAGCCACTGGCATCTGGCGACCACCGAGGATGCCACCTTGCCGGACCAGATCAGAGGACATCCGGAGCCGGCCTACCGACACACAGCTCCGCCGACCACGTGTGCTGATCATCACTGCGCCTCCACGATCTCCATTGCCACTAAATATTGCGCCAGCCAGGGGAGGCCTTGAGTCGCCCCAAAGAGATGTCCCGCCGCCACCTACATCGCACGTGATTTGCCCGGACGCGCCCTCTGGTGGCGTCGACGAGGAGAGGATTGTGTGGCGCCGGGGTTGGTGCGGGGCTAGGGTTCAAGACGTGTGGCCCCTCCTAGGTGCGCCACTGGGCACTATAGCTGGCCAAACGGGCCGGCCCGAAACACGGTTTTTTGGCCCGGCACGGACATGGCACAGCACGAACTAAATGGGCGGCGGCACGGCACGGGCCCGTTAGTGCCCGGGCCGCTCCTCGATTTGGAGCCGTGGGCCACGACACGATTAGCTATTTTTATTTTTTATATTTTATAGCTATTTTTACCTATTTTTTGAATTTTATAGCTATTTTTACCTATTTCTTGGGCCGTAATCGGGCCTAACCCGGCCCGTCGGGCCGTATTAGTGCTAGTGGGCCATGTCGAGGTTGAATTCGCATCCCATGAGCCGGCACGGCATGGCACGATTAGTAATCATGCCTAGCGGGCCGTGCCTTAGCTGGGCCATGCCTTATCAGGACCGCGACGGGCTGTGCCGTGCGACCCGTTTGGCCAGCTATACTGGGTACGGGGATATGGGATCATACGGGCCTTCGTCGACCCTACATCAACGAAACATAAAAAATAAAAGTATGAAGAATCGACGATGATAACAATGACAGTGAGCGCGTGAAGGGGAAGGAGAGGAGAATATGGTGTTGAAGACGAAAGTGAGCTGAAGGAGGAGAGGGGAGAAGCAGACAGGTGTGTCTCGTACACCTGTCTACGAACTTTACGTCCATCCTACAAAACTGAGATCATCTCAGAAAATGCAGAAAATTAATCTAGTAGTTAATATATTACCTTTTTTTTTGTAGATCTCTAAGCACCAAACAGTATCTTAACAGACAAGATAGGTTTTGTACACGCATGTGCAATATAAATGTATTTCCGTTATCTATTATCAGCCAATTTAGTTCATTCTGTACATCACGTTTATTTTTCTACATCTTTTCAGCTCACATGTTTTCTACTTTTTTTTTTGAGGGAAAGTCACCACGGCGGATTATATTATATTGGACATAATATATACATCGTCTGCAATTACAGGACGAACACATATAGGAGGATCACCATGCCAAACAACATGTTCGACCTCATTAAACTTAGCTAAAACATGAGCAGCCCTATTAGCCTCTCTAGGACAATGATTAAACGAAACACGTGCAAAATTACGGCAAAGAAAAGAGCATTCTTCGTAGATGGTTGCCGCTGCTCCAAGAGAGTTCCCGCCATTTTTCATAACCTCTATCACCTCCATACAATCTGCTTCAACCACCATCTTGTTGCATCCCGTTCCACCAGCAAGATGGAGTCCACGATCTTCTACTGTATTTTTTTAACTCGTCCACTTAAAACATGGCCCAGTTCAGCTTTGTAGGCCCAATTTATTATTTTCTCTGATATTTGTAATTCTCTAGTATTTGTACCTCTCTAGCTCTCCGCGAGAGATACTGGGCTGCCGCCTGCCGCCCTGCTCGCCCATGGGCAGGGCTAGCTTGCGTGCGCACGATGACTCGCTCAGTTTTCGACAGCCGCACGTGCGCGCATGGGCGTTTCGACAGCAACGGGAGGAAGAAGAGGAGCTCGCCCCCGCCACCGATGCTGGCTTAACCGCCTGCCCCGCCACCCGCGGCCGGCGGCGCTACCACGACCGCCTCGCCGTCCCGCCTTCCTCGAACCGCGGCCTCCGCCGGTCCGCCGCCGCCGCCGACCATCCCTCTAAGCCCCCCGCACACTGGAGCTTGTCGCCGGCGAGCACCCCAGCCCTACCCCCCTCGTTAAGTTCATCCACGACGGCCGCCTTCTCCGTCGCGCCTCCGCGCGGCGTCGCCGGCGCCGTCTCGGCCTGGGATCTCCGCCGTTCGCTCGGCTTCGCCTCGCTCCATCCTCGACGGCGCCTCCTCCGCCGCAGCTCCCTCCGGTCGCAGCGGCGTCGTCGGTCGCCGTCTCGACGCCGGGAAGGGTAAGGGAGAGAGAATTGGGGAAAAATCGAGCGTCGGCGGCATGGGGCGAGGTGGGGAAAAAAGAAGGAAAGGAAGAAGATAAGGAGGATGAAGAAGTACCCACCCACGTCCCAACCCACGCGCTGCGCGACGCGAGCGAGCGAGGGCTCGCGCACTCGACAGCTAGACGTTTACATGTCAAAAAAAAAAAGACAGCTAGACGTTTAGCTCGCCCATTGCTTCTGCCACCGCGTAAATCAAAGCGAACTTGTGAAATAACTCCAGGTGGCAGCGCTTCCCTAACACGAGACCGAAATTTATTTCTGGCAGGTAGCAAAAAATGCTTCCACATGGTGGGCGTTTATGGACACCATGGTATAGCTTCCAATGCGATCAGAACAACCGGTGGAGATAACTTACTAGCGGTCAGAACAACCGGTCGAGATAACTCTTCTTCGTGGGCATTCTTGTGCACCCTCTTGATCAAGTTTGCAAAAAATTCATAATACACTCGCTTGTTCCATACAAGCTAATATCTTCCGGGCTTATTACATGGCATATGTGGTGAGCAACCAAAACAAAACAATAATATCTTTCAGGCTTCCTCTTGCGCACGCCTGAGATGGGGTGTAACTTAGGCAGTTTGGTTGAGTCGCTAAAGATGAGTTATTCAATACTAGTCCACACATAGCAAATCACATATTTTGCAAATGTGGACTTGTACGATAATCCAGTGACTATGTAGACTCATTGTGATCTCAACACATGTCGGAGCAACAATGGTTTTGTAAAAGATATTTAAAAGAAAGACATATGCAAACCTATTACCAAGCAGAGTATCCATATGTAGAAACATACATTCATATTTGCATTTTCGGATAGTACAAAATTATAGAATATGGCTTCAACCACTTATGGAAATATGTCTAGTTATATTAAATTCAGAGAAATTTGAATCTTCGACATTTCGAATTGAATAGTGTCACATATAAAATATGAAGTAATTTCTTATGTGAGTGGAATTTTGTATTCTGAACTTAAATAAGATTTTTAATTAAACTTTTGACCGTGTGTATGTATTTTAGTTGAACCTAATGTTGATTGTTAGTTATGATCTAAAGAATTTAAGCATAACTAGGAGAAGTACCAATAGTCATCCATATATATAATGTAGTTCATATTGGACACAAAATAACCGGATT
This sequence comes from Poa pratensis, assembly GCA_947311845.1. Taxonomy (NCBI): domain Eukaryota; kingdom Viridiplantae; phylum Streptophyta; class Magnoliopsida; order Poales; family Poaceae; genus Poa; species Poa pratensis. Next base: position 8,606,963 of record CAMZMU010000080.1, on the reverse strand, counting down.
CTTGAAAGGGAGTTGATACATCTGATGATTTTCTAATATTTGTTATTGTTTCGTCCTCTCATGCATTTTAGGCGACTTATAAATGTAACTAATAACATGGTTTTATTGTTTCGTTCGATCAGCGTATGTTTGGGTTGTGCCGATGGCTTGTTTATAATATTTCCCAACTCCAATTACTGTGTCTTTGCTCTTTCTCCTCACGTCTTGTTTAGAGAGAATTATTATGATAAGGGTGTCCTTCCTGCAAGGTTCATTTTGAGCTCCTCCCACACGACAAGTGGCTGTTGTGGGAGCCGCTCCCACCCACAGGTGAACCACAACATGCCACTTGTCGTGTGTGGAGATTTGCACGGGAGGGTTTGTTCTCTTTTTTTTCCGTAGATTCGAACGCGAAAAATGAAATATCTTGCAAACCGAGCGTCCAAATCAGTGCTAGTCGCGTCCAGGTCTTCAAAACTATATTCCATGTTGATATGTTTCAACGGACTTTGTTTTGTTACACTGTCTACAATACATAGGTTGCATTGCCTTCGGATTTGAAGTGTGATGCCTTTTTCTTGGAGTGTTTTCCATGTACAGATGTTATGTCATGCCTCGAGTGTATGTGTCATGTCTTCATGTGTTTTGATGTCTAGTCCGGACGTCTATTTTACACTGCGTTTAGGGCCGGCCCTAGGGGGTCACGAGGGGCGTTCGTCCCGGGTCCGAAAAATTTAAAGGCCAACTGACGCATCACCCGATATTGTACTCCTATTCGCCTGTCCGATCTACTCCCTCCATTTCTAAATATAAGATGTTTAACCTTTTTCAAATTTATATATCTAGACATATAGTGTATATGTTCACCAATTTCAGTTCGTATGTAGACCATATTTGAAATAGCTAAAACATTTTATATTTAAAAACAGATGGAGTAAGAAGTAAAACCAGACGGCCAACCCGCCTAGACATGTATATTGATCGAATCCATCTTCTCTAATTCGCCATCATTTTGATTACTAACTTTTTTTTAATTTTCACTATACGAAGTCTTTATCCAGTGCTGCGAATAGGAAAAGGGGAAAAGATGAGCAAAAGTTGATAGAATCACATGGATGATTTCTTCACAAATTTTCGGACTGTATTTACTAAAATTTATTTGTTTATATTTTCTATTTGTAAAATTGGTCAATCGAGTATTGACTTAAGAGAGATATTCATAGTTGAGCAGGCTAGCGGCAAATTCCCCTTGATCCGAAGGTCAACACTCTAGTCCTCTGCACCCACATCGCCACCAAGTGGGCCGGCCATGCTCCGGTACCTCGTACCGCTGTTCGTCGCGGTGGCGGCAGCCGCTGCCACCACCACCACGACCGCCGCGTTCGTGCTCGAGGAGGCCACCATCGAGTCCATCCACTGCGCCTTCGCCGCCGGCGCGCTCACCTCGCGCGGCCTCGTCGAGCTCTACCTGCGCCGCATCGCGTCCCTCGACCCGACCCTCCACGCCGTCGTCGAGCTGGACGCCGACGGCGCGCTCGCCGCCGCCGACCGCGCCGACGCCTACCGCATCCTCCTCGGAAGCGCCGCGCTCCCGCCGCTCCACGGCATCCCCGTGCTGATCAAGGACAACATCGCCGCGGCCGGCAACTTGAACGCGACGGCCGGGTCGCTCGCGCTGGTCGGGTCCCGCACCGCGCGCGACGCCGGCGTGGTCGAGCGGCTCCGGGGCGCCGGCGCGGTGATTCTTGGAACTGCCAGCCTCAGCGAGTGGTGTAACTTCCGCGCCCCCGGCGTCCCCGCCGGCTGGAGCCCCCGCGGCGGCCAGGGCCTGGTCAGCAGATCTCCCCTTTTGCCTCCTCCACCTGCTATTATCCTTGCGTCTCCTTGCTTGGAAGCTAGAATTGCAAGTAGATTTATCGGAGCAATGGCGAATCTGAATGACTCTAATCACATTGCTGATGTAGTAGAATCCATACGTACCGTCAGCGACGACGTGCTCCTCCAGCAGCGGCTCCGCCATTGCGGCAGCGGCCAACATGGCGGCGGTCACGATTGGGACCGAGACGGACGGATCCATCATGTGCCCGTCCAGCTTCAACTCCGTTGTTGGGATTAAGCCCACGATCGGCCTCACAAGCCGTGCCGGCGTCATCATCATTTCACCAAGGATGGACACAGTTGGGTACGCTGACTGAATGTTTGCATCTGTCTAGCAGAGTGATGTGATTTTACTGCCTCAATTTTAGTCCAAACAGCACCGCAGTGTCCATTGCCTGGTTGTAGTGTCCACTGCCTGAATTTTAGTCCACTTTTCTCAAGTAATTCAGCATCCAATTGTATAGTTGTAGTGTGCCCATGAATGTTTGCTCACTTTACTTTTATCATCTGGTGACGCCCATTTTTTGATGTGATTTTCTTGATGCAGGCCAATCTGTAGGACTGTTTCAGATGCAGTATATGTGTTGGAAGCAATCGTTGGTTATGATCAACGGGATGCAGAGGCAACTCACATGGCATCTCAGTATATCCCGGAAGGCGGTTACGGGCAATTCTTGAACATAAATGGTCTAAGTGGCAAGAGGATTGGGATTCTCAGGAAAGATTTCTTCCTGTTTCCCCCAGGCTCTATCAAAGAAAAGGTGTTTGGAGAGCACTTCAACACTATGAGGTGATTCACCACTCTTCTTGTCTGACGACAACATCTGTTACTCTTAGATATCAGTCTTCTTTTGATTGTGCTTCACTATCATCTGGATTAATGGTTGTGCTAAGTCACTTATGAGTGGTTCTTTTTATTTGGATGACTTTAATCTATAGAAGTATCGGATCTTGTCCTATGATGCAGTAAATCACATGAAATCAATGTGCATTTTGAAGGTTTCTCAAAGGCATGGTTTGATATAAGCTGAGACAATATCATAAGTGTATAGATAGATAATTGGTCCCAATGTCAGCACCCAAGCTGGTCTGACACACTTTACCCTTCAAGTCTTCGATAAGAACAAGTTATTGCACAACATTGTTTCAGAGAATCCAACACTGTACTCTCAAAAGTACGTGTGTCTGAAATGACAAGAGTTACAAGTTAGGGCACATATGCTACTGCAATGTTTGGAAGTTTGAAAATGACACTGGTTATGAGAAAGGCATGGGTACAGATCCCAAATGTCGTTTAGACATCCATTAGCATTTTTCACGAAAAGTTGTATATGGTAAATCAACATTGAAGGGGATGATTGAATGAAAGAAGGAATTAATCATGACACATTATCTACTTATTCCTTTCCGTGGAAGTTCTTCTTTTCTGAATATAAATTAGCTTTTCCTAACTTGTGCATTCCTTTACAAAACTGAAAGGCAACTGGGGGCCATCTTGGTGGACAATCTTGGCATACCAAGCATGAACGTCATCAACGATGCAGTACAAAGCGGCGAACGTGCTCTTATGCTCGCCGAGTTCAAGTTGTCTCTCAACTATTACTTGTCCGAACTGGCCACCACACCTGTTAGATCATTATCAGATATAATTTCCTTCAACAACAAGCACCCTGTTGAGGTAATTACTTCATGTTCACCTCATTTTCTAATTTTTTGTTTTCTTGAACTCGAATAAGATACTCTTGAAATATTTGTTTCAGGAAAGAATGGCTGAATTTGGCCAGAGTTACCTTGTGCAGTCTGAAGCAACAAACGGCATTGGTCGCACTGAGGAGCATGCCATTGCCAAACTGAACAAACTGTGTAAGGAGGGCCTCGAGGAGATTGTGCGAGCCAATCGACTGGATGCAATCGTCGCTCCTGGTGCTTCTGCTCATAGCCTGCTCGCCATCGGTGGGTACCCCGCGATCACCGTCCCAGCTGGATACGGGTCGGATGGCGTCCCCTTTGCAATCTGCTTTGGAGGGTTGAAAGGTTCAGAGCCGAAGCTTATTGAGATTTCTTATTCCTTTGAGCAGGCAACGAAAGTCAGGAGGCCTCCACCAGTATTGCAGTATTCTGCCATTTGATCATAGTTGTGTTTTTTTTTCCAGTTTGTGTCATTTTCAAGTTTTAAGGAGGAAAAACCACATTCTTGGTGAGAGACATACACAAGGGTTTTAGCATTTTGAGATTTCTTATTCCATTGAGCAGGCAACGAAAGTCAGGAGGCCTCCACCAGTATTGCAGTATTCTGCCATTTGATCATAGTTGTGTTTTTTTTTCCAGTTTGTGTCATTTTCAAGTTTTAAGGAGGAAAAACCACATTCTTGGTGAGAGACATACACAAGGGTTTTAGCATTTTGAGATGTTATCACCATTAGTTTCCCATCCTTTTTCGATTCAGGCGGTATTCAACACTGGCTGTTCCATTGGAAGCGACCAGAGGATCTTAGAGGTTGTTTGGATTAGAGCCCCGACCTGCCCGACCAAAAAATTGGCGTTGACTGAAACGTTGGCTGCTATTTGGATGGGCTCCAACTATTTGGCTCGCCCAAGCCCAGGAAGCTTTTCCAGTTGATTTGGCTGCCAAATCATGGGCAAGACGTGGGCGAGCAAATGCTTCGCCAAAATATTGGCGTGCCAATGGTTGGCAAGGCCACCGTGGGCAACAACCAAACAAGCCCTTATTGTTTTTGCCATGCATGTTTGATCATCAGGGACTTGTGTATGTACCTCTCCTCCGGTTCTACCCCGGCAGAGCAAAGCTTTGACAGATGATCATATAGCTCCACCTACGGTGGCTGAAGGATAGAATGCCGGGGTACCCTATTCCGCCGCCTAGGCGGCGCCGCCGGAGATAAAGGGTGGCCAATGGTGCATCCGTCGTCGAGCGCATCAAAAACCGAATTATATAATATGGAATATGGATATAATATGGTGTCAGTTAAATGGAACTTGTGAAACAACGCCCGGCGTTAGGCTGCTCCGTGGGACGACAACGAACCGGGTTACGGTGCTTCTGTCACGGTAGCAAAAACGCAGCTTTTTTCTCTTTTCTCTCGACTAGTTGGCATGTACGTGCAACGCACGTTTTTATAATTGAATGGAGCAATTTACAAATAAAAAATATTGCACGTCTAATGTATGCGCCGACTAATATATACAGACAAATTAGTTTGGTTTTAATAAATATTGATGTACACAAATAATTCTTAAGCCAAAAAATAATCAATTATTGGCACATTGGTTTCATCTAGAAGGGTTGATTGTCAACTTTTCCTAGGCACGTGCATAAAAGTATATCAGGCTACATGTGTGTTACCAAAGCACACCAATAGGTAACAATTCTATGCAAGTAATACAGTATTGATCTCTATTCATCAGTTCCTGTGGAGCTTAAAGTCGATAAGGCAATACGCTATGGATTTTGGCAAGCAAAACCAATATAGACTACATATAATGCACCGCGATCATGCAGCAACCATGCAGACATTTGTTACATTAATACTTTCCTCTGCAAATTTATTTAATCATGGTATCGCTGACAACTAACGAAATGAATGTGAGGTCATTTCAGCGACATTCTACCAAGTTTAAACAAAATTCGAATGTGATGTCATTTCAGCTACATGTTGCCAAGAACAACAATCTTGAGGCACAACACACAAAAGGATTGGGAGCTCCCGGCTCAACCACCACAAAAGGCGTCTAGGCTCCAATGACCCAAGAGTAATAAGCTCACACAGTTTCACTTCCACGAATCTTCGTGGAGAGAGCAAATCGATGCACAAAAGTAATGGCAAGAGCACAAGTGCTCAAATCCTTCACTCTCAAATCCCACAAAAAACAACTAATGCTTATGGGGGGGAGAAGAGAGAAAGAACAAGGAAGAACACCAAATCCCTCCAAGATCTAGATGCAAAAGATTCCCCTCACTTAGAGGATAGATTGATTGGTAGAATAGTAGATCTAGACCTCCTCTCTCTTTTCCCTCTAATTGGAGACAAGAATCATTGAGGAATAGAGAGATAGCAAGCTTCTGGAGGTCAACAATGGAGGTCAAAACTTGCTCAAAAGGTTGGGGAACCATTGGGGAAGAAGGCCCCTTAAATAGGTCAACCCAAGATCCAACCGTTGGGTGCAGAAACGCGACGGGGCGGTACTATCGCTGGCCCCAGCGGTACTACCGCCCCCCCCCCCCCCCCCCCCCGGGAAGAAAGAACACTAAAACAGGCTAAAAAGGGGCTCCAGGCACCGCCGAAAACGGCTCTCGGGTGGCACCGGCGGTACCCCGGGCGGTACCGCGGCGGTACTACCGCCACAAGTAAAAACTGCAGAACCACCGGCACCAAAACGGGCATAACTTTTTCATCCGGACTCCGATTTCAATGATTTTGGGCTCGTTGGAATCGTAACGAAGAGCTTTACAAGATCATGCAGAGAAACATCATAGTCCATCATGTGAGGAGGAGACCAAATGTAGAAAGTTAAAACCTCTCTAAAAAAGATGAACCGGCAAAACCTCAAAACCGAAAACGCAACAAGTTTTCCATACGAAATCCGTTTTCGGTGAATTTGGGCTTGTCATGAAGATCACAACAAGCACCAAAACCCAACAAGGAGAAAAGCCAAATAAGAACCAAGAAAGATGATATGCCAAGTATGCAAAGGTTTGAGCTCTCCACAAAGATGCGATCAAGTTACTCACTTGAGAGCCCCTCTTGATAGTACGCCGTCTATCCAATAACCCGGTCTCCCACCAACAACAAGAGACCGGTAAAATAGAAACCCTATCAAGATCATACCTTTGCCTTGTGCATTTCACTTGAGCTAGATGATGACGATCTTGATCTCTTCAAGTGGACCACATTTCTTGATTGCGCTTTGCTTGGTGAAGACTCACATATCGCTCCCTCATACACCAATATGGGAGAGCCTCTATAAGGCACATCTTCACTTGACCAATATCTCCAAAAGGGTGACAAGCTTCAAGCATAGGATTTCTTCAAGATGCTTCTCTTGAACTTGCACTTCAACTTCTTCTCTTAATATATATGATGATTTGGATATTGGTTTGGTCATCACTTTATCTTCTTCTTTCAATCTTGATACCAACACATGGTGTTCAAGCATTGCCAATGGACAAGACCTACAAGGATAGCTCAATACAACCATTAGTCCATAGAGATTGTCATTAATTACCAAAACCACACATGAGGGCTAATGCACTTTCATCTTCTTATATCATCCTCCTCTCCTAATACTTGAAAACTTCCTTCACACAAAGATAACTCGCAAACTTCATTAGAGGGGTTAGTGCATCAAAACATAAACTCACTTGGTTCTGTAAAAACACATTTCATACTTTAGTTCAAACATTAGCTACTGTTACTAAGCAAGATCGTGATCTCCCCCGAAGAACGTGAATCTAAACTTGCAAAAGAGACAATGCAAAACAAAGACAGAATCTGTCAAAACCAGAACAGTCCGTAAAGACGAATTTTTACGATGCACTTCCGATGCTCAAATCAGAAAACAGTTAACTAACGAAAGATAGGTAATAAGTTTAGGCTTCTGCTCAAACATTTACAGATTAAAATAGTAATCCGTGATTTTTCACGAATTTTTACCGTGAGGTACAGAAATCTGTTTCTGGACAGCAAATAAAACTTTACCACCCTCTTGCATTTGAGGCTTTTCTTGGCACAACAAAAACGAAAATAAAAGATACAAATGAGTTGTTACAGAAGTAAACAACCTCCTTGACTCAAGAAAACAAAAATAACAGGAAATAAAATTGGGTTGTCTCCCAACAAGCGCTTTTCTTTAACGCCTTTCAGCTAGGCGTGGTAGCAAAAAATCAAGTATTTTCAAAATCTTTACTCAAAGAAAGGTCAACAAACTTTTCAAAGAGGCATTGTATCTTATCTATATATGTCTCAGATTCTCCTTTCTCACTTCTTCTAGGTTCACTACTCTCATCAAAAGGGTTTTCAGGAACTATCTAATCAAAATTCTTTTCTAGAACCTCATGCATCCCCATAAGTTTAAAAGGGATTGGTACCTTCACTTCCCCTTTATAATCGGTTCCTTTAGTATATTCAAGTCTATCAATTTCCAATTTTTCAAGGGTACTTATAACATCAATATAGTAGCCAAGCATCTTATAGCGAACAAAAACTTTTCTAGTTTTCCTAGCAACATCACCAAATTCTTTGAGCAGGGTTTCTAAAACGAAGTCTTTCTTTTCCCCCATCTTCCATATCATAGAGTTTAAGAAACATTTGTTGCATTATGGGATTAAGGTTGACAAACCTAGCTTCCAACATGTGTACTGAAGAGGCTGTAGAAATTTCATAATTATGAGCGAGTTCTGCCAAGGCTTTATCCTCAAAATCTTTAAGTCTACTCACATGATTAAGGAATTCTTCAATATTATTTCTTCCAATAATGGAACCATTTCCGACTTCAATATCTTTCTTAACATACTTAGGGGGAAACATGATGAGCAACCAGAAAATAAAAACTAGGTAAACCGAAATAAAAGAAAGCTGAATTTTAAAAAGAATTGTGTTTTTCGATTTTAAAAGAAAACAAGATAAAATAAAAATATAATAAGCAAGACAAAAACAAAGTAAAGAGAATGGTGACGTGTAACTCCCCAGCAACGGCGCCAGAAAAGTTACTTGATGGCGTGGAACGCACGTTCGCTAGGAAACCCAAGAGGAAGGTATGATGTAGTCAACAGCAAAGTTTTCCCTTGATTACAAAACCAAGCTTGTCAGATCCAGTAGGAATTGGAAGAGCTTCAGAAAGGTGTCAGCGGCGCCGTTACCCGATCACTGACGTGGACCTGCACACACACAATCAAAGTACTTTGGCCCAACGAAACGGGAAGGTTGTCAATCTCCCCGGCTTGCTGAATACAAAGGATTAAACGTATGGTGTAGAATATGATGATGAACACAAAAGTAGCTGCAGGAAGTAACGTAGAGCGTGGAGAAAATGGTGTTTGTATCAGTGTGGAATAAAGGACCGGGGTCCACAGTTCACTAGTGGTGTCTCTCCATATGACAAATAAACATACATGTTGGGTGAACGAATTACAGCTGGGCAATTGACAAATTGCAAACGCATGACAATGCAAGATATGACAAGCACATGTTCATTGTTATATCTATTGGGCATTACAACAATATACATAGACCGCTTACTAGCTGCATCTATGACTCATAATCCACTCACAAGATAGCTTCCGGGTCTCCCATGAGTATTAAGTTGCAAGCAACAGATTATAGCATTAAGCAAAGTGTGTAATGTAAACAAACGCATTAGACTTAACAGCATTACACTTAACCTAAGCATCGGTTATTTTATCCCTAGTGGCAACTGATGCATGTAAAATGCATACATGAACTTTGCACTATATTACTTATATTCCAATCATATTTGCATCATATAAGGGTTATATCAATGTTTTGTCATGATTTTGGGAATATTTTATTTATTTCCTATTTTTATGGAATTAACCCTGCGCAGGCAGAAACCCCTATTTTCTATATTTTAATGTTTCAGGGACCCAAACGACGTCCAAACGACCTGGAAATTTATGAGCATCAGTTTTTTGAAGGAAGAAGACTTGGGAGCGAAGGAAGCGAACAAGCGGAGGCCCGAGGCCCAAATGAGGGTGGCCCACGCGGCCAAGGAATCTGGCCGCGTGGGACCCACTATCTGAAGCCTCGAGGCTCCGTTGCCGTCGATCTTTTCGCCCACGACTCCGTCTTGACCTAAAACCGACTATAAAAATAGTCCCCGGCGCCCTTCGGAAAGGAGCGCCGCAGAAAAGCAGAAACCACGAAACAGAGACCTGGAGTTGCAGATTGGAGGGGGAAAACTCCGGCGGGGCGCTGCCGGGGTGGTCTCCATCTTCTCCAACGACTTCTCCACCGTCTCCATGATGAAGAGGGAGTAGTCCACCCCCTGGACTTTGGGTTTGTGGTGATAACTTGATCCAATCTCTCTATGTATGATCATTGTTGAAGTCCATATGATGTGCCTTGCATGATTATGGAACTATCTTTGTAATTCCTATGGTGGATATTGTGGTATGAGATGATATTATGTTATGCATTTACCGTCATGTTGGGATTTCTATGGTTTGTCATACTTTGGAGATATTCTATGATACATGTGATGGTTTGATTTATGCATAATGCCTTGTTTATCCTTGTCATGAGGTGATTGACACCACCAAGTGTGGATAGATGAGAGAGATGTGGTCATGCACACGAATTATGAATCATTGCACTAGTGTTTAGAATATTGTCCATTATGAAGTATGATGTATGTGGGTAGAGAGTGGCCTAGTGACAGAAGGCATAGGCATTAAGTGACATTAATGTCGCCCAACATTCTTTATCTGGGGGTAAAAAGGAAGAAGTATGATGTGGGAGTGACAACAAACCATGCTAGCCTTACGAGGGTGACCTAGCAACACAAATGATTATTTTCTTTCAACTATGTGTTTTAGGACATGTAGCCGTCATAGAAGTTTACCATTAAATCATGACAATTGTGTGTACTTTTTATCTATAACATGATAATCACCATAGATGGGAGAGAGGATTGAGTGAACCCATGAACCCATGTCCATTGTTCCTATAAGAGAAAACCTTTGTCTTGTCCTCTTGCATTGAAGAGGATTGGGACACTTTTACATTCTTGTTTTGTTACATTAAACTTCCATCCATTAAATCAACCATCTTGTTCTTTAAACTTGTTTAGTGCATAATCAACTAAAACTTGTGACACTTTAGTTGTAGGGAATAGATAACTTTTCCTTCTTGCTCCTGCGGATCGATACCCTACTTCCACATTGAGAGGTGCTACAGTGATCCCCTGCTCTTGGGGGTTATCAAGTACTTTTCTGGCGCCGTTGCCGGGGAGCGTAGCGCTTAAGCTTCTATTCTTGTGTGCACTAAACTTTAAATTTATTTTTGTTATATCTTGCAATCATTTAGTTGGGGAGGTTCCTTTAAACTTGTTTGGTTGTGAGTTTCTCATTAGTTTTATTTTCAGTTATATATATCAAAACACATAAAAATTAAAAATGGAGAAACTTTCTGGAATGTCTATGGGTAATGATTATTTTAAAAAGTATGACGCCTACTCTGAATATCAATCAACCAAAGAGGGAAATAGAGTGGGTAAATTGCTTAAAGCTCTTCACAAAATAGCTAATCAGTTTTGTGAGTTACATGGTATAACTTGTTGCAATAGAAGAGTTGTTAAACATTCCCACTATCAATGCAAGTATAATAGTGATCCTATAATTGCTTGTTATCGTGAAGATGAATGTTTATGCCCTGATATAGAACAAGTTGAGAAATATATTGCTTATGTTGGAGCCCATGAGATAGACTCTCTTCTTGATAAATTTCTTGCAACCAGTCATGTAGCTCGTGAAATGAAAGGGCAAGTTTCTATTATTCTCCAAATTTGCAAAAAAGAATTTAGTGATAATGTTTATGTTAAAGAAAGAATTCTTGCTGCCACGGAAAGCACTAACATTTTGCAGGAAGAGGAGGATAAGAACCTAAGCTTGGGGATGCCCGTGCAACCCCAAGAGGATGATGAAAACATAAGCTTGGAAGCGGAAGTATGTGAAGAGGAGATTGAAATGGATGTGTTCCAACCTAAGCTTGGGGAAGAGTTGGATCTCCCATCTTCACCATCAACATTTGATAGTAGCACTCAAACTCAAAAATCTTTTGTTATTTATGAGAACCCATGTTATGATGAGTGTGAAACTGAAAATTCTATGGTCCTATATGATAACCCATACTATTATGATGAAACTAATAATGCTCCTTTACTTTTTAATAATACTACTAGTGAACTTATGGATGATAATGAGGAGTGTTGCTTAAATGTGCTATATGATAACGCTTTAGATGATGGTCCTATGCTTATTGATAATCCTACATGTTTGGAATTTGTTACTAAATTATGTGAGGATAAAAATGATATACTTGCTGTTTATGATAGTACTCTTACTCATGAGAGTCCTGCTATATTCTTGAATTCTCCTAACTACACCATAGAGGAGAAATTTGCTTATGTTGAGAAATACTTATGTGGTTTGCAATTATCTTTAGTTCCAAATCTTTGTTGCAACCATGATATTAAACTTGATATTGATCTTAATAACTATTTTGAAAGAGGGAAGCATGCTAATGAATTCCAAAATAAATTTAATAATCCTCTTTATTTGCCTAAATCATCTAAGTTGAATGATTCTTTGGTTATATGGTTGAATTTGCTTCTACTACTTGCAACTATTATGAAAAAGGAGGTGATAAGAGCCCTCTGTATGCTACTAATAATTATGGGCTGCAAGTAACTATTGTTAATATGCATTGGAAAACTTCTATTTATTGTGATTCATTCATATACAAAATGCCAATGCATAGAAAGAAAGTTAGACTTCGTTGTTATTACTTTTGTGTTTTGTTTTTCTCTCTACTAGGGTTCAACTTGACTATTATTTTGATCGGTTTGAGAGCACCATGGGACCCTGGTATTATTCATGAACACTTTCCAAGAAAGGGGGGCACATCAAAGTTCAAGCTCCCTCATGAGCTTCATCTACAATAAACATCAAGTAAGAAGCCTAGCTACATGGCTATAAAGAAAGCGCTTTACGGGAGGCAACCCGGTTGTTTTTATTTGTGATTTTCTTTGTGTCCTCTTGCTGTAACAAGAGACTTAGTTTTTAGTTTAGTTTCTGGAATTTTTAATAAAGTGCCAAGTTTTACTCATTTTGGTTTGAAGAAGTTGCTTATAGCGTTCGGAGATTTTATTCCTGCACGAATCTGTGCACGGTATGATTTTTAATTCTTATTATGTAACTCCGAATGAGCTCATATTTGAACTGTAGTTGCAACTTTTCATCCTCTGTATGCATGAATTTTTTCGGAATTTTTCGACAAATTTTAGTAGGGTAGAAAAATTCGTTTTGCTGCTGCTGTTTTTTCTGGACAGATTCTGTCCCATTTTGTTTGATGCATGCTTTGAACTTTTAACTTGAATCTTTTTATCCAATTGAGTTTATGAGTAGGCATACAACATTATACACTTTCTGGACATCCATATGAATTTTTGTTCAAGGATTATATGCAGCAAGAAATATATTTGTTTATCACTACTAATGCACCCCACAGAAAAAGAAATGGGAGAAACGGTGTTTTGAAGTTTTTCACAGGGATTAGAGCAGATGCACCAAGAGCTATCCAAGGATGGTGAAGACCATAAGCTTGGGGATGTGAAGAAAGCCCCACTGGACCTTGATGCATGTAAAATGCATACATGAACTTTACATTTTATTACATGTTATTCCATGATATTTGCATCATATAAGGGTTATATTCATGATTTATATTGAGTTTTGGGGATAATTAACAACTTCCCATTTTTCTGGAATTAACCCTGCGCTGTCAGAAAACCCCTTTTTCTATATTTTGATGTTTCAGGGACCCAAACGACGTCCAAATGACCTGAGATTTTACGGGGATCACTTTTTTGGAAGGAACGAAACGTAGGCGCAAAGGAATCGAAGAAACGGAGACCAGAAGGCCGAAAGGGGTGGGCCCACGTGGCCAGATTCCCTGACCGCGTGGGACCCACCAAACTGGCCCTCGGGCCTCCGCTGCCGTCGATCTTTCTTCCCGAAGCTTCGTCTTGACCTAAAAATGACTATATATAGACCCCCCAGGGCTTTCGCGAAAGGGAGCGCCGCCGAAACACAGAAACCACGAAACAGAGACCTGGAGCTGAAGATTGGAGGGGGAAAACTCCGGCGGGGCGCTGCCGGTGTGGTCTCCTTCTCCTCCAACAACATCTCCACCGACACCATGATGAAGAGGGAGTAGTCCACCTCTGGACTATGGGTTTGTGGAAGTAACTTATGTATCTCTCCTCTCTATGAGCTTCACTAATTAGTACCGTATGAGCTGCTGAACATGATTACGGTCATCTATGTAATTCCTTTGTGGTGGATCTTTATTATGAGTTAATACATGTTTGAGATTGCAATGGTTTTGTTTCAGTTATGAAAGTAGATGCATATTATGTACCCCGTTCTTATTTACTTGTCATGATCAAGCATGTTTATGAGAGCATGTGTGGAGGAACGTGTGCATTAGTTGGAGTAACGGGGGGTGGCTAGTGCAGTGAACGTGAGAGAAAGTTCTGCGATCCACTTGGGTTTTCTACCTTACTTTGTTGCCTCACTAGGGATAAACAAAAATACCATGCTACCGGAGAGTGGATGTGACCTTGGCCACTATCTCCATGACTAGATCTAGCATGTTCTTATTTTAACTTCATGTCATTGAACTTATTGCTATGCTCTGATTTATCTTAATTACTAAGGTGTTATGATTTAGTTCGCATCTTGGTGGAGCATAAGAGAGAGAACAACTTATACTTGAGATCTCTATGTTAGGACGTGATGCCCATATTATTAATAACTTGTCAAACCATGTCTTGCCATCTTTCATGTTAATTTTAGTGTTCCATTGTCTACCACGTTATCAAGAGAGAGTGCATTTGTGAAACCATGAACCCCGGTCCATTTTTAATCATAAGAAACACCTTTCCAACACTTTTATCATCACTTTTGTTTGCTGCCATTATTAAATCCGAAAATACAAAAACACTTTTACATCTTGCATTCATCATAAAAAACCCAAAAATATCATTTATCATTACTACCATCATCCTTGCATATTTATTTTACCATCATTGCATATTTACTATTGTTTGCATATTTATTTTATTATCATTCTCACACCTTGTGCTTGACAACCACTTGGTGAGGTTGAGGGCACAAAACAATTTATTTTGTTGCAGGTTCTCAAGAGAAGGATAAGGAGATAACACCTGAAATACTGGTTCCCCGAGAGTTCGATATTAAACCCTCGAGTCACCCCTCGTGGGGAAAACTGTCTTCCACTACAACATACACTCTGCACTTGGAGTCTCAACCTAACCCATTTACTTTTCACGCAGGAACCACACGAAGCGCCATCAAGACCGTTTTCTGGCGCCGTTGTGGGGTAACTACGTGAAGGGCCATCAAGACGTTTTCTGGCGCCGTTGCCGGGGAACCATAGCTGAAAGGTTTATCCAAGGATCACTCACATCAAGTCAACTTCATCACCAACTTGTGTAACAACCTAAGCTTGGGGAAGTTGCACCTACGTGAGCATCATCTTATCCATCTTTACCTACAATCATTTTATTTTGTTTTGTTCTTGTCTTGCATATCATCTTTATATTTCGGTTTGCATTTTTATATTCAGTTTTGCATTTTTAGTTGCATTAGTGTCATTTTACTTTCAGTTTTGCATAAAAAATTAAAAACACATAAAAACTTGCAATCATGAGTCTTGAAAACAAAAAGAAAGTGAGTCTTCCTTTAAGTTCCATTTCTAGTTTTAAACAACAACCTGGAGAAACATTAAAAGATGCCTGGGTTAGAATTAATAGGATGCACTATGAAGATCCTACACCTTGTGAAGATGAAAAGCTAGATCTTTACTTTTATTATGGAATAGATCCTTGGTATCAAAATGCTTTAGATGGGGCTACAGGTGGAAGTTTTGTCCTGTCAACACCATCCTGTGCGGCCATGACACTTAGAAGAATTTTTGGTAACTTTGTTGGTAGAAAGAAAAAGGTAGAGGATACCACAGTAGCACTTGCTTTGTCTAAAGATAAATTCGAAGCTGGTTTAGAGAAACTACCAAATAAAGAGGATTTTGAACAACTAGCATCTGTTTCTAAAAATATTATTCCTAAGATAAATGATGAATTAGTTAATGTCATGCATAAACTAAGATTATGTGAGAAAGAATTTCTTGAAAAAAATATTAGTCTCAACAGTATTGAGGAAAAGTTGGTTTGTGTTAGTGATTTATTAAGGAAAAACCCATCATTTAAACATGTGAAGGAAGTTCCTATTAAGAAACAAGTTTGGATTAAAAAAGAGAAAAAAGTTGAGGAAGTTAAAATGCTTAGTGAAGTTAGGAACCATTTGTTGATTTAGAGAAGTGTAGCTTGCATGAATTAATTTCTATCTTACAAAAATTTGCAAGTGATCCTTCTGTTAATGTTAACCAGGCTGGTTTTGGTTCCTATATTGCTAATCATGTCTTAAAAGAAAAGATTGCTAGGTACAATCAAGAAGCTATGATACCACCTAAGCTTGGGGATATCTGGATCCCTAAGGTCCTAGTAACCATTGGAAAAGAGACACACCATGCTATACTTGATTAGGATCTAGTGTCTCTATATTATCTAAAAACTATATGAAGTCCTTGAACTTAAAAATATTGAGAAATGCTCTATTGAACTTGCACTTGCTGATGATTCCATTAGACATGCTCTAGGAAAAGTAAGTGATGTTATGGTAGAGTTACATGACTTTTGTGCCTGTTGATTTTCTAATCATGGACATGGGGAATAAAACCTCTAGTCCTATTATTTTGGGAAGACCTTTTCTTCGTACTACAGGTGCCATTATTGATTCAAAGGAAGGGAATGTGAAGTTTCAGTTTCCACACAAGAAGAGCATGGAACACTTCCCAAGGAAGAGGGACACACCAAGGTTCAAGCTCCCTCATGAGCTACGTCCCCTTTGATTATCAAGTAAGTAAGCCTAGCTATATGGCTATAAAGAAAGCGCTTTACGGGAGGCAACCCGGTTGTTTTTGTTTGAGATTTTCTTTGAGTCCTCTGCTGTAACAAGAGAGTAGTTTGTTAGTTTTGTTTCTGGGATTTTTAATAAAGAACCAAGTTTTACCTATTTTGGGTTTGAAAAGTTGCTATTCATTTTCGGAGAGTTTTCTGCCTGCACGAAGTCTGTGCACGGTTTGATTTTTCATTTTTTATCTGTAACTCCGATTGAGCTGTAATTTGAAATGTAGCTTCAACTTTTCATCCTCTGTATACGTGATTTTTTCAGATTTTCTGACGAGTTTAAGTAGGGTAGAAAAATGCGTTTTGCTGCTGCTGTTTTTCTGGACAGATTCTGTCTTGATATTGTTTGATGCATTCTTTGAGCTTTTTGCTTGAATCTTTTAGATTCAATTGAGTTTATGAGTAGGCATACAACATTATATACTCTCTGGACATTCATATGAATTTTTGCTTAAGGATTTTATGCAGCAAGGAACCTATTTGTTTATCACTACTAATATCACCCCACAGAAAAGAAATGGGAGAAACGGTGTTTTGAAGTTTTTTTCACAGTGATTAGAGGAGCTGCACCAAGAGCTATCCAAGGATGGTGAAGACCATAAGCTTGGGGATGTGAAGACAACCCCACTGGACCTTGATGCATGTAAAATGCATACATGAACTTTACATTTTATTACATGTTATTCCATGATATTTGCATCATATAAGGGTTATATTCATGATTTATATTGAGTTTTGGGGATAATTAACAACTTCCCCATTTTTCTGGAATTAACCCTGCGCTGTCAGAAAACCCCTTTTTCTATATTTTGATGTTTCAGGGACCCAAACGACGTCCAAATGACCTAAGATTTTAAGGGGATCACTTTTTTGGAATAAACGAAACGTACGCGCAAAGGAATCGAAGAAACGGAGAACAGAAGGCCGAAAGGGGTGGGCCCACGCGGCCAGATTCCCTGACCACGTGGGACCCACCAAACTGGCCCTCGGGCCTCCGCTGCCGTCGATCTTTCTTCCCGAAGCTTCGTCTTGACCTAAAAACGACTATATATAGACCCCCCAGTGCTTTCGCGAAAGGGAGCGCCGCCGAAACACAGAAACCATGAAACAGAGACCTGGAGCTGAAGATTGGAGGGGAAAACTCCGGCGGGGCGCTGCCGGTGTGGTCTCCTTCTCCTCCAACAACATCTCCACCGACACCATGATGAAGAGGGAGTAGTCCACCTCTGGACTATGTGTTTGTGGAAGTAACTTATGTATCTCTCCTCTCTATGAGCTTCACTAATTAGTACCGTATGAGCTGCTGAACATGATTACGGTCATCTATGTAATTCCTTTGTGGTGGATCTTTATTATGAGTTAATACATGTTTGAGATTGCAATGGTTTTGTTTCAGTTATGAAAGTAGATGCATATTATGTACCCCGTTCTTATTTACTTGTCATGATCAAGCATGTTTATGAGAGCATGTGAGGGGGAACGTGTGCATTAGTTGGAGTAACGGGGGGTGGCTAGTGTAGTGAGCGTGAGAGAAAGTTCTGCGATCCACTTGGGTTTTCTACCTTACTTTGTTGCCTCACTAGGGATAAACAAAAATACCATGCTACCGGAGAGTGGATGTGACCTTGGCCACTATCTCCATGACTAGATCTAGCATGTTCTTATTTTAACTTCATGTCATTGAACTTATTGCTATGCTCTGATTTATCTTAATTACTAAGGTGTTATGATTTAGTTCGCATCTTGGTGGAGCATAAGAGAGAGAACAACTTATACTTGAGATCTCTATGTTAGAACGTGATGCCCATATTATTAATAACTTGTCAAACCATGTCTTGCCATCTTTCATGTTAATTTTAGTGTTCCATTGTCTACCACGTTATCAAGAGAGAGTGCATTTGTGAAACCATGAACCCCGGTCCATTTTTAATCATAAGAAACACCTTTCCAACACTTTTATCATCACTTTTGTTTGCTGCCATTATTAAATCCGAAAATACAAAAACACTTTTACATCTTGCATTCATCATAAAAAACCCAAAAATATCATTTATCATTACTACCATCATCCTTGCATATTTATTTTACCATCATTGCATATTTACTACTGTTTGCATATTTATTTTATTATCATTCTCACACCTTGTGCTTGACAACCACTTGGTGAGGTTGAGGGCACAAAACAATTTATTTTGTTGCAGGTTCTCTAGAGAAGGATAAGGAGATAACACCTGAAATACTGGTTCCCCGAGAGTTCGATATTATACCCTCGAGTCACCCCTCGTGGGGAAAACTGTCTTCCACTACTACATACACTCTGCACTTGGAGTCTCAACCTAACCCATTTAATTTTCACGCAGGGAACCACACGAAGGGCCGTCAAGACCGTTTTCTGGCGCCGTTGTGGGGTAACTACGTGAAGGGCCATCAGACCTACACACTCTCGGTTTGCACACGTCTAAATTCTGTTTTTCGATCGAAACACTTTATCGCATAAACTTGGAGCATCTTTTTGTTTGTTTTGGTTTGATTTTTATTTTGTGAGACCACCACACTATCATTTATATATGAGAGAGCTACTGGAAATTTGGGTTGATTTATGTTGTATCTATTATAAGATTGGGAAAAGGGATGTTGGAGTTGATTTTAAAAGATACATATAGTTGCATGATTCATGAGCTTGTTAATGAGTAATAATTTGCAAGTATTTTATCAAGAACTATCTTTTATTCATGTTTTGATGCTGAATGTTACTTTACTTTGTTTAACATGGATTAGTTAGTTCTATGGACACTCATGCATGCATTTAGATGGTCAACTTTCTCCCTCTTGCTAGTCCAAAAATTCCAACAAGTAAAAACTTGTTTCCAACACCTTCAACCAAAGTTTGTCCAGTGAGTCCACCATATCTACCTATTAGCTTTATGCTATTCCGAGTATGTTTATCATGATATTTGTGTTATCTATACCTCTGAATGAAAATTCTTATGTTGTTGATTGTTATGGGAAAAGTTGGTTATAAAGCTCTCTCGAACTTGATGCACACTTTACTTTCATTGCATAGATAAAACATGACCCATTGTGATTAAAATTATGATGTTGTGGGCTTGACAAATGTCTTTGGTTGAGAGTTAGCTCATATGTGCTGTCACATGGCAAGCTTTTAACATGCACTTCATTTCATTTAGTTGATATCATGTACTTTTGTTTATGGATGCTTACCATGGGTGAAATAAATGTGGAAATGAAGTAGGTTTAAATGAGTTTGTATAAATGGTTAGAGAGACGCCTGGGCCGCTAATCTAAGCCATGCATCATTCATGGTGGAAATTTACTTATATGCTATGGTGAACCTTCTGTGATACACCTTACAATAAAAAGCTATCTAATGGTAAATAAAAAGGGTGTTGAGATTGTTCATTGTGTTTGTTTGTCTTGTCATTTTGATATGGGCTTGTTCCATATCCTGGGACAAGAGGTACCCCGTTGACGCTCTTAATGATACTATTATTACTTACAATGATATTTAACTTGAACTTGCTTTGTTTCCCAAGTTGAGTAACACATGGAGTAGGTACTTGTATTCAAGGGGCATGAGACTTTCAACATGTACTTTGTCAAGCACACTACTTATATTTGCTTTCACTTTAAACTTAATCATTCAAGATGCTATGAAAGGGGAATGAGAGCTTGACACCAAGGATTACCACATTACAATCATTAACTTAAGTAGAGAAGTTCAGAAGTTAGATGAAACTTATTCATGCTTTACCTCTACTCATATATATCTTTCCAAAGTGTCCACCTTTTATATTCAGATTTTCATCAATACTCTATGGCCATTATAGAATGTTCTTTCTTTTCATTATGCATACATGTGGTCCATAGTAATTTCTTTTATGTTACACTTTGTGAATTATCATTGAACATCCTTGCATTGAATACTTGATATCACTTCATAAACTATCTTGCATATTGCTACTCCTTTTAAGAATGAATCATTTGACTCTATGTAGCAATAGTAATCATCTTTGATATCCATTGTTAGTGTTAAATTGCAAAGTCCATGTTAGTTTTATCACCTTCATACTCGAGGACGAGTATTGGTTAAGCTTGGGGATGTTCATACATGTAAAATGCATACATGAACTTTGCACTATATTACTTATATTCCAATCATATTTGCATCATATAAGAGTTATATCAATGTTTTATCATGATTTTGGGAATATTTTATTTATTTCCTATTTTTATGGAATTAACCCTGCGCAGGAAGAAAACCCTATTTCTATATTTTAATGTTTCAGGGACCCAAACGAGCTGGAAATTTACGAGCATCAGTTTTTGGAAGGAAGAAGACTTGGGAGCGAAGGAAGCGAACAAGCGGAGGCCCGAGGCCCAAAAGAGGGTGGCCCACGCGGCCAAGGAATCTGGCCGCGTGGGACCCACCATCTGGAGCCTCGAGACTCCGTTGCCGTCGATATTTTCGCCCACGACTCCGTCTTGACCTAAAACCGACTATAAAAATAGTCCCCGACGTCCTTCGGAAAGGAGCGCCACAGAAACGCAGAAACCACGAAACATAGACTTGGAGTTGCAGATTGCAGGGGGAAAACTCCGGCGGGGCGCTGCCGGGGTGGTCTCCATCTTCTCCAACGACTTCTCCACCGTCTCCATGATGAAGAGGGAGTAGTCCACCCCCTGGACTTTGGGTTTATGGTGATAACTTGATCCAATCTCTCTATGTATGATCATTGTTGAAGTCCATATGATGTGCCTTGCATGATTATGGAACTATCTTTGTAATTCCTATGGTGGATATTGTGGTATGAGATGATATTATGTTATGCATTTACCGTCATGTTGGGATTTCTATGGTTTGTCATACTTTGAGATATTCTATGATACATGTGATGGTTTGATTTATGCATAATGCCTTGTTTATCCTTGTCATGAGGTGATTGACACCACCAAGTGTGGATAGATGAGAGAGATGTGGTCATGCACACGAATTATGAATCATTGCACTAGTGTTTAGAATATTGTCCGTTATGAAGTATGATGTATGTGGGTAGAGAGTGGCCTAGTGACAGAAGGCATAGGCATTAAGTGACAGTAATGTCGCCCAACATTTTTTATCTGGGGGTAAAAAGGAAGAAGTATGATGTGGGAGTGACAACAAACCACGCTAGCCTTACGAGGGTGACCTAGCAACACAAATGATTATTTTCTTTCAACTATGTGTTTTAGGACATGTAGCCGTCATAGAAGTTTACCATTAAATCATGACAATTGTGTGTACTTTTTATCTATAACATGATAATCACCATAGATGGGAGAGAGGATTGAGTGAACCCATGAACCCATGTCCATTGTTCCTATAAGAGAAAACCTTTGTCTTGTCCTCTTGCATTGAAGAGGATTGGGACACTTTTACATTCTTGTTTTGTTACATTAAACTTCCATCCATTAAATCAACCATCTTGTTCTTTAAACTTGTTTAGTGCATAATCAACTAAAACTTGTGACACTTTAGTTGTAGGGAATAGATAACTTTTCCTTCTTGCTCCTGCGGATCGATACCCTACTTCCACATTGAGAGGTGCTACATTGATCCCCTGCTCTTGGGGGTTATCAGCAACAGCACATCTACAGCCTTAGTTGTTTCTGTCTATCAAGCCCAGGCTTCTAGAAGCATGAACCCACTATCTAGCATAAATACCCTCTCTTGAAGTCATTAGCATCTACTTGGCCAAAGCATCTACTAACGACGGAGAGCATGCAGGAACATAGATAAAACATAATATAGATAGATGAACAAACTTGATCATAACTTCACAATTCATGGATCCCAGCAAACACAACATGTAGCATTACATAAATATGATCTTGATCATGTTAGGCAGCTCACAAGATCTAAACATGATAGCACAAGGTGGAGAGACTACCAACTAGCTACTGCTATGGACCCGTAGTCCCATGAAGAACTAC
Source organism: Poa pratensis (assembly GCA_947311845.1). NCBI lineage: Eukaryota > Viridiplantae > Streptophyta > Magnoliopsida > Poales > Poaceae > Poa > Poa pratensis. The sequence goes on along the minus strand of CAMZMU010000080.1, from coordinate 8,584,310 downwards.
CCACGCATCACTCCGGAGGCAGGCATGGTGATGTAGAGCCCTCTGGTGATGATTTCCCCTCCGGCAAGGTGCTGGGAAGAACTGCAGAAACCCTCCCGAACTAGGGTTGAAGATGACGGCGGCCTCGGAAATTTTCGTGGATTTTTCTTGGGTATCTAGGGTTTCCCGATTAGATGCAATTTATAGGCGAAAGGGCGGCGTCGGTGGCCAGCCGAGGTGGGGCGGCGGCCTAGGTGCGCGGCCCCACCCTGGGCCGCGCCGTGGGCCCGCCGGTCTGCCTGGTGTGACCCCCGGCTCCGTCCTCCTGGCTGCTGCTCCGTCTTGGTCCAGAAATAAATCTGTTAAATTGGCGTCCGATTCCGAGAATATTTCTAGAATAGATTTTCTGAAACAAAAAGACAGCAGAAAACAGGAACTGGCACTGTGGCATCTTGTTAATAGGTTAGTCCCAGAAAATGCATAAAAATGTTTTTAAGTGTAAGATAAACATGTGGCAATTAATATATAATAGGCATGGAACATCAAAAATTATAGATACATTTTGGACGTATCATATGCTAAAGGTTATTTTGGCGAGCCTAGCATGTACAGACCGTGGCGATCGGATGGAACACAGTGACCGAAAGGTTAAGCATGAGTCACATAATGTTGTGATTGACATATCGATGTCTACCTTTGAAGTTATGCTATCGGCCGTGGCGATCGGGGATAGTGTATCGGATAAGGATCGTGTAATCACTAAAACGATGCGAGGGATGTTCGTTTTGAGTGGGAGTTCTGGTAGTTTTATTTTATTAAAACTTGAACCCATATTTTATTATGAACAAAGTCTTTATGTTTTGCAAAACCTTTGTAGATAATAACCTGTTTGATAGACTTTTTAAACTTAGGTGTTTTTCCTGCGATTGAGAAACTTAAAGGTTTGGTCCAAACTTCATATTTTTATACCGTAGCTTGAGGATACTCCTTGTTTAAACCATTAGCTTTATATGATACAAAACCCGGTAGGAGATAAAACCGGAGATTCCGCTAAACAAAAGGATAATTTGGATTATCAAGTTTTGTGCGGATAATTCCATCATAGTCCAGTGTATGCTATGATCTCTCCCATAGAGAATGAACTGTGGGTGCGTGTTGACAGATCGCGAACATTTGGAATGGTCGCTGAGACTGATGATCTATATCCACCGTAAATCAGGTTTTCTTCTCAACCAAGATGGAAGAGAACACTCGCATTAAAGGAGCACGTGGCAGTCATATTTGATGACATTAGTTATACTTGATAACATTAGTCATACTTGATGACATTGGACGCCTCACTCAGCTCGATCACTGGATGACAGACAACGTTGCCAGATGCAAATGTTTTGTCATAGACTATGTCATGCAAGGGGAATCGTTCACCTTCATGAATTCTTGATTACGTTGAAGAATCAAGAAGATGAAAAGATCGCCGGGAGTCATCAATGATGATGGTGTATATATGATATACGAGTTATGAATGTTTTACCTAAACAAGTACTTGCAGTAGTGACTAAGTTTTGATACTAGTCATGTTTTATGAAAACAAGAGTTTCTGCTTGAGTAGCTTGGAAGGATGAGGAGACAATGTGTGTTGATGATGGCAGGCAAAATGTTGTGATGGCCATAGACACTCTCTCTGCATCTACCGTTTTGGATTAATTTGGATTTGAACAAATTCCTTTTAATCGCTTGTTAGCATGATCGTTATAAGTGTGTCTTGCCTTGAGCGAGACAATTATTCATATATTAGTGACAAAATTGTTGTCCTACATTTATGAGTGATATCTTTAATGATCATACACCGATTATGAATGGAGTGTTCTTATATGAATCCAGATGGTAGTAGCTCCCACATTTATAACATTAATGCCAAAGGATATAAACTTAATTAATAATACACACATTATTGTGGCACTAACGTTTTAATTAATGTCAATGTTATATGCATTAAGAAGCTCCATTCAGATGGACCTCCAAGTCTTAGATTTTGATCTTTTGACACTTGCAAAATAACTAAGACACCGTTTTCTGGAAACGGGCATTTAACTTATTGATAATCATACATAATGATGTGTGTGGATCAATGAAGTACGTTAACGTGTAGTGGAAATCATTATTTCGTAAACTTCACCAATGATTTGAGTAGATATATGGATATCCACTTAATGAAATGCTGGTCTGAAAAGTTTGATAAGATCAAACAAGTTCAGAGTGAAGAAAGAAATATAAACTTAACAAGAAAATCAAATTCCTGCGATACAGATCGAGGAAACAAGATTTGAGTTATGAGTTTGGCATATCATTGGAAGACTTGTGAAAAGAGTTCCACAAATTACGCCGCATGGAACACCACAATGTTATGGTGTGTTAGGACGTCGTAATCACACTCTATTGATAGTGTGTGGTGAATAAAATCTCTTATCGAATTATTGTGATCATTGAAGTCATATGATAGAAACAAAACATTCACTTAGATAATAGGGAAACCATCTAAATCCGTGGAGGCAATACCATATGAGTGATGGCATGGCTTTTAGCCTAGATTGTCGTTTCGATATTTTAGTGTTTCGATACGATCAAACCTAAAATGGATAAATCTTTGTAGTGTACCTAAAGAATTAGTTGGGTACGTGTCTCATGACAAAAAGGTAAAATTGTTGCCGGAATATACCTTACTCAAGAAATAGTTTCTTGTCCGAAGATATAAGTGGGAAAGAAAGTAGAGCAAGACGGAGTTAATGAACTTCCTCTCCAGACATCAGAGTGACGCAACGGAAACTGTTCCGATACGGAAATTGTTCCGATATCGTCCTCCCAGATGAAAGAAAGCTAATGATAATGATCATGACGCTATAAGCTCGTACTAAGATCGTAGGCATACGAGAATGGTTTCGCACTATGTGCTATGACTATCTTGTTATGAAACGTCATGTTAATGGAACATGAAAATACCTACGAACTACAAAGAAGCGATGGTGGACCTAAGTCCGAGAAATGGCTATGAGCCATATATAATCCGAGATAAAATCCATGTATGATTACCAAGTAATGACTTGGGTAAATCTTCTTGATGGGCTCAGGCCGTTGAGAGTAAATGGAATTTTATGACAAAATAGACACTGACGGAAAGGCAACCGTCTATAAGGATCGATTTGTCATAAAACAGTTTCGACAAATTCAAAAGTTGACCACAACGAGATTTTGTCTCAAGTGGCGATGCCTAAGTCTGTTTAGGATTGTTCTAGCAATTATTTTCAATTAAGAAATTGATGGATGGATAAAGAAACCGTGTTCCCTAATGGCAACATTAAGGAAGAGTTGTAATTGGTACAACAAGTAGGTTTTGTTGATCCTAAGGATGCTAGACATGTATGCAAACTTCAGCTTTCCATTCATGGGCTGAAGCAAGCATATCGGAGCTGGAATCTTCACTTTGATAATGTGATCAAAGGATTTTGGAGTCGTCCAAAATAGTTGAAGAAACCTGCATTTACAAAGAAGTGAGTGGGAGCTAAGTAGTTTTCTTGATCTTATATGTGAATGGCATATTTGAGTGGGAGCTAAAAGAAATTCCCTGGTCTTATATACGGATGGCGTATTTAAGTGGGAGCTAGGTGTCATTCCTGATTTTATATGTAATGACATATTAAGAATGATACAGATCCTCTAGTAAAGTATAAATGATTATTTAAGTGATTAAATTTTCTATGAATGAAGTTAAAAGTATTAGGCTTTAGATTTATAATTTGTATAGATCAAAAGGGGCTTAATAACATTAGGTCGGAATATTTTCCTAGGTTAAGATTCTGAAATGTTTCAGAATAGAACAAGCGAAGAAAAGGTTCTTACTTGTATGACTAGGTAAAATATTAAGTTATCTTGGCGTTTCAGCGATAGTTATTGAAAGAAAAGGATGTCCGACATCCTCTATGCCTCAGCCATAGATTCTATCATACTGAAAGCTCGACTTGGTGTGACCCAAGTTCTTGGTTGAAGAACGGGTTCTAAGTGATCCCTGGATGGATCAATGAACAAACGTTAAGTATATCCTTCAGTGTCTAATGAGAACTGAAGATATGTTTCTTGTATGGGTGAAAGTGAAGAGACAACTTGCCGTAAAAGGGTTACGATGATGCAAGTTATGACACTGACCCATACGACTAGAAATCTCATACATGAGAAGTCCTTTGTTTTGAAGAAACACATGGTTAGCTTGCGAAGTTGCATATGAATGCACTGTCGCATAATCTACATAGGTATAGGAATATATGGCTACTTCAGAAGTAGCAAGTGTGATTGGACTGAGCGTTTTTGAGCATGTGTGGTTTCCCTTAATAGATCTCTTAGACTTTTAAGGCACATGCTACGCGAGTCTCACTCCATCGATAAACATGTATTTCACCGTTATCATAAGATACGGGATGATGTCAAACTAGGTGACATAGAAGTGTTGCAAAGCACATACAGAACTCAATGGGAGATTTGTTGACTGAATACCTCTTCCACGAGACAAGCATGCACCATATTGCTATAGGTGTTAAGCTTTTACCAAGTTGTAAACTAGATTAATTTGTACTCTAGTGCAAGTGGGAGACTGTTGGAGATATGCCCTAGAGGCAATTAATAAAGTGGTTTTATTTGTCATATCTCAATTGTTCATAATATGTTTTTGTACCATGCTATAACTGTATTAAGCGGAAATATTAATACACGTGTGGTATGTAAACAACCAGGTCCCTAGTAGCCTCTATTTAACTAGTCCGTTGGGTAACAGATGATCAAGATTTCTGATCATGGACAATTACGTCAGTTGACAACGGAGTCATGTCATTGGGTGAATGACGTGGTGGACATACCCAAAAGATATAGAAACGTAGTGCTCATACCTTCGACTGTGAGATCATATCAAATCGCTGCTTCTGGAAGGTGCTTTGATCGCATCAAACGGCATGTCTTATATAGCGTGACAATAAAGGTGACACTTTCGGGTATCCGAAGGAACCAGTGGAGGCAAGTGATCAAGAGCGGGATTTGCCAATCCACATAGCAGGATAGATACTCTGGGCCCACTCGGTGAGATTATATCAATGAGCTTGCAAGCATGTGACTAGGTCACGGGGATGTAATATCACAGACGAGTAAAGATAGATTTGTCAATGACGAGATCATGCTCGGTAATCGTGATAGCAAGAACGATGCTCGGATAATCTAAGTATCGCTAGGCAAAAGGATGAGACTGGACGTCTAAAGGTTCAAATGATAAAAAGACATTCGTGGACGCACAGGGGCTATCATGGGTATCCAGATCCGCTGTTAGTCATTGATCGGAGAACGTGTCTCGTTCATGTCTGTGTGATCCCGAACCGTAGGGTAACACACTTAAGGGTAGGTGACGATTAGATTGGATATAAGAGAGAAAGAAACCGAAGACTCCGGAAGCATTCCGAGACATGTCCGATGTTGATCAGAGGCAACAAAATATGTTTCGGAGCTCGAATGAATTAAATAATATGTATTTAATATTAATAAGTGTTATTAATGATTAAATATATTTTTTATTTAATTAATTTCGAATTTTTAAAGGCATTAAACCTAAATGGGTCTTAGAGGCCCATTAGGGGCAAAACCCCATTTGGAAAATGGGGGGAGGTCCTAGCCGGCCTAGGGTGGGCCGAATGGGGCCCACCTAGGTGGCCGGTGCACCCCATGTGGGGTTTAGTCCCACATGGGTGAGCCAAGGGGTGTGGCCTCCCTCCTCCACCTATATAAGGAGGTGCCCCCATGCCTTGAAATCCATCCCATCTCCTTCTTCTTCTCTCCTACCTTGAGCGTGGTTCCGTTTCTGGAGCTGCGTACGAGGAGGGAAGTCTCTCCACTATACGCACACCGCCGTGCTACTAGATCCAATCTTCCGCTTCCGCTGCTCTGTTGGATCTAGAGCCCAGAGGTCGTCATCTACATCGTACGTGTGTGGAACTACGAGGTGCTACACGGGTGGCACTGGAAGTTGTCTTCTTCCTCTACACGACCTTGAGGTCGGCTTCGTCGGCTTCATCGACAACGTTTGTGCGGGAACGTAATCCCGCTTTCGGTCTACAAGGGTATGTACTCCGTTCTCCTCCGTATAGTATATCTGCATAGTTATAGATCTTGGCTAGTTTCTGGTTATCGTCGGTAGGAAATTTTGTTTTCTGTCTACGATCCCCTTCAGAAGGTGGGTGACCAGATTGCTCGGCGCCTGTTATGCAACAAAGCTTATCAGTTTGGAATAGATAAGCTACTTTAAAAGTTGACCAAAATGAAATGCAAGCAAGCCATTTTTTTGGGGCGAAATAGATGAGGAGATGAATGGTTTACACAAGACGGTTTCTTTTATTTGCTTGAAGACTGAGATTTTTCATCCATAGAAGCATGATCATTCCTTCCTCTATGCACCACTACACTCAGGTGGATACTTCAGTGGCCCTCCGTATCTTGATGTCCCGACACTTTAATGGTTTTTAGATCTCTGGCACTTTTGACTTTGTAACAGTTTTGCTCTAGCCAATTCAATCAAAAGTCCGAGCCTAGACTATATTTCTCAACTTGTGGCACAAGAGGATTTCATTTATTTGCTTGGAAATAGAGTGTTATTTATCCGTGGACATGTAAGCATGCTGAAATGTCGAGGGAAATACAATCCCACATTATGTTGATGTCCTTGTGGTACTTTTGACTTTGTGACAGTTTTGCATATAGACCTTTTTGTTTTACAAAAATTGACATGTTCTCTAGCTCAGGTTGATGGACAACAATTTTGCAATAGACAATTATTTTTTGGGGATCAGACCACACTCCTCTCGGAGAGGTTTTATAAATGTTTTATTGAGATTTGCCTGTTTCAATCAACATTTCACAACAACTTCGCAAATGTTTCCCTCAAAGTGAAACCTACATGATTTTTTTTTGTACAAGAACCTACATGATTTTGAACATTAGTTAAATGAAAGACATATGGAACTATGCACACGTCTATGTTTCATATATGCTTCACTTTCGATTAAATCTTTGTGAACTTCTTGTTCGAAATAGGCTTTCGCCCCGCTTTATAAATAAAGCAACGACCAACACACAACACATGATACAAACGCAACACCACACAAGCTGGGGCCAACAGCAAACACAAGCCCAAAACAGAAACAAATGGAGACAAAGGTGGGAAGACTAAACTAAGGTGACCCGCCACCGTTGCGCCTCTCCGGAGAATTACCACCACGCTTGTAGGACCGAATCGTCACGTACCAAGTAGCACCTTCAAGAAGGAAAGCAATCGCTGCTACCCGGACCGGCACCCGGTCCTAGGGTTTCCCCCGGCACACAGAGAGAAGTGGATGGAAGGTAGCCACGACGCCCTCCAAGAAGGAAAGGTGCCACCCGAAGGCGGCACCGCGTCGGTGTTGGGCGAACCGACAAGGATTTCTCCGAAAAACCTATCCACGACCCCGGGCGATCCATAGCATAAGAGCCCCGTAAGGACAAAGCCTCGTCATCTCGGACTCTCCGCCCGCCAACTTGCGCCACCACGGTTATGAAGTCGCCATCGTCGTCTTACCCAAGCTACCGACACAAAGACTGCAAGTCGGAGGCAAGCGGTATCTCGACTCGGGGTCAGCAGTACCGCGGCCGCGCGGGAGGGAACTGCCTCCACCGCCGAAGGCGGTAGTCGACCGGACGTAGTCGCACAGCACACCAGTCCCAGTCGGGTCCGGCCACACTGCCAGTCCCAAGAGGATCCGGCCGGGCCCAAGTTGGGCCCGTAAAGCCAGCCACCACGCTGCAACAAGGGCAGCCGCCGTCGCTGATGAGCCCTACACGAACACCTCCGCCTCTGTCTTGCGGTCCTTATCGTCGCCTCTTCACGAACTCCGGCCCGGGGTCTGCAAGACGGAACAAGCAACACCGCAGGAACAGGGACAGCAGCAGCGACACCTTGCGGGAGGGAACAACCTCCACCACCGAGAGGCGGTAGTCGACCGGACGGAGCATGAGAATCACACCAGGTCCACGCTGACCCGGCCGGACCTAAGAAGGCCCGTAAAGCTTCTCCCGCACCGCTGCAACAGGCAAGGTACAGCACCACCGTCGCTGTTCGTGCGTCGTCGCCGCCGTCAGCCAGACAGCGTCACAGCAGCAGGCGAGCTGGCCCGCCCAAGCCCAGATGCGGCCCGAAGGGCCCCGATCTGGGCCAGAGGGCCACGGCCACGGCCGCGCCACACCGCCCGCAGCGCCCCGCCGCACGTCGGCCTCGCCGCACGCCGGCACCACCGCGCTGGAACCGCTCGGAGGAGCCCAAACCGAGGCCTCCCGACGCGCACCGCCGCCAGGGCGAGCTCGGGCCCCGACCAGCTCGCAGGGGCGCGGGGAGAGACATTCCGCCGCCGCCGCCGCCGCCCGGGCACGGCCCGGCGACCCAAGCCGGCGGCGGCGACGGGGGAGGAGGGTGGAGGGAGGGGTTGGGCTGGAGCCGGAGGCGGCGCTCCCGTCGCCCTCGGGGGGCGAGAGGAGCGCGAGGGTCGGGGGGGGGCTCGGAGGAGTCTGGTTGCTCGCATCTAGAATTGTTTCTTGTGAACTTCTTGTGAAACGTAAATGTTTGAAAGCTCAACCAAACATTTATATAGCGCAGGTTCGCAAACCACCTGCAACAATATCAGATTAACCTGTATGCATGATAAAGAAAGCCAAAATAACACAAATCAAACGATCTTATTCTCACACTACGAGGACGATGACAGCGTCCCACGATTAAGCCCCTCCATTTTTCCTGGACGAAATCTAAGAATTCTTACACGTACAGCTGAATCCGACGGCTCAGGATCGCCCTAGCGCATGGTACAAATCCGCATTCCACGCACGCACCCAAGCCGTCACACGTACGTTTACAGACCCGGACATACAAGGATGGATGCACCGATCGAGCAACCAAGCCAATCACGTGGAGATGTAGTGCGGTTGGTCACCGGCGCCGGCTCCGGCGCCGCCGTCGCTGATGTACGAGGAGGCGGTGCTGCTGTCGTCGGGGTCCCGCTCCCGGAGCTCCTCGATGCGTGCGAGCGCCTCCTTGATGTCCCATCGCGCGGCGACGTCGGCGTCGCAGCAGCCGAGGCCGACCTTGAGCAGCTTCACCATCTCTCCCTCGCCGCTCCGGGTGCCGCCCATGTCCTTGTCGAACACCTCCCCGGTCCACTCCTCCCGCACCACCGAGTTCACCCAGCCGGCCAGGTCCGTGGTGCCCTCCCCCCCTGCCGCAGGTAGTTGGCCGGGAACTTCCCCGTGAGCAGCTCCAGCACCAGGATCCCCAGCGTCCACACGTCGCTCTTCCGGCTCGCCCTGCCCCCCTGCGCCGCCGCGCACTCCGGCGACTTGTACGCCACCATCACCTGCGACGCGTGCTGCGGCGTCACCACGGGCACCAGCGCGTAGTCGCTCAGCACCGGCTCCAGGGCCTCGTCGAGGAGCACGTTGGAGGACTTGAGGTGGCCGTGCGGCACCGTCAGCATCGGCAGCTCATCGTACAGGTACGCCAGCCCGCGCGCCACGCCCTTCACGATCCGCAGCCGCGCCGCCCAGTCCAGCTGCCGCAGGCCCGACCTCGCGCCGCCGTGGAGGAAGTGCGCAAGGCTGCCGCTCGCCATGTGCTCCGTCACGAACATCTTCTCGTCCTTCTTGTACAGGTAGGCCACCACGGGGAGGAGGTTCGGGTGTGAGAGCCGGCCCAGGCGGCGCATGTGCTCGTTGAAGTCCTCCCGCCCGGCGCCGTTCATCTCTTTGAACCGCTTCACCACCATCGACCTCCCGTCCAGCAGCGTCGCCTTGTACGACGCGCCGAAGTTGCCGCTGCCCAGCACCTCCGCCGAGGCCCGGAGCAGGTCCTCCAGCTCGAACCGCGGCCCTCCCTCCTTGAGGAACACCAGCCCGTCGCGCCGCCCGCCGCGCTTCGCCGGCACCGCCTTTACCGAGCCCGTCTGCTCCACGTCACGCTGCCGGATCACACGATCATATCAGTGTCGCTGTGTGTGTGTGTCAGACTGTCAGTACTACTGCAAAAGTTTTACTTAAACAACTTCGTTCACCTTCTCGATCTTGATGGCCGGCTCGGCGATGGCCTGCAACTTGGCCGCGGTGGTGCCGGCGCCGCCGAGCGTCTCGGTGGTGACGTGGCGTCCGTGCTCGTCTTTGCGTCGGGCAAGAAGCGCCATGATTATGCCAGCGATAGCGAGGAGGCCACCGACTGCGACCACCGCGATGGCGATGATCATGAGGATCTTCAGGCCTGATGAATTCGACGACGGTGATGAGGCGCCTATAGGTGCCGCTGGCGGGCACGCGGTGGCGAGAGGCGGGCCGCAGAGACCTTCATTGCCTGAAGATTTCAGATAGGTGTACGTTAATTTGGATCAGATACTAGTGCACATGACATGTACTTGTGGCAAGAGCAGAGCAGTAACGTGACTCGAGTATGTCCCTCTGTATCAAAATATAAGACGTTTTAGGAAGGATGTACTATGCATGTGTCATCTGACTTGAATTTTGTCCGGGGATTTACTTAACCAAGTTGTGCTAAAAGTCTAAACCCCTCCCAGATCAGGAGGTGTATTGAAACGAGGTAAAATTTGATCAGTTTACTGTTTACGGTAGAATTATCAAGATGCTATACAATGTTAATAGTACGTAATTACTCATTTCTCGTTGGATAAACAAGTCTTCGGGTTTTCGGTCTAGGAATAGACACCCCTTTTTTGTCATAAATAATCGAACCACCTATCACATCATTTGGAGCTTCATCCATGAGTCTTTAACTTTTCTTCCCATTTCCTCTCTATGTGTCCCTCTTGATACTAGCCACACTCTTCGACGCCTACCGCCTTAACAATAGGAATTTGCTCTCACCGTCAATCTAACATATGCTCTCACAGTCCCATATGCCAATGTTGTTGCCTCTCAGCTCAGGCTCGCCTTTGCGGATGTCATATTCTTGCTAAGGCGCAGTCTCTCCTTTTTTCCAAAAGATTTCAATATTCTAGAAGATTTCACATAACCACTATTCCTTAGCTTTCGACTTTTGGGGATTATAAATATTGGCGAATTTCTCTATCTCTGTTCCGTGTCTAGTGTACATGCACTTACATTTTTCAGATAAGAAACTCCACCGAATCTCTCTATACTACATACAACGACTCGGGCTAGTCCCCTACTCCCCATCCGTCGAAAAGCTTGCCAGTCTACCCTGGCTCGGGTGGCCACTACGGCTCATAGAGGCGCGCAGTACCCTGGCTCCTCGCCGTCGATGGGTGTGTAGGTTTTCCCCGGTAGATATTGGGTTTCCTTTTGTCGGATTCTTGGTGGGGCGGAGGCCGATGGTGGAAGTAGGAATAAAAGTCTCCTAGCCTGCCATACTCGTGGTCGTCGGAGGTTTTTCCGATGCTGGTGAGGGGCTTGTGGAGCTTAAGCTTTTTGGAATGGCTTTGATTTGGTGCTGCATCTTGGCGTGGCGTTAGAATCGGGCTGCACTTGGAGGGCGGTTGTGATAGCTGCTTCGGATCTGTGGAAGAGCGTGGTGGATGCGGCTGCCTTTTGCTGGGCAGAATAGTTTTGGCTCGGGATCCGGCGCTAAAGAGGCTCGGGGAACAAACCCGGAATGGGTTTCGCCTTCGGCCAATGTTCTCCAATGTTGTAGATCTAGGCTGTTGGGTCTAATATCTATTGCGGCTTGTTAAACCTTCATGCAAGAGGTTTGTTAAGCTCCATGTATTGGCTTTCGGTGCTCTTCTTCTCCGGCTATAGCAGGGGATTCGGGTGGTTGGTGCCTCCGGAGAAGATGAAGGCTTCCAAGCACCTTTTTGCAAAAAAAAATTGTGAGGGGCCTTTGTGCATTTCGAGAGTGGCAGCATATCTCCTTGTAACCTCCTAGAGTCGTACTCCTTCCGTTCCTAAATGTAAGATGTTTGACCATATTTACATATATCTACATATATCTAGACACATTTTACTATATTCCACATCTAGTCAACATGTGAAACACCTAAAACCTTTTATATTTTGAAACGTAGGGAGTAGTATTTTAGTACTTTTATGAGTTTTTGTACTGTTTCCTTACTCTAACGAATTAATACAAGTAGTGTACGGCGTGCACCTTTAAAAAATAAAACAAAAAAATCTTATCGATGATCTTGCCCTTCTCTCAATCTCAAAGCAAATATTAATTATAAATAGTTCACTGAATCTTAAGAATTGTTGCGCATTAACACTTTGCTATGAAAAAAATCGTAAAAACACATGTTTATAATGCAACAATTAAATGCAAAAATTAAGACACTATCGTTACACCAAAAATATTACTACTGTTTAAGTAGTTTTTAACACCACCTCCAAGCTAGATAGAGATACTCTAATAATTAATTGCTCAATCTCAGTTACATCAACGAGATTTAGAGATCTATACATAAAAAACGAGATTTTGATGATCAATGTACTAACATCATGCACGCACGATCGAGATTATGCAGCAAAATATAGAAACGGTACGTGCATGCGCGCACGTCGTCGTGCAATGAATGAACGAAGCATGAACTCACCTTGGAACGCGGCGGCGTCGAACCGTTGGAGCCGTTGGGGAATGGGGCCGGAGAGGTTGTTGTGGGAGACGTCGACGAGCTGGAGATCCTTCTGCTCCAGGTCCGGCAGGGCGCCCTGGAACCGGTTCCTGGCCAGCTGCAGCACGAGCAGCTTGGGCGAGGTGATGGAGCCCGGGATGGGCCCGGTGAAGGTGTTGTCCGAGAGGTAGAGCTTCTTGAGCCCCATCATGGACGCGAAGGCGTCGCCGGGGATGTCGCCGGAGAGGCGGTTCCGGGAGAGGTAGAACATCTTGAGCGCCGGGAGCGCGGAGACGCCCGCGGGGAACGGGCCGGTGAGGTTGTTGTTCGCGAAGCTGAGCGCGCGGAGGCCATGGAGCGCCGCGAGCGGGGTCATGTCTGGGGCGGGGCCCTGGAGACCGAGGTACTCGAGGCGGAGGACGAGCACCTGGTTCGTGACCGGGTGGCAGCGCACGGCGTACCACACCGGCTGCGCGCACGGGCCGGCGCCGGGGGTGGTCACCCACTGGTCCAGCGGCGCCGGCGGGCGGTCGCCCGTGGGCCCGCGCAGGGTGCGCGGAAGGAGAGGAGCACGTCGGCCTCGGAAGGCGCGGCGGCCGCCGCCTCCGCGACGAGCAGGACGGCCAGGAGGAGGAGCAGCCTGGCGGCGCCGGCGAGCTCGCCGTCGCCGGCCATGCCGGCGAGTGGAGGGAAATGAGAGGCGTGCGGCGCGTGGGCGGCGGCGGCTAAAGAAAGAAAGGCGGGTGGGTGGAGGTGGTGCGAGGAGGACGACGACGACGGAGGTGGCGGGGAGAGCTAAGAATAGGCGTCGCGCGCCGGGAGTGGCCTCGGCTTAGGTAACGACGACGGTCGCGCGCTGAGAGAGACGTACCGCAGCGTACGTGCGTTTTTTCCTTGTTGCCGTTCGATTCCTTCGTCTGGTTCGTAAATTATCCTGCGAGATCAGTGAGTCGATCAATCATCGGTAGAACCTGAGACAACAAACAGATGCTGCTGGAGCCAGCCAGTGGTGAACCACAGCTTGGTTCTACTTCTACACCAACTGGCTCACAATTGTTTTACCAACAATTTTATTGTATGCACGTTTGGCCTGACACTTTTTTTTTTTGTAGTGATGCAAATTTGAGAATTGTAGAGCTCTTTATGTTTTCATTAACCAGTGTAGCTAATTCTTAGCTGACACATACTCCCTCCATCCCAAAATATAACGTGTCCTTTAATTTCGCTGGTCAACACGTACAAATTTGACTAGGAATTGTATTTATAATATGTCCATAAAATTATTATAATGATATATGAAATGAAAGAGTTTTGCAAGACGAATCCAACGGTGTTATTTATACATTCGCATTCCATATAATTTAGTATATATTAGTGGTCAAAGTCAATTCTCAGAGACCAGCACAAAAATAGCGCGCCTTATATTTTGAAACGGGGGAGTACTTTTTAGTTCTTACTTTTTAGTCACTCTAAGAACCGTTGATCTGGTGCTGAGATTCGTGCTAAGACTTTTGTTTCAACTATGGGAACAAATGCTTGTTTCCGTTACACGAACAGAATTCTGAACATTTTTATAGACGTGCATGAAGAGATTTATAACGTTAACTCAGACAAATATTCAACATTTGTTTGCACTAGACGAAAATAATAATGACACGATGAACATTTTTTTAGTCCGCTGGATGAGCATCAAAGATGGCAAATAGAAGTCTCGTCGACAGAATCAAGATCGAAACTCCGATCTATCCTATTCATGACGTCTTAGATCACAATAATAAGAGAGGACAAATGGCTCCCGGCTAGGGAGGGGGGGGGGGTTTATTTTGAATATTCAAAAATCAGATTTCGAAGTTTCAAGAAAATCTGAAAAAACATTTTGATGTAGGTAATGATGTACTTATATTATAAGTGTGAATATCTCAATAAATTTCTTTCTATTTGGGGCTTTACTAAAATGGAAAAATATGACAAATTTTGAAGTTTAAAAAATGTGCACTGTTCACTATACTAATTTCCACATTCTTCTCATTTTTTGTAGTTTAGAATACAAAGTATTTCACATTGAGATTTTGCACGCTTAATAGTATACATCACTCCTTGTAACTCTTTATTTAATAAAAATCAAAAATTAGCACACCCAAAAACATGCACGTACGCGCGAGATGACATGTGAATTTGGTAATTCCCTTCCAAGATGTGACGCGGCGACAACGAGATCGTTCCCTGATATGCAGCCAACGAGAGTACTAGATCACGTAGCATCCACGATTTAAGCGATGTGAGTATGTTGACCTCTGAGTTCTATATTGAGTCGTAGTGTCGTACAGCAACTAACAAAATGTAGAACGACAAGAACGAGGCAAGCGTGTTGCTGCTAGGATATTCCGCGTGCTAAACAACTGATACCTAAAAACCATCTAAACTTTGTCATGTACATTTCTATCTCTTTGTTAGAGTACTAATTTAAAAAAAGGAGTACTATAGATAGTACTCCCTCCGTCTAAAAATAAGTGTCTCAAGTTTGCTCAAAAGTGGAGGTATCTAGATATGTTTCATGTATAGATATATCCACTTTTTACTAAACTTGAGACACTTATTTTTGGACGAGGGAGTACTTCCTAAGACACTAGCTAGGTGTAGGTGTGAGATACTAGCACGACTATTATTTTGGAAGAGCTAAATCATTTTGTCCAATAATGTTCTAGTCACTTCTGTTTTAAGTTCTAGTCATTTTTTTAGAAGTTTCAGTCACTTTTTTTTGTGAAGGTTCAGTTACCTTTGTAAGGTTTCGATCATTTTGTAAAAAAAATTAGGCTTGTTGTGTTTACATTTTTTTTATTGGTCGTAATTGCAGTTATTTTGTGCAATTGCACTTTAACGGGGGCACAAAAGCTCGTGAAATCTTTACAGCTTTCAGTCAATTGCACTACAGGAATCACAAAATATGCTGACGGTTGAAAACCCTAGGCAAAAAGACGAATCACAACTGGCTGTCAGCTTGACCTTCCTCGGCAAGTAACGAAAATGCCGTCGGCAAACGTAAGCCGTAAACTCTTGTCCCGACGGTGTTCTTTGACAGTTGGCAAACAAAAGTAACAGACACATATGTTTGACGGCGTCAAAAAAAATTCTGACGGCAGGCCGTCGGCATATACTTGCCATGTGGCACCTTCTGGTGCACTTCCGTCCACATGTATGCCGAGGGCCAGATTGGCACGCGTGTAAAAAATTTGTATATTTTCTTCACCAATTATTATTTTTAGTCTTTTTTTGGCCATCGATTTGTTTTTTGTGCAGAGCACCACGATTGTTATTTCAACATGAAATTTGGCACGTATGTAAAACTTTTGTATATGTTCGTCACCAATTATTAGAAAAATGTTTTAGTATTTTTTCAATTTTTTAATTGGGCATGAGCATTGAAGAAAGTAAAAGAAGGTATATGTCGACGGCTAAGCCGTCGGCATACTACTAGCGCTGTTGGACAGTATGCACACGGCAGGCCAATATGCTTAGGGCTATCTTATTGCTGACGGCCATCCTCGGTTTAAGTTGTTATATGCCGACAGCAAAGATTGCTGGCCAGAGAAAACCGACAGCAACAACCCTATATGCCGACGGCTTTTTAAAAGCCCTCGGTATAAAGCTTATATGCTGATGGCACCGGTAAAAAGCCGTCGGGAATAAGAGCTTTTCATGCAGTGTTCTCCCTTATTATTTACAATAAGTAGTAAAATGTAATTAGGGTGATGATAATGATTAGATCAGGATGCAACAGTGATTAATGAAACGAAGATGTCACACTCAACATGACATACAAATTACTTCTAAACGCACGACCAATTAGTTCTTCTAGAAGGCCCCAAGGAGAGTGATGGACAAATGTGTTATGCTTAGGAGAGTTTGGAAACTCTTTGGATGGCGAGAATGTATCGTGCAGATATATTATTGACAACATGGAGGTTGTTTTTCAGATTTTTTTTGAAACTTACAAATATTATTTTTTTACTTTGTTTAAGTAGAGGAGCACCGTATCTCGAGAGCACGAAATCTCTATTGAAAGCTTAAAGTGAGCCTAGCTAGTTTTTGTTACTCCCTCCGTCCGATAATAACTGTCTCAATTTTGTCAAAAAGTGGATGTATCCACACATGTTTCATGTCTAAGTACATCCATTTTTTGACAAACTTGAGACAGTTATTATTGGACAGAGGGAGTACTTTTGAAAGAGTGCATGCATGGTAACTAGCTATAACGTAGACACACAACTCTACACAAGCAATCCTTTGAGGATGCAATACTTTCAAGAAGTAACCTGAGAGACACACTGCTTACCGAGATTCGTAACGTACTGTTTGAGAAGTAACAGTACGCAAAGCATGAAAAGCCAACACACGTACGGTAAGTACGTACAGTACAAGATTCGTGGCTGTTGGGCAGAAGCATCGAACCAAAAGCCTACGGACACATGCAAGCACGCGTATATATACGTAAATGTGTGCCCAGGCGTCGTCAGTAAACCAGTTAACAAAGGTGTACTACAATACAAGAGGGATCGATCGGGCAAATAGCATGGCGAGAGCGGCGGCGATCGAGGATGCCCGCGTTCTCCTGCGGCTCAACTTGGTCTGGTACGTCGTCCTGGCGGCGACCGGGGCCTGGCTCATCGACGACGCCATCGACACCGGCTACAGTATATGTATGTACAAATACCGTATTCTCCCTCCGGCTTGATTAATTATCTGTGGATCTTAGCGTCAGTTCTGATGCATAATGCAGCTGATGGATCAGCTGATGACACATACGACTACGGCGAGTGGACTGCGGCGAGCGGGTTCGCCAACCTCTTCGTGACGGTGGCCGGACTCGTCGGTGCCGCGGCGGCGCTTCCGGGGCTCCACCATGTCCGGGCCTGGAGCCAGGGGAGCTTGCCGGCGGCTGCCCACGCCGGGTTCATCGCCTGGCTGCTCACCCTGCTCGCACTCGGGTACGTAACACCACACCACACATATTATTATTACCTGTGCTACCACTCCTACTAATTACTAAAGCTCTTTCTCTCGATTATTTATTCTCAACTCTCAAGATTGGGCATTAAGGAGATAATCATGGGAGCCACCGTGCACGACTACAAATTGGGATCGACACAGATATTCCTGGGAGACGAGTTTTACCTGGTAAGATCCATCGATCGACAGGCATAAGTCATATTCCCTCCTTAGCATCTGGGACAATTAAAATGGGAGCCGCGTATATATATGTGTTGATGCGTCGATGTTTTTTTTGTAGACTTTTGCTGTATTTAGGGCTTTACTGTTGGGATGCCTCTCGGCGACGCAGCTCTGTTACCTAAGGATTATATTTTACACTACAAAATGATCGTCGATCAAGCAACCTGTACAAACTGAGGTCCATGGTGGACTTCAGGCTGCATATATAAATGTACTGTACAACCTCTCGGAGTACACCTTTAAGACGACATCAGTTGATTTATGGCCGTTCATTTCCGAGACGAAGAGAATCGATCAGCTAGGATATGTGCAGCAGTGCACTATATGTTTCATATATGCCCTATGTGCCCTGTTATCTCTACTATATAATATTGTTAACGGTGTCCGGTACGTCGTGGCTATTTTGCAATTTAGCCCCTCACAAAGTAGGGAATCAACCCGCAATCCAGGAAACAGAACGCAGCGTCGCTCTCCCTTCTCTCTCCTCGCGATTGGAGAAGCAGTCGCTGTGGCCGCCGGCGGGATCCCCTCTCTATTCCAATGATGGCGACCGTACGCGAGGCCATCGACGCGCTAGAGGAGAAAGACTGGTGGAGGTGAGGCCAATGAATCCGGTGCTCCAGCTCGATCCGTCCTTTGAGTCCATCCACGCCGACGCTCTTCCCTGTTCCTCTCTCTCAATCTCACCTCTCGTGCGTTCGCGGAGGCGAGCGCCGCTGCCGAGACCCCTTCTCTCAGCCCCCTCGGTTTTCTCCCTCTGTCCGCACCTCGCGCAGCCGGGACCGAGTTCAGACCGCCGACGCCGCCACTATCATACCTCTTGGCCGCGGCCGAGAACCGCACAGCAACAGCGTAGATGTTCCATCCATGGCGGTCGAGGGACCCTACCCAATCAAGATCCACCCGCCGGTTCGTTTTCTGGGACGGAGCGCCAAAGCAAGTCGCCTTCATCTACGGCCTTCTCGCGACCGACGCCGGGCCCGTGGGGTGGACGCTGCTCGGTGGCCTCGGCGCTATCGCTGGTGTGCTCACGCCACACGGCGCGCTGGCCGGGCTTGTCATGCGCCACAACCTCGCCTCCTCCGCTGATGTCGTTGTTTCACCGTTTCGATTCGAAGTCCCCAGGACTCGGACGATGCAGGCCTGCCGTCTCCATGATTACACACCGCAACATGGCCTGGATGCCGCCGCCGCTGTGCTCCAGGCGAGATGAACTTAGCTGCCTCGAGACGCCTCCCCCCATGCTACACGCAAGATAGACAAGAGTGTGCAGAGCAATAGCAGTTGGACGAGAAGCAGAGTGAGTGGATGAGTCGGCTTCAAGCTGGTACAGTGGCTTCCCCTCGGCCGTTCCTAGAGTTGCGTGACACAATCCTTCCTGCCGAAGGTGCACAACGAGTTGTCAGGGCTCACGGCGACGACAATGACATAGCCGCCACTGTGGCCGGCGAGCGTGGTGCGCAGCCGCAGTTGGTAAGGTTCCGGACCAGCGGCTGGGCGAGTCAAAGTGTGTCGTTTACTTCTGAATCATTGGATCAATCGCTTAATTTCGTCTCTCGTGTAGCTAGCCACGGGTGTCAGGTAGAAGAACATCAGTAAGTACCGGGCGTATGCTCCTCATCGTGGGAATTTTAATGCGCAGATTGGTGAAAGAAGATCCATTTTCCTCTTGTTTGGGTGACTAGGACATTTGAGAAACTCCCGATGCTACTGGATTATAATGCTCTTTTTCTCGAGAGGAAGCAAGAGGAGCTTTTCCGTTCTTATAAATTTCAGTATTTGTTACAGTAGTGTGCCTATTATGCTCATCTCAACGACCTAATAAATTGAGCTTAAAAGTATGTAACTGTTCTTGGAGGTATTGGGATCCATGGAACGTGGGAACACAACTAAAATCACATGGTGAGAAACTAATGTAAGAAAACACATATCTAGACTAATGTAGTTGCACCTGCTACTTGTGTTTTTTTAAGATGTCACGTTCAGGGGCGGAGCTAGGATTTTTGGTCGATGGGTTCACTCAAAATTTTGGCATGAACTATAACGATAATATTGCAAAGCTTTAAGCTTAGATCATCTCAAAACAAGACCATACAACTCAAAGACAACTTAAGCAACCGAAAGTCTGAAATAGCATAACATATATAGTTGTTCTGTTAAAACTAAAGGACGAATACATACCGGGCACATGAAATCCGAAATACTTGTTTACATATTAAATAAAGTAGTAAAAAACTGTAACTTTATTAGTAGCTTCTGTCTTCCTGTAAAAATAAACAAAAAAACGCAAGTTAGATTCATGAGTTTAAACAAGTAAACTAGTAAAGAAAAACATGTTTAGTCACTCACACTTTAAAGTTTCCCTTGTCGATTCTTCACCTTCTTAAACATATCAAACACTTGATCATTACTAATGGTAGAAAACATGTCTTTCTCCACATAGCAAATTAGACAATCACTCATAAAATCGTCACCCATTTTATTGCGCAATTTTTTCTTCACAACATTCATCCCTGAGAAGATTCTCTCCACTTGTGCAGTGGCAACCGGCAATATGAGTACTAGCTTTAGAAGATGATACACCAATGGAAAAGTAATATGCTTATTTGTCTTTACCATTAATTTAGCAAGATCAGCAATCCCATAAAAATTGGCAAACCTTTCATCCGCTCGCACATTGTCAATATAAGTGACAAGTTCGTGGCCAAGATCATCCAATTTTTCAGAATTAAAATCCTCCGGATAAAACTTAGCTAGTTCCACTAAACTCTCCAAGTTGAAAGCAACAAAAGAATCCTTTGGGCTGAAAGAAGCCATGTGACCAAATAATGCAGAATTTACCTCATTGAAACGATCATCAAATTCTTGAAGTTGCCAATCAATCACTGAATTAAGACACTCTATTTGGTAATGCTGGAGGTTTGTCTTGTTGGTTTTTTTTCGCGGCGCATGACGATCGACATAATCCTCTTGCATGTTTGCATTCTGAATCTTGTGTTCTTCACAGAAAAAATATGCCTTCTCTAGAAGTCCATCCCATCCATTCTCCCTTAGATCTTGTAGCTCATTCCTCGTTGACTTCACACATGACATGGCATTTAGGATGTCTTGATCCTTCTTTTGCAAAGATTGTGACAAAGCATTTGCACTTCCCAATATATGCAGCATCATGTGCAAATAAAACACAAATTCAAAGGTCTCAAAATATGCTACAAGACCACGTGCCTGGCATTTCTTATCACCCTTTCCTTCTTTTGCAACATATTTCAGAACAGAAATAGTAGCTGAGAACAATTTCACAAGACCTGAAAGTGTTCTGTAGTGTGAACCCCACCTCGTGTCACCGGCTCTTTGGAGACATTGATCTTGATTTAACCCTGTCCCTGTGCTAATCTTTCCACTTCCTATGGCTTTAATTACCTCCTCCCTATGTTTCTCTCTAATCATGTCTTTTCTTTTGCAAGAAGCTCCAACCACATTAAATAAAATGGAGATCATGTAGAAAAAATCAGCAATATCATCATTCTTCTTTGCTACCGCCACAATAACCAACTGGAGTTGATGAGCAAAACAGTGCACATAATATGCCGAGCTATTCTCTTGCAGAATCTTAGCTTTCAAGCCATTGAACTCACCACGCATGTTACTTGCCCCATCATAACATTGGCCTCTGATCTGTTTTATGCTTGATCCAATATCAACGAATAATTTTTCCAGAGCGGCCTTGAGACATGTGCTGATGTTTCCTTCACATGTACAACTCCAACTAACCGTTCAACAATGAATGCATGCTTGTCAAGATATCTCATGACAACTGCCATTTGCTCTTTGTCGGACACATCGGCAGCCTCATCAATCAACAAACTGAATACATCACCTCCAATTTCTTTTGTGATAGAACTTCGAGTTATCTGAGGAAAAATATAAACGAACTATTAGAGATAGATTATTACTTGCAAGAAAACAGAACTATTAGACGATATAATATAATTATGATCTTACCTCTGCAAAATAACTGATAAGTTCCTTTTGAATATCTCCACATATCCATTGACAATTTTCTGGAGCATTCTCTAGAACTACCTTCCGTATATCATCATTTTGATTTGCCAAAGTGTTTACCAACTCTCGAAAGTTTCCCTTATTTTTTGACTCTTTTGATTCATCATGGCCTCGAAAAGCTAAGCCTTGACGCAACAAGTATCTAACAGAATCAATTGAAGCATTAAGCCGAATACGATTTTTCTTTTTTGTAAGATCAGTTTGCTTATTGAGAGCAACCTGAATTGACTGATCTTGATTCATCAAAGCATCACATCTTTTTACTGCTACATTATGGAAGCTATTGACATTTCCCTTACCCATATGAGTATCCAATCTCGATTTCTTGTTCCAACCGTTCCAACCTTTAATTGCAAATGCATCAGTCCCAGCTTGTCCTTCATTGTAATCTCTGAAAAGGTAGCAGCACAAACAAAAAGCCTTATCCGCCTTCTCACTGTACTCAAGCCAACCACCATATTTTTTAAACCATTGTGGATTAAATCTCCGTTGGTCATCTCCAATAAGCCTATGTGGATACTTAAAACCAGGTGGTGGCCTGTTTGGTCCCCTGGTTAAATATCTTCTCCTGATCTCATCTTGCTTCTGAGGATTACGAGTGTACTCTGAAATTCTCTTTCGATCAGCAGGATCATAAGGCAGTTCGTCTAGGTTAATTTCCCTCTGATTGGAAATGAGACTAGCATTACCAGCATCTGATTGCTTGCGTCTGACGGACGGCCTTGAAGTACCTTCATCAGTAACTGAATCCATTGACCTTTTTGCCTTCCCATAATACCGTTCCATGATCTAGGATCAAACAATGTTTAAGGAAAAACAATCAGAGCATTAGGGCTACGTAGGACTTTCACAAGACTAAAAAGAAGAAGAGACAATTCACAATCGTACCTGGATGGCTAAATCCCTGCCTAGATCGCGAAATACAGACTTTGATCGCTGTGGTACCCTTGCCGCTGCCGGCCGCCGGCGTCCAGGAGACGAGAGATCGGAGATTCAGAGAACCAGGGTTCAGAGATGAACCGTCGTTCTTTTGCTTTCGGTGTTGCGGCGCTGACGAAGCTAATCGAGTAAGGTATGTGCGGCTGCCGGTACGTATTCTGTAGATTATACGAGACTATGTGTTTTACTTGTGGGCTGTCAATCGTGACTCATGGGCCAAAAGCCTTCTAGCTAGCTCATTGGACGGCTTGATGGGTTCAGACGTGATTTTTTATTGGGTTCAACCAGCTGACTACACACATAGTATTACTTCGATCGGCAAAATCCGTTGGTGTCATGTGCACCCAACGTGTATACGCTGGCTCCGCCCCTGGTCACGTTTTCTATGTATTTTTTCAGTGTTCTAATGTTTGTAAACATTGAAATATTGTTTATTTGATTTATCGCCCATTGCAACGCACGGGCATTTTGCTAGTCTACTAGTAATATACGTACGTAGTAGTGTGTGCCAAATATAGTTTCCCTGTAATCGATCGGTCGGGTCGATGGATTACGCTAAGCTGTGCCAAGCTCCCCTGGATGACGCTCATGGCCGTCTTTGTCGCTGTTGCCAATGTTTGACAATTCAACACGCATTTTTATCTTCGTCATAATTACAAAGATTGCCACCGCCTAAAAGAAACGGATCTTCCACGGTTGTTTCCTCGCTACAAGCCCGCTTTTATGTGGCAGTCGTCATGGGCTAGGGGATTAAATAGTCCCACACACTAATGACATAAATATAAACAAGGCATTATAAATATTTCAATACGGACTAGATATATAAGGACCAAAACGAGTGAATCTACACACACTAAATACGTCTAGGCACGGACCAAAAATGAGTGAACCTACAAAAAAAAATTAGAATGCCTTATAAAAATGAACCGGACGGAGTACATGATTATGATTGGAACAACATACTGTACTCCCTCAACTACAGAACTGCCAAACAACTGAGCTTTACAGCCTCGGAAATCCTAACAATTCCGAACGGCATCCGATCTTTGTCTTTCCCAGCAGGTAGCACATATATAACCAATGGTTGCAATGTCAGAATAGTAGCGACGCAGCACGGAGCGAGTCGTCTCGTCTCGGACGTCCGTCAGTCAGTCCTGCTATATGCTGTCGATCCGATCGAAGGACCATGCAGTGCATGCAAGGTGGCCGTCGGCTGGCTACCTAGTTGCCGGCGAGGGTGAACTGATCGGCGACGAACACCCTGAGGTTCCTCTCCGACGAACCGCCCATGGCGGCCGCTGCCAGCGCCTTCTCCCTCCACAGCGTGGCCTTGGTGCGCACCGTCTCCGACCTGGCGAAGCCGATGCACCTCCGCAGCTCGTCGGCCTCCAGCACGCCGTCCTTGTCGCTGACGGCGGCTCTGATCCCCGTGCCGAGCTGCCGCTCCACCAGCCACGCATTGGTGCCCTGGTCCGTCCACTGCGGCACCCCGACCACCGGCACGCCGCACGCCACGCTCTCCAGCGTCGAGTTCCAGCCGCAGTGCGTCACGAAGCACCCCACCGCGGGGTGGCTCAGCACCTTCCCCTGGTCGCACCACTCCACCACCATACCCCTGCCGCCGGCGCCGGCGCACAGGTCGTCGCCGTCCACTTCCTCGCGGTTGTCCTTCCTCAGCACCCACAGGAACGGGCTGCCGTTCTCCGCCATACCTCGCGCCACCTCCGCGATCTGCCGCGCGCTCATCGACGACAGGCTGCCGAACGAGATGTACACCACCGACGCCGCTTCCTGCGCGTCCAGCCACTCCAGGTACCCCTTCCCGTCCTGCTTGAACAGGTCGTTGCTGCTGCTCGTCGAGGCCGGCGCAGAGTCGAGGAAGGAGAGCACGGGGCCAACAGGGACGACGTCGATGCCGTGCTGGCGCAGCGTAGCCAGCGCGTCGGGCTCCATGTCCTCGAACGTGTTGGCGAGCACGGTGGCCCTGCCGTCCCGGCCGAGCACGTCGACGAGCGCGCGGAACTCGTCGAGCACGACGGCGTAGGGGTGGTCGTGGGAGGTGATGGTGACGAACGACGGCAGGTCGCGCGAGCGGAGCGGCGCCGGGAACCCCGGGAGGCGCAACTCCGCCCACGGGTCGTCCGCCGCCGCGGCGACGGCCTCGTCGAAGCCGTCGGTGCCGCGGAAGAAGTGGAAGTACGTGGCGAGCACGGTGGCCGGCTGGATGCAGTAGAGTGCGACGGGGAGGCCGTGCGCGCGTGCGACGCCGGGGACCCAGGAGAGGAGGACAGTGTACACCACCTGCGTGACGGGGCGGCCGGCGCCACGGAGGCGTTGCAGGATGCCGTCCAGCGTGCGCGACCCGACGGCCCTGAGCTGGGACATGTAGTCCATGTTGTCGTCGTGCGACCCCTCTTCGAAGCCGCCGTCGAAGCCATCGGAGTAGGGCGCGTACCGGACGCCCGCGCCGTCCACGTGCTCCTCCTCCGCGTCACCAGCGGCGTCCGGGAACATCTTGCGGCACGCGGAGATGGCGGTGGAGACGGTGACGCGCGCCTCCGGCGTGGCGCGGAGCAGGCGTTGCGCGAGGTGGCGCGCCGGGTTGATGTGGCCCTGCGCCGGGAACGTCACCAGCAGGAAATGCGGCGCGTCCCGGCCGGCCGCGCTCTCCACCATGGCCGGCATTGTCGTGAGCGTACGTGAGACTGTGAGAGTGAGTGTGTTTTCAGTGTCGTCCTTGCTGGATCGGGTTGCGGCGGTGGCTAGCTGCCGACTCCGCCTGTTTATGTGCGGCGGGGGTGACGAAAGCGCTGACTACATGGCGAGCTCGGAGGTCGGAGCCATGTCACATGTGTGGCCCGCAGGTGCAAATCTTGGCGCTGGTGACAGTCCATGTGTTTGAGGTGGTGTGCTTCGGTGACTTTGTCACTTTGTTTCACTGAAATGGGGGACCCGTCATGTGTGGGGGTGTTACCCACCATGTGTGGGGTGCACATGTAAGTGCCTCAAAGTCAGCCAAAGTCACCTAGGGCAAAGTCACCGAAGCTGGATCCGTGTTTGAGTGGTCTGTGGCGCAACGAGCCAAGAAGAAGGTGTCGATAATTGCCAATTAGTAATGGTTGGAACCGATCAATCACGTGCGTGTAACAACGTTTGATTCTGTTTCTAGAAACTAAGTTGTCGATTTGTGATGCGTCTCAGAGAGAGAGAGCATGTGCGTTCCTCCACGGTCACTACTCACTACGTACTCCATTATATATCCGAATGAAGCAGAATTGGATTAATTTGAAAATTTTAAGTTTGAGTTTAAGAGAAATTTAAATCGTCTTCCATTGGATATATATGCATTTTTTCTACGTATAAGCAATTTTTTGGTGCAAACAAAATCGTATTCAGATCTTCAGAAAAATAACAAAAATTGTCGACACAATAAAGGGAAAACGGTAGGGATTTTTTCCAAATTTTTCTTTTTTTGTGCAGCCCAAAAAATAAAAAATTTGAAAAAACTTTCGGCGTAGGTACATAGCGTTCATATGTGATATTGTGATGTACTCGAAATTTCAGAACTTTTTAGACTTACGATATGAGGTGTGGCTGGAGATCATGGGTCTAGGTGCCCTTATTTTAGGACAGACGAGGTTCCATGATTTGTCATGTGTGGTTTTTGCCGGTTTCCGTATTGTATGGTTTTTGGATCCGGTTTCTCTTATTAACTGGATCAACTCTCTTTTTTCTATAATGCAATGCGCGACCTCCCCGCCCACCGACGAGGTTCCGTAAAAAAAGTGTGATTTTCAAAACAAAAAAAACGATATCACTGGAACTCGGGAGCAACAAACACTTTTCGAATGTCCCTGTCACTTCCTTGCGCGCATGTGCAACGACAGCCGCAGCTGTTGCAAACTAGTATATGGAAGTGATGGACTCCCAAACCCAGCATACCATATGCATTGCAGGTATCGTGACATGCCAGAATGTAGTTTTATTGGAAGGTGTCGTGTTTTGTTTTAGCGTTGCAACTTCTTTTGAGATTAGTCCGTGAAGCAGATCCTAATTCTGCACCATTTCAAATTTATCAATTGAAAAGGAACACTAACTACTGCAATCTTAAAGGAAGGTTAAATATCAACATAACCAGAAGCTCAAGTCCATAGGAAAACCTTGAAGTTGCACCTGTCACCGCACTGGCTGCAACTGGAAGGTTGTTTACTAACCTTGCCGGCCACTGGCAATAGGGAGATGATGAAAGAGGCAACGGTGACATAGAAAAACAACATTCCCTTGGTTCTTTTCACTTCAAGTGCCAATTTTCTCCAAGGTAGCTTGGAGCCTTGGAGGTGTGCAACGAGGGGTGTGTCCTGACGTGTCCTCGGCCAACAAAGACCTTCGGCAGCAATGGCGGCCTCGATTGAGGGTTGTGTGATACTGGTGAACGATGCCTTTCGTTCACTCTTGTGGCGCTTCAGTTAGGCGGGTGGTCTTTGTTATGCGCGGCCTTTCGGCTACGTTTGACAACACTAGAGGTGTTCTAGCATCATCTCGGAAGCACGTCACCATTCGACTACGGCAGCAACACATTGTTGCTGTGTGTGGACTCGGCTGACTGAAACCTTTCGGCCGCTTTGTCAATGCAACTTTTGTGATTTGCGCCTGACGTGGCCATGTTCCCGTTGTGCTTTGTTGCTGGTTGTGCTTGGATGGTAGTTTTCTCTTCTTTGTTTTCCATTTAGTGGTGGTGTGTGTGCTTGAACTGCCGTTTGGCATCGATTGTACTATGCTTCTTTATTTTTGTTAATGAAAAATTGTTTGGGATAGCCTTTTGGCCCACAGTAGATTTCTTAAAAAAGATCTCTTTTATCTATTCAAGTAGTGGATATCGACCACTTTGACCTCAAAAAAAAAAGAACAGAAAAACAACAAGACTAGCGATATGAAGGAAGATTGTACCATGAGCTGGAAAAAAGGTCAAACACATATAACTAATAGATGCGTAATAGTTACTCAAATTTTCTTTGTGCACTATTTCTCATAGATTGACCGCAAAAATACTATTCTTGCACACCGCTGACACAAGTTGCTCTGAGGCGGCAACTTACTTGTGTAAAATTGAATTTCACATGCAAACCGACTATAGCAAGAAGAACCAGCCAGCAAGCCCACACCGGAACACACCTAGCCAGGGTCCATAAAGGGACCAAACACGAGCGAATCAAGCCCACCTACTGATATATGAGATTAAAATTAATCGCAAAAAGAAAGCCCACCTCCTCAACTCCAGTACCAGCCCAACAAGCCCACAGATCCAACAACCGGAACTCGCCTTGTTTTTTTGCTGGTGAACCGGAACTCACTTACTCACCTCACGCATGACAATCGTCAGATACTCCCTCCCTCCGCGAATAAGTGTACATCTACGTTTGTCCTACGAAAAAATATCAAATTTATACAAAATATTTGTAACATGTTGCTACGTTTCCCTATAAAATTGGTCAAAATATTAAAATTTTGACTTACAATAAAACATAAATGCACACTTATTTACGGAAGGAGGGAGTAACAGCGAAGTGCCGCCAAGTCGATAAAAGCAAACCGATACACGACATGAAACGGCTTGTAGCGAGGAAACAACCGTGGGAAGCTCTCGGAAGGCATTACGTTCTACTAATATACGCACGCACATACGGGTATCCACGTGTATGTGTGCAACCACGAGATAGAAAAAAAAGTACAACTTGTGGTGTTCAATCAATAAACATGGTTCATCGCATAATGAAACAAACATCTGGCCTATACGCATTCACGCTGATTTCCAAACATTGCATCGCTACAAAATAACGATGAGCCGATGAAAATACATAACTATAATTAATAAGATAAGGAAACAATCCATGGACCGACTGATGGATTACAAGGAAACTGTATTTGGCACACACTATTTGGCAACAGGGCACATACGGCATATATGCTAGAGCCGATCGACCATCTTCGTCCCGAAATGAACGGCCACAAATATATACATACAGACTAACTGACGTCTTATCAAAGGTGTATATAGTAATATATACATGCATTTAGATATGCAACCCGGCCGAACTCCATCATGGTGGACACACCTCCGTTTGTATAGCTTTGCTTGATCGACCATCATGCTGCAGTGTAAAATATAGTCCTCAGGTAACAGAGCTGCGCCACCGAGAGCAATCCCATGAGTATGGCCCTTGGTATAGCAAAAAGCTACACAAAACCACACGTACGGGTATTAGTCCTTGATCTGCAATAATGTCTACTAACATGTGTGGATCGATCCATGGATTTTACCAGGTACAGCTTGCCTCCTAGGATTAGGAATGTCTCTGTGGATCCCAGTTTGTAGCTGTGCACGCTGGCTCCCATGATAGCCTCCTTAACAGCCAATCTTGAGAATATATAATCGAGAGAAAGATCGAGCTATAGTTAGTGAAACACTAGCTAGTAGTACGTGGTAGCAGATCATATGTATGTACTCCAGTCCAGTGTGGTGTTACCCCAGTGGAGTATCACGTAATATATGAGATTAAAATTAATTAATCACGTACTGGTGTTACCCCAGTGCGAGCAGTGTGAGCAGCCAGGCCATGAACCCGGTATAGGCTGCCGCCGGCAAGCTCCCCTGGCTCCACACCCGGACATGGTGGATCCCCGGAAGCGCCGCCGCGGCGCCGGCCACCGTCGCGAAGAGGTTGGTGAACCCGCTTGCCGCAGTCCACTCCGGGAAGAAGTATATATTCATCACTGCATCAGCTGATCCATCAGCTACAAAACACGCGTGGATTTGATGAGGTACTGCAAGTGCGGAACAGGATTAACTAATCAGGCCGGAGAATTAGCTACGCGTACGTACATAGTATACGGTAGCCGGCGTCGATCTCGTGGCCTATAGCCAGGGCCCCGAGCGCCGCCAGGAGGACGCACACGGCGAGGTTCAGCAGCAGGAGACTGCGGGCCTGCTCGATCACCGCCGGTCTCGCCATGATCGATCCCCCTAGGAATTCGGTAGCTAATGGAGTGGTTTAGTTGACGACGCCTGGGCAGACTCACGTACGTAGATATACGCGTGATTGCATGTGTACGGAGGCTTAATTGGTTCAATGCTTCTGTGCAACAGCGACGAATCTCGTACGTACTTACCGTACGTGTGTGTTGGGTACGCGATCTGTTTCCCGGCCGGAAGGTTTCATGCCTTGCGTACTGTTTCTTCTCAAACAGTACATTACGAATCTCGGTAAGTGGAAGGATTGCTTGTGTAGAGTTGTGTGTGTCTATGTTCTAGCTAGTTACCATGCACTCTTTCAAAAGCAACACAAACTAGCTAGCCTCACTTTCAGGGAGCTGCTTTGTAAGAGGATTGCTTCCAGGGACGGAGCCAGGATCTAGGGATAAGTGGGGCGAGCGACCTAACAGTTTCAGACCTTCTTTTTTTTTTTTGAGAACACAGTACAACACAGACGCTCACAAATACGCACATACACTCACCCCTATGAACGCACGCACGCACACCCTACCCCTATGAGCACCTCTGAAGGACTGAGCCGGCAGATCTTGAGGTTGACGAAGTCACCACAGGCGCCTCGCTGTTGACGGGCACGTCACCTACCACTGAAAGAATAGCGCCGGATAATCCTGGAATAAATCCA
This sequence comes from Poa pratensis, assembly GCA_947311845.1. Lineage (NCBI taxonomy): Eukaryota > Viridiplantae > Streptophyta > Magnoliopsida > Poales > Poaceae > Poa > Poa pratensis. Next base: position 8,553,754 of record CAMZMU010000080.1, on the reverse strand, counting down.
GGTAAATGCAAACGCCCATGCCAAGTCTAGGACTTGAACCTGGGTGGGCTGGTTCCACCACAGGGAACCCAACCATCAGAGCCAAGCTCCGTTTCAGACCTTCTGAAAGCTTAGTAAACAACATTTCATAGCCAAAAATGTCGAAATCAACAACCTGATTCCTTCTATTCATCTTCAACACCATAAAAGTACAACTAAAAAATACTATATAATTGTACTAACACATTAGTAATAACTACTCTCTTCTAACTATGCGAGGTAAAGGTATATCATCAAATGTTCAAAATTATAAACCAGCTGACCAGGAGATAATTCATGTCGGCTCATTGTAACTCTTGATTGCCGCTTCATTGTCATTCTCTAACCAGGCAATTAGAATTAGAAACAAGACGTGTTTTAGAAAGATGAGAAATGAGGATAAATTATGCTATGGTTGTAGTTGTAGATGGCGGACAATTAGAATTAGAAACTTGCCGTTCATGGTGGCCGTGCGCGGCCGAGCGAGCCGTGCGTGCATCTGTGGATCGCCATGTTTTGGTCTCCGATTGGAAGCTCCAGTGCCCTAACTTATGGCAGCAGGCGGCTGACGCAGGCAAGAAAAATAAACGATCTGGAGTATTCGCGATGGTGTAGAGATAAAAGGGAAGTATCTAATTAGTCGTCCCTATATCTACGCAAGGTGGGCTGTGGATTTCGGCCTGCTGTACATGGGCTTGGGGACTTCTATTTTTCACAGAACTAGAGCATACCCCGCGCGTTGCAGCGGGATCCTTTAAGAAATTAAATTGCGTAAATAAAATGATAAAAATAGTATGATACATAAAATTGTCTAAAGAAAAATGTAAAATTCAATTTTTCATAGTCACATATCCTAAATCTATTCGACACAAAATATGTGTGTGTTAAAAAATATTAGCGTGGAAAATTAAATGATTAAAAAGACAGATGATGTGTAATTGACATGTAGATAGTAATAAATATTAGTGGAGATGATATGGATAAATGATTGGTTAGGAGAGTGGATGATGTGGATAGCTTGCATGTAGAGATAGAAAAATCATAAATGAACTTAGTGGGGTTTTGCTTTATAAGAGGTATAGATGAGATGTTTAGGGGGGGCGAAATTACTCGTCAACGCATGGTTAGACGGGACTTAATCGCTAGTATCAAGTAGCGAACAGATCATTAGGGGGGGCGTCGCCCCCGATCGTCCCCCCTTGAATCCGTAGTTGTGTGAGGGTGTTAAAGGATTACTTGTGTAGAGCTTGCGTGAGGGTGTACGCCTACGTTCTAGCTACCGTGCATTGATGCATTCTTTCAAACATTGGCTCACTTTAACTTGGTGTGTAACGCTTCCGATTACACCCCCGCCGACACATCAACGGCGGAGATTTCACCGTACCCCTTCGGAATAATCCTAGGCGGTGGAGGCGGGCATATTTCATCGGGTGCATCGTACCCCTTACTAAAAAAATGTCTGTATCGGTGTGATCTATGTACAGTCGTGGTGGCCATGTTCTTGTCGCACCGGTGATGTTGTCTCGTCTAAGGCAAGCGGAGGGGGAATCCTAGGCGCTGGAGGCAGGCACATTGCATCGGGTGCTTCACCGGTGCCGATTGGTGGAGAGCCCTCGTCAAGAATGCCAGCCGCTAGTGGAAGAATGCTTCGTCCACGACGATTGGTGGGGCCCCGATAGTCACTAGTGGCGGCGTCCTTCGTTGGCGGCGATTGGTGGAGTGTGCCATCTCCTAGAATTGTTGTCCCGATCCTTGCCATGTTTCGACGACATCAAGGATGCAGCGTGTGTGGTTAGTGTTGGAAAATCAGGGTGGCACCCCGATTGGACTCCGATGTTCCGGCTATGTAACAAAGGTCAGCTGGGGCGTTCGGCGAGACCGGCATTGCGCCTCCCCAAGCTCCCATGAGCCTGCCGCCCGCCGACCTACCCTGCTCCGTGATGTCTACGCACGCTTCTATTCTTGTAGACAGTGTTGGGCCTCCAAGTGCAGAGGTTTGTAGAACAGCAGCAAGTTTCCCTTAAGTGAATCATCCAAGGTTTATCGAACTCAGGGAGGTAGAGGTCAAAGATATCCCTCTCAAGCAACCCTGCAATTAAGATACAAGAAGTCTCTTGTGTCCCCAACACACCCAATACACTTGTCAGGTGTATAGGTGCACTAGTTCGGCGAAGAAATAGTGAAATACATGTAATATGGATGATTATAAGTGGTAATTGCAATCTGAAATAAAAATGGCAGCAAGCAAACATGTAGCAGAACTGGTTGTAAACGGTGTTTCAATGCTTAGAAACAAGGCCTAGGGATCATACTTTCACTAGTGGACACTCTCAACAATAATAATATAATTGAATACATAGATATTTCCTCTTCACTATGCTACTCTGAACTATTCTCCTTTGGATAACGAACACCAATCACTGTGTAGGGCTATAAAAGCACACCTTAAAGTCGCATTCCACATCTAGGGAACCCCACACTGTCAACTTGAGCGCCCTAAATAGTACTAGACAAACACCACAATTTCATAGAGACATCCAACACAAATAATAACTCATGATAACTATTCCTGTAATCTTTAGCCTAAGAGCCACACACGGTGCGCACACTGTCAACTTCGCACCATGGAACAAAGGTGACTCCGGAGTTTACATTAATAAAACCACTCAAGTAGCATATAAGATAATGAAGAGTAACATCTATGGATTCAACTAGATTACAAAGCTCATGATCACATAAAGATCACACCATGGGAGAGAGAGATAAACCACATAGCTACCGGTAGAGCCCTCAGCCCCGATGAAGAACTACTCCCTCCTCATCATGGGAGGCAGCAACGGTGATGAAGATGGCGGTGGCGTCGATGGAGATGGCTCCGGGGGCAATTCCCGTCCCGGCAGGGTGCCAAAACAGAGACTTCTGTCCCCGAATTAGGGTTTTTGGTGGCGGCGGAGCTACGGAACTCTTCTGGAGAAATCGTCGATTCTTTTAGGGTTTTCACCGCGGAGGCAATATATAGTCCAAAGGGCATCGCGAGGCGGTGCACGAGGTGGCCACACCACCCCCGGCGCCGCCCCCCTCCAGGCCGTGCGAGGGCATGGTGTGGAGGATGTGGGCCTCCGCTGGACTTGCCCTTCTGGCTCCGTGGGTCTTCTGACGAAATAGAATTTCTGTAATTTTTCTAGATTTTTCCGAGCACTTTGGTTTTCGGGCCTTTTCTGCAATACACAGACATAATAAACAGAAACTGGCACTGTGGCATCTTGTTAATAGGTTAGTCCAATAAATGCATAAAAATGTTATGAAGTGTATATAAAACATGTAACAATTGGTATAATATCAACATGGAACATCAGAAATTATAGATACGTTTGAGACGTATCAAGCATCCCCAAGCTTAGTTCTACTCGTCCTCGAGTAGGTAAAACGATAAAAACAAAATAATTTCTGAGGTGACATGCTACCATCATAATCTTGATCAAATAGTATTGTAAAGCACATGTTATGAATGAAGTGATCCAGGTCAATGGTCTATAGTTTGCTAACAAATAGATAATGAGCAAACAACTGAATCATATAAGCAAAAACTTTTCATGAATAGTACTTTCGAGACAAGCATCAAAAAGTTTTGCATAAGAGTTAACTCATAAAGCAATAGATTCTAAGTAAAAGGTATTTAACCAACACAAAGGAAGATTTAAGCTTCAGCAATTGCTTTCAACTTTCAACATATATATCTCATGGATATTTGTCAACACAAAGCAATATAATAAGTACAATATACAAGCATATAAAAATTGTTGCACCAAAGTTGACACTAGTGTTTGCTTCTGAGATAGAAAGAAGTAGGAAAACTGACTCAACATAAAAGTAAAAGAAAGGCCCTTCGCAGAGGGAAGCAGGGATTAAATCATGTGCTAGAGCTTTTTAAGTTTTTGAAATCATAAAGAGAGAAAAAATAGTTTTGATAGGTGTTTGTTAATTGTCAACGAATCAGAAAATGGAAAGTACAATATGACCCCTGCCAACCAGACTTTTAAGAGCGGCTCCCATGAAGGACGTTATTTCTACCAGCAAGGCAGATCATCCCTCTTTTCTTTTGTTTACACATGCAGATATTTCACTGTTTGTCATTGCTTGACTGATAAATCAGGACAAAAATGTGAAGAGAATTAAGCGGTTAAAGTTGTAATTAATTGGGACTGGGCACCCCATTTGCCAGCTCTTTTTGCAAAATTAATGGATAAGCGGATGTATATGCCGCTAGTCCGGTGGTAAAGTCTGTTTGACAGTTGACATAAAGACATCCACCCCGTCCTCATGAGCTTGGTAAACATTGACACAAAAAGGAGTAATAATTTTTGAATAGTTTAAAGGTAGCACATGAAAAATTTACTTGGAATGGCAAGGAAATACCACATATAGGTAGTTATGGTGGACACAAATGGCATGGATTTTGGCTCAAGGTTTTGGATGCACGAGAAGCATTCCCTCTCAGTACAGAGTTTAGGCTAGCAAGGTTATTTGAAGCAAACACAGGATATCAACCGACACAGCAAGACTTATATGAAAACATATTGCAAGCATTATAAGACTCTACACTGTCTTCCTTGTTAACCAAACCCTTTTACTAGAAAATATCTAGACCTTAGAGATACCAATCATGCAAACCAAATTTCAACGAGCTTTACGGTAGTTCTTCATTAATAGGTTTTAACTACATGATACAAAAGCTTAAACATGAACTACTTGATAACTCAAAACAATTGACAAGTATCAAATTATCCAATACAGTGATCTACAAGAATATGTAAGCTTTTTCCATTATACCATCTACCACATGCAGCATTTTCTGTTCCAACCAAACACCAATCAACTTATTTCAACATAAACTCTCCAAACAATTATAAGTGAAGCAAGAGAGTACTTTCTTTAAAAGAACTAACAGCTCTGAATAAGAGATGCATGCAAAACAGGAGCTAAAAGCATAGCAATAGCTAGACAAGAATACTCAACAAGTATAAGTGAAGAATAGGAGTATTCATATGAAAAAGCGGAGCGTGTCTCTCTCCCAATCAAGAATGCTGGGGTCCAATCAAGTTGACCATAAGAAAAATAAAATACTGAAAATAAAAGCACACAGACACTCCAAGTAAAGCACATATGATGTGAAAGAATTAAAATATAGTTTCACTAGAGATGACCTGATAAGTTGCTGATGAAGAAGGGGATGCCTTGGGCATCCCCAAGCTTAGACGCTTGAGTCTTCTTGAAATATGCTGGGTGATCCATGGGAGCATCCCCAAGCTTAAGCTCTTCACTCTTCTTGATCACATTATATCATCCTTCTCTCTTGACCCTTGAAAACTTCCGCCACACCAAACTCAGAGTAATTCTCATTAGAGGGTTAGTGCACAATCAAAAACTCACATGTTCTATAAGGACACAAACATGACCGTTACTTTTAACATTATCTACTGCCACTGATGTTATGTGAAGCTCTTCACCCTAAAAAAGAATTCCACTCAACACTAGTAAAAGAGAGAATGCGAAAAATAAAAGACATAATCTGTCTAAACAGAACAGTCCGTAAAGACGAATTTTTTCGAGGCACTTACGTTGCTCATATCGAAAAACTTAAACTAACGAAAGATGCGTACATATCTGAGGATCACGCACAAAAATTTGCAGATTTAAATAATTTTTTGTGATTTTACAGAATTAAAACGGTGAACAGCAGAAATCTGTTCCTGCGCAGAAATCCAAATCTAACATCTTCCTATTAGAGGCCTTACTTGGCACAACAATGAAGAAAATAAAGATACAAAGGAATTGCTACAGAAGTAAACAACACCTTGACTCGAATAATAAAAATAGCAGAAAATAAAACAATGGGTTGTCTCCCACAAGCGCTTTTCTTTAAAGCCTTTTAGCTAGGCATGATAATTTTGATGATGCTCTCATATGTATAAGAGGTGAATATGAAAGAGCATCAAGAAGCAAATATCAAACACATTTAAGTCTAACCCACTTCCTATGCAAAGGAATCTTGTAAGAAAATAAATCAATAAAGCACAAAGTGACTAGCATATGAAGGCAAAACAAGTGGAACTTCAAAAATTTCAACATAAAGAGAGAAGACTTAATATTATTGAGATATATGAAGTCATGTCTCCTTCTCTCATAAAAACTTTCAGTAGGATCATTGATAAAATCCACAATATAACTATCACATGAAACATTCTTACCATGATCCATATGCATAAAAGTATCAATATTTTCCACATAAGCAAAGTTCTTCTTATTAATAACAATGGGAGTAGGATCATCATAAAGAACTCGAACATGATAGACAAGTTGTATATTAGAGGGATGGTTTTGGGAAATCCCTCCATAATTATGACAAGTTTCATTAGGATCATTGTAATTATAACCTATGTCATAGTTATCTTTATAATAATTATCAAAGACTGGAGGCATATGATAACCCCCAAGAGCAAGGATCACTGTAGCACCTCTCAATGTGGAAGTAAGGTATCGATCCGCAGGAGCAAGAAGGAAAAGTTATCTATTCCCTACAACTAAAGTGTCACAAGTTTTAGTTGATTATGCACTAAACAAGTTTAGAGAACAAGATGGTTGGTTTGATGGATGTAAAAGTGTCCCAATCCTCTTCTTTGCAAGAGGACAAGACAAAGGTAGTAGCAAGTGAAAGCTCTCAAAGAGAGAAAGCCCAATCCTCTATGTAGCAAGAGGACAAGCTCAAGTGTGTGTTTCTTATAGGAACAATGGACATGGTTCATGGGTTCACTTAATCCTCTCTCTCTCATCTACGGTGATCATCATGTTATAGATAAAGTACACACAATTGTCATGTTTTAATGGTAGCTTTTTATGACGGCTATATGTCCTAAAACACATAGTTGAAAGAAATACTCATTTGTGTTGCTAGGTCACCCCTCGTAAGGCTAGCGTGGTTTCTCTCACTCCCACATCATACTCTTTCTTTTTACCCCCAGATAAAGGATGTTGGGCGGTACTGTGTCACTCAATACCTATGCCGTGTCACATCGGCCATCCCGTACCCACATACATCATACTTCAAAGTATGACAAATCACAAAAGCTCCAACACAACGGTAAATGCATAACAAATCATCTCACACCACAATATTCACCACAAAGGTATTACATAGATGACCGTAATCATGTTCAGCAGCTCATACGGTACTAATTAGTGAAGCTCAAGAGAGAGGAGAGATACAAAAGTTACCACCACAAACCCTAGTCCAGGGGGTGGACTACTCCCCCTTCATCATGGTGATGATGGTGAAGAAGTTCTTGCTGTAGATGTTGATGATGAACACGCCGGAGGGGGGTGGAGCCCTCCGGAGGCGATTCCGGCGGCGTTTCCCCCCTCCGATCTTCTCCGGCGGCAGCCTTCTGTCTCTCTGTTTCGTGGTTTTGTGTTTCTCCGCCGCCTCCTTTCGCGAAACGCCAGGGGACCTTTTTTATAGGCGTTTTTAGGTCAAGACGGAGTCGGTGGACGAAAGATCGACGGCCACGGAGCTCCGAGGGGAAAGAGCTGGGCCCACGCGGCCAGTACTTTAGGCCGCGTGGGACCCTCCCATTTCCAGCCTGTTGGGCTTCTGGTCTTCAATTTAAGCCCATTGCGTTCGTCTCGAAAATTCTGAACCGTGCTCTTTGCCTTGCCCTTTTTGGAGTCCCGAAGCTCCCGGAAAGTCTGAAACACTAAAAAAGACGTTTTCTGGAAAAACAGGGTTAATTCCAAATAAATGGGAAAACTATGAAATATTCCCAAAATCATTATAAAACATTGATATAACCCTTATATGATGCAAATATGATTGGAATATAAGCAATTAAAGTGCAAAGTTCATGTATGCATTTTACATGCATCAACATCCCCAAGCTTAATCCATGCTCGTCCTCGAGTATGAAGATGATAAAACTAACATGGACTTTGCAATTTAATACTTAACAATGAATATCAAAGATGATTACTATTGCTACATATAGTCAAATGATTCATTCTTCAAAGGAGTAGCAATATGCAAATAGTTTATGAAGTGATATCAAGTATTCAAGACAAGGATGTTCATTGATAGTTCACAAAGTGTAACATAGCAAGTAATATGGACACATGTATGCATAATGATAAGTAGAACATCCTACAATGGTCATAGAGTGTAGATGAAAATCTGAATATGATAGGTGACACTTTGGAAAGATGTATATGTGAGTAGAGGTAAAGCATGCATAAGTTTCATCCAACTTCCAAACTCTTCTACTTAAGTTAATGATTGCAATAAGGTATTCATTGGTGTCAAGCTCTCATTGCCCCTATCATAGCATCTTGAATGATTAAGTTAAAGTGAAAGCAAATATGAGTAGTGTGCTTGACAAAGAAAGGTTGAATGTCTCATGCCCCTTGAATACAAGTACTACACCATGTTTACTCAACTTGGAAACAAAGCAAGTTCAATTAAATATCATTGTAAGTAATAATAGTATCATCAAGAGCGTCAACTGGGGTACCTCTTGTCCCAGATATGGAACAAGCCCATATCAAAATGACAAGACAAACAAACAAATGAACAATCTCAACACCCTTTTTATTTACCATTGGAATAGTTTTTTATTGCAAGGTGTATCACAGAATTCACCATAGTATGTAAGTAAATTTCCACCATGAATGATGCATGGCTTAGATTAGCGGCCCAGGCGTCTCTCTAACCATTTATACAAACTCATTTAAACTCTCATTTCCACTCATTTCACATGATAGCATCCATAACAAAAGTACATGATATCAACTAAATGAGATGAAGAGCATGTTGAAAGCTTGCATGTGACAGCACATATGGGCTAACTCCAACCCAACATTTATCAAGCCACAAACATCATAATCTTAATCACAATGGGTCATGTTTTATTATGCAATATAAAATGTGCATCAAGTTCGTGAGAGCTATATAACCAACTTTTCCATGCAATCAATAACATAAACATTTTCATTCAGAGGTAAGATAACACAAAACATGATAAACATACTCGGAATAGCATAAAGCTAATAGGTAGATATGGTGGACTCACTGGAATAACTTTGGTTGAAGGTGTTGGAAACAAGTTTTTGCTTGTTGGAGTTTTTGGGCTAGCAAAAGGGAGAAAGTTGACCATCTAGATGCATGCATGAGTGTCCATAGAACTAACTAATCCATGTTAAACCAAGTAAAATAACAATCAGCACCAAAACATGAATAAGTGATAGCTCTACAAAAAGAATTTGCAAACTATTACTCATAAACAAGCTCATGAATCATGCAACTATATGTATCATTAAAAATCAAGTCAAACATCCCTTTTCCCAATCTTATAAAAGCATCCAACATATTTCAACCCATATTTCCAGTAGCTCTCTCATATATAATGATAGTGTGGTGGTCTCTCAAGACTCAAACAAAAACAAAAAACGACGCTCCAAGTTTATGCGATAAAGTGTTTCGATCGAAAAACAGAAGTTGGACGTGTGCAAACCGAGAGTGTGTAGGTCCAGCGGGGTTGTCTTCACATCCCCAAGCTTATGGTCTTCACCATCCTTGGATAGCTCTTGGTGCATCTCCTCCAATCCCTGTGAAAAAACTTCAAAACACCGTTTCTCCCATCTCTTTTCTGTGGGGTGCATTAATAGTGATAAACAAATAGGTTCCTTGCTGCATATAATCCTTGAACAAAAATTCATATGAATGTCCAGAAAGTGTATAATGTTGTATGCCTACTCATAAACTCAATTGGATCAAAAAGATTCAACTTAAAAGCTCAAAGCATGCATCAAACAAAATGGGACAGAATCTGTCCAGAAAAACAGCAGCAGCAAAACGTATTTTTCTACCCTACCAAACTTTCTCGAAAAATTCCGAAAAAATTCATGCATACAGAGGATGAAAAGTTGCAACTACAGTTCAAATATGAGCTCATTCGGAGTTACAGAATAAGAATTAAAAATCATACCGTGCACTGACTCGTGCAGGAATAAAATCTCCGAACGCTATAAGCAACTTTTCAAACCAAAAAGGGTAAAACTTGGCACTTTATTAAAACTCCAGAAACTAAACTAGACACAAATCTCTTGTTACAGCAAGAGGACACAAAGAAAATCACACAAAAAATAACCGGGTTGCCTCCCGCAAAGCGCTTTCTTTATAGCCATATAGCTAGGCTTGATAGTTTTAATGATGCTCCATAGGAATAAGAGTTGAATATAAAAGAGCATCAAGAAGCAAATATCAAACACATTTAAGTCTAACCCACTTCCTATGCATTGGGATCTTGTAAGAAAATAAATCAATAAAGCACAAAGTGACTAGCATAGGAAGGCAAAGCAAGTGCAACTTCAAAATTTTCAACAAAAAGAGAGAAGACTTAATATTTTTGAGATATATGAAATCATGTCTCCCTCTCTCATAAAAACTTTCAGTAGCATCATTGATAAACTCAACAATATAGCTATCACATGAAACATTCTTATCATGATCCATATGCATAAAAGTATCATTACTCTCCACATAAGCATAAACAGTTTCATTAGGAATAGTGGGAGTAAAACATTCATAATAATCATTGTAATCATCATATATAGGAGGCATATCATAATCACAATAAACTTTATACTCAATAGTGGGTGGACTGAAAATATCATATTCATCATCATAAATGGAGACATAGTATCATCAAACAAGTCAAAGAACCTCCCCAAGCTTAGATGATTGCAAGATATAAAAGGAACCTCCCCAAGCTTAGTCTAGTGCACACAAGAATAGAAACTTAAGCGCTACGCTCCCCGGCAACGGCGCCAGAAAAGTACTTGATAACCCCCAAGAGCAAGGGATCACTGTAGCACCTCTCAATGTGGAAGTAAGGTATCGATCCGCAGGAGCAAGAAGGAAAAGTTATCTATTCCCTACAACTAAAGTGTCACAAGTTTTAGTTGATTATGCACTAAACAAGTTTAGAGAACAAGATGGTTGGTTTGATGGATGTAAAAGTGTCCCAATCCTCTTCTTTGCAAGAGGACAAGACAAAGGTAGTAGCAAGTGAAAGCTCTCAAAGAGAGAAAGCCCAATCCTCTATGTAGCAAGAGGACAAGCTCAAGTGTGTGTTTCTTATAGGAACAATGGACATGGTTCATGGGTTCACTTAATCCTCTCTCTCTCATCTACGGTGATCATCATGTTATAGATAAAGTACACACAATTGTCATGTTTTAATGGTAGCTTTTTATGACGGCTATATGTCCTAAAACACATAGTTGAAAGAAATACTCATTTGTGTTGCTAGGTCACCCCTCGTAAGGCTAGCGTGGTTTCTCTCACTCCCACATCATACTCTTTCTTTTTACCCCCAGATAAAGGATGTTGGGCGGTACTGTGTCACTCAATACCTATGCCGTGTCACATCGGCCATCCCGTACCCACATACATCATACTTCAAAGTATTCACAAAGTATGACAATCACAAAAGCTCCAACACAACGGTAAATGCATAACAAATCATCTCACACCACAATATTCACCACAAAGGTATTACATAGATGACCGTAATCATGTTCAGCAGCTCATACGGTACTAATTAGTGAAGCTCAAGAGAGAGGAGAGATACAAAAGTTACCACCACAAACCCTAGTCCAGGGGGTGGACTACTCCCCCTTCATCATGGTGATGATGGTGAAGAAGTTCTTGCTGTAGATGTTGATGATGAACACGCCGGAGGGGGGTGGAGCCCTCCGGAGGCGATTCCGGCGGCGTTTCCCCCCTCCGATCTTCTCCGGCGGCAGCCTTCTGTCTCTCTGTTTCGTGGTTTTGTGTTTCTCCGCCGCCTCCTTTCGCGAAACGCCAGGGGACCTTTTTTATAGGCGTTTTTAGGTCAAGACGGAGTCGGTGGACGAAAGATCGACGGCCACGGAGCTCCGAGGGGAAACGAGCTGGGCCCACGCGGCCATGTACTTTAGGCCGCGTGGGACCCTCCCATTTCCAGCCTGTTGGGCTTCTGGTCTTCAATTTAAGCCCATTGCGTTCGTCTCGAAAATTCTGAACCGTGCTCTTTGACCTTGCCCTTTTTGGAGTCCCGAAGCTCCCGGAAAGTCTGAAACACTAAAAAAGACGTTTTCTGGAAAAACAGGGTTAATTCCAAATAAATGGGAAAACTATGAAATATTCCCAAAATCATTATAAAACATTGATATAACCCTTATATGATGCAAATATGATTGGAATATAAGCAATTAAAGTGCAAAGTTCATGTTTGCATTTTACATGCATCAGCATAGTATCATCATAAACAATAGAATAGTTATCTTCCAAAGTGTGTTCATTTGTAAACATATCATCATCATTTTTACTAGAAGGAGAGGTCTCAAATATATAATCATCAGTAGCAAAAGGATTTTCAAACACATCACTAGCAAAAGGATTTTCAAACACCTCATCCCCAAGCTTAGAGCTTTCCATATCATCATTGGAAGGAACATGGATAGTACTAATAGTATAACAATTGTTAACATCATCATTTTCAGAATTGGTACCCAAAAGATTTTCAATATCAAAAGTAGTGAGCTTTTCCCAATCATGATCACTACTATAAGTAACAGGCATAGGATCATCATCGAATTCAGGCTCATCAGCAACAACTATAATAAGAGCAACATGCTTAGGGGAAAATACCGTTTTCTCTCTCTTTTTACTCCTCTTCTTCTTCTTCTTCTTCTTTCCCTCTTTAGGAGGGAGAGGCTTGAAAGGAGGCTTCTCCACATACCCTGGTTTATTGTTAGAAACAATAGAAGAAACTTTGGAGGATTCCTCTCTTTCATTAATAAGAACAAAACACATATTAGTCCTGTCATATTTTGGTAAAGTCCCATCTTTTATAATATTTTGTATGCAAGTATTTGCGTGGCAATTATCAACACAATAAAGATGAAATCCATGCAGGATGCTATTCATATCAAAAGCACTCATATCTACCAAAGAAGTTTTTCTTGATAACTCTTCACACCCCAAAAATAATGTAAGTTCATCATGCTGATTAGGAGTGATCATGTCATCACAATACAAACTCGCAGTACTCATTGGATTCAAAATACTATTATCATAGCCTGAGCATTGAAAATTGAAATGACCCACTTTATAGCAAAGTTCACAAATAAAAGGATAGAGGGCACAAACTTTTTCACCAAGATCATTTAGAGCCCTGTGCCACGTTCTAGTTTTTTCATTTCTATGATGGATACAATATTCTTCTTCGATTTGATTCTTTTCACAAGGTCTAAGTGCTCCACAAAAATTAACATGCTTATAAGAAATAGTATTTTCAGAAGTTTGAGCATGTTTATTACAATCATTAATAACAATTTCATTTTTCATGCAAGTGTCTTTAAAAGGTTCATGATACATGTCCCAATTTTCTTTAGGAACATTAATATGAGAAGCAAAGGCTCTACAATAATCAACAATAATTTCAGGATCAAGACCATATTTAGCACTAAGCTCTTGAAAATTAGCAGTTTCAGCGAAAGACTTAATGCAATCATACTCATAGTTTATACCTGATTCTTTACCTTTGTCGTTCTCCCAATCTTCAGTATTGCTTTGAATTGTTTCAAGAAGATCCCACTTAGCTTCAACCTTCTTACTTGTGAAAGAACCCTCTGAACAGGCACCTAGATAATCCTTGCAATGACCTGAAAGCCTGGCATAAAAATTAGTAACAATTATTTCCTCAGGAAGCCCATGGTCAGGACATTTGAGTATTAATATTTTCAGACTCCCCCAAGCTTGAGCAATGCTTTCTCCATCACGAGGACAAAAATTATAAATGTAATTCCTATCTAAATGCATTTCATAAGGAGGATAAAATTTAGAGTAAAAGAGAGATTCAAGCTCCTTCCACTCCGAATGATGAGGATCATCCAGTAGCTCATACCACCCCTTTGCTTTGTCCTTAAGTGATAATGGAAATAATTTATTCATGGCACTTTCTCTTGATAACCCTGCAACCTTAAACAACTCACAAAGTTCTGTAAGTTTCAACAAGTGATCACGTGGATGGACTGTTCCATCCCCTGCATAACGTTCATCCATAACCTTTTCAACAATTTTCATAGGTATTTCAAAAGGAATACTTTCAGTAGGTGGATTTAGAATATCACAAGCATCATTAGAACTATCACATATGGGAGACAAAGTATTATCAAGGCAAATTTTCTCCTCCAAAGTCGGGGAACTAAGAAGATCATTTTTATCAAAACCGGCTTCCCCAAGCTTAGATTTTTCTATAGCATTAGCAATAATGGTGTTCAAATAATTCATGCTAATAACATTCTTACCACTATTATGCAAACAAATTTCCATAGGTTTTTTAATTTTCACTTCAAAAGCATCATGTCCTAATTCAATATAACGTTCATAAAGATCTCTAATTTTTTTGTTGTTTTCCATTAAGTCTAACTAGTGAAATTAAAAACAAGAAACAAAAAGATATAACTGCAGGATCTAAAGGAGATACCTTCCAACACTTACCTCCCCGGCAACGGCGCCAGAAAATAGCTTGATGTCTACGCACGCTTCTATTCTTGTAGACAGTGTTGGGCCTCCAAGTGCAGAGGTTTGTAGAACAGCAGCAAGTTTCCCTTAAGTGAATCACCCAAGGTTTATCGAACTCAGGGAGGTAGAGGTCAAAGATATCCCTCTCAATCAACCCTGCAATTAAGATACAAGAAGTCTCTTGTGTCCCCAACACACCCAATACACTTGTCAGGTGTATATGTGCACTAGTTCGGCGAAGAAATAGTGAAATACAAGTAATATGGATGATTATAAGTGGTAATTGCAATCTGAAATAAAAATGGCAGCAAGCAAACATGTAGCAGAACTGGTTGTAAACGGTATTTCAATGCTTGCCTAGGGATCATACTTTCACTAGTGGACACTCTCAACAATAATAATATAATTGAATACATAGATATTTACTCTCCACTATGCTACTCTGAACTATTCTCCTGTTGGATAACGAACACCAATTCACTGTGTAGGGCTATAAAAACACACCTTAAAGTCGCATTTCACATCTAGGGAACCCCACACTGTCAACTTGAGCGCCCTAAATAGTACTAGACAAACACCACAATTTCATAGAGACATCCAACACAAATAATAACTCATGATAACTATTCCTGTAATCTTTAGCCTAAGAGCCACACACGGTGCGCACACTGTCAACTTCACACCATGGGACAAAGGTGACTCCGGAGTTTACATTAATAAAACCACTCAAGTTGCATATAAGATAATAAAGAGTAACATCTATGGATTCAACTAGATTACAAAGCTCATGATCACATAAAGATCACACCATGGGAGAGAGAGATAAACCACATAGCTACCGGTAGAGCCCTCAGCCCCGATGAAGAACTACTCCCTCCTCATCATGGGAGGCAGCAACGGTGATGAACATGGCGGTGGCGTCGATGGATATGGCTCCGGGGGGCAATTCCCTGTCCCGGCAGGGTGCCAAAATAGAGACTTCTGTCCCCCGAATTAGGGTTTTTGGTGGCGGCGGAGCTACGAAACTCTTCTGGAGAAATCGTCGATTCTTTTAGGGTTTTCACCGCGGAGGCAATATATAGTACAAAGGGCATCGTGAGGCGGTGCACGAGGTGGCCACACCACCCCCCGGCGCCGCCCCCCTCCAGGCCGCGCGAGGGCATGGTGTGGAGGTTGTGGGCCTCCGCTGGACTTGCCCTTCTGGCTCCGTGGGTCTTCTGACGAAATAGAATTTATGTAATTTTTCTGGATTTTTCCGAGCACTTTGGTTTTCGGGCCTTTTCTGCAATACACAGACATAATAAACAGAAACTGGCACTGTGGCATCTTGTTAATAGGTTAGTCCAATAAATGTAATAAATGCTATGAAGTGTATATAAAACATGTAACAATTGGTATAATATCAACATGGAACATCAGAAATTATAGATACGTTTGAGACGTATCACTCCGCGATGTCCCAACAAACCCTGCCACGAGCGCCACCGTTGACCTCCCCTGCTCCGCACGGCCAACAAAAGTGGACTACGATAGACCGCCTCGGGCTTCGCCGCTATCTAACGATGATCCACATCATCGCACTCGTCCTTATTGTAGCAGGATTCGGACCATAGCTCCTCGAGTCGACACCATCGTGATGTTCTTCTTCATCTCCGACCAATGTCGCCACCGACGATTGTGGTGCCTCCATCCTGCCTTCGAGCACCTTGTTAGCCCTGTGGAGAGATCCTCTCCATTTCCCCTATCTCCCGATATTCTGAGTACCGCTTAGGGTTATCGCGCGGAGGGTCGCCCATTAGTGTCGTGGCAATGGTCATCGCCGTACATCTGCTACGGATGCCATTCACGACTCGTTCGAGCTTGATGACGATGCTGCCATGCGGAGGATGGATCGCCTTCGGCAAGCTGTCGCGGTGTGCGCGAGTGAGAGAGAGATAGAGATAGGGGATATGAGGGTGTGAGAGAGGACCTAAGGTGGGCCCTCAGAAATTTACAAAAAATAATATTTAGATTTGTCTAATGTTTGCCATCCTTGTCCCATACCATCATGACACGTAGGCCTGATGGTGGGCCGATCGTTAAAAAGAATGTTAGCATGGCTAATAGAGACACTTAGTGCTTTTTAAAACAAACAAGCTTAAGACCGGTGATCTTTTCAAAAAAGTTACCAAACCCGGTTGTTCTAAGTATTTCCCGCGCAATTGTGCTGATTTTGTAGGATTTTCACACTACATGCGGGTTTATGGGTGGTGAGACTTGCTAAATTTTTTAATAATACATTTATTTAATTAAATTCGAAAAATATAACGGAAAACTACGAAATTACAGGAATAATACGGCCTCGGCCAGATTTGGGCCGACAAGACCTCGTCGGCCAGAGTTGGGCCGAAAAGTGCCCGTCGGCTGAACTCCAGCCGACTGCTTTGCATGGCGGGCCACGCCTACGGCCGACAGGCCTTTCGGCGTCACGTGGCCTCCCGTCGGCCCAAGCCTGGCCGACCGCCCTTATCGGCCAAAGCCTGGCCGACAGGGCAATCCAACCAACAATTTTTCGCGCCTTCCCTTCCCGGCGACGCCCGTTCGCGCCTTATTTTTCCCGCCTTCTTCTCTCCCTCCCGTTTGTCGCTCCCGGTATTTTTTCCGCCCTTCTTGTCCTGCCATATTTCTCCCGCCCTAATTCTCCCGCCATAGTTCTCGGGCCTTTTTTTTCCCGCCATTTACCTCCCACCTTTTTTCACCCGCCATTTTTCTCCCGCTCTTCTTCTCCTGGGTGAGCCTATATATATACCCCAATAGATTTGGTGATGGAGGAGGGGTGTGGTGCGTGGTTATTTCCTCAGTCGGATAGGAACGATGTCTGGTAGTTCGGGTCCTAGTTCGGAGCATAGGTCGTGGTGTGTTTTGTATCACGCCGCAATATGGACTGAAGGTAGTATTAGGGAGGGTAGGCCCAAGAGCTGTTATAGGGAGCTAGTTAGTGAGTGGGGCAACATTCGTGAGGTGGGAGAAATTATAGCCAAAAAAACCAAAATCCAGATGACCCCTGAAGAAATTAGGGATGAAATTGATGGGTGGCGGTGGAAGTGGCAGAGAATTAATGAGCTAAAAGCTATTGAGGCGGGGCTTAGGGACATGCCTATGACACCGAAGTCAAAGATAATCCATTTTTCGCCGGAGGCCTATGCATTTCACGTGAAGGTAACTGAGTACCGAATTTATATTATGTTAGAATCTAGTGTTATCGTACTAACTTTTTTCCCCTGATTTTGTGAATGTCCAGCACTGGCCTGCCGATGGACAGTTTGTGAACAAAGAGATCCCTCATTTTGGTTGGATGGAAATGCTTTTTGGCGCATGTCGTGATGGGCCTGGAAATCTCCTTCACGCTGAAGCAGTGAAGAGGGCTATATCAAAGGCGAAGAGTGGTGGATCATCCAAGCTTTCGATGAAAATAGTGATGACGACTTCATGCCTCCAACACGAGCACGTGGCAGAGGGAAGTGAAGTCGTTGATTCGAATTACTTTCGTACTCAGTTACCTCCACGTGATTAGAATTAGTTATCGTTGAGTTATATGTGAGACATATATGTACGTAGAACTACTGAAGTTGTAACGGAGAGTTGTCTCACATAATAATATGTCTCGTAGAACTACTGAAGGATATGTCTCGTACATACATAATAATATGTCTCGTACATATATGTCTCACATACAAATCGAAATACATATATGTCTGACATACAAATCGAAATACGAATATGACCCAAAGATATCACTGACCACGGCGTCGACCACATATACCGGAAGTCTCATGGACGACGTCTGCGCATGCGCGGAGGTCTGGCAAGGTTTGGATCTGGCGGAGTCCAACCCAGCCTGTTGGGTGGCACAACCGCACGTCCAGGAATCAGTGATCCAGCATCATCATCATCCTGCGTCTCCTGTGTGGGGTAGGGTGGAGGAGTATTGTACATACCCATCCAATTGTCCAGTTGTGTGCGTACTTCAGGTATGGTCCCACTGTCGTGCTCACTCTCCCATGCGGATCCAGATGACTGCTGAGCGGACGTAGACGGACGATTTCCTGGATGCAATACAACATTAAGAAAGAAGTACGTAGCATTTAGCGTGGTGAATACAAATTTACAAGGTACTTACCATGTGGCTGCGGAGGTGGTCGAAGCTGATAGCCTGTCGTGGGACTAAACTGCTGCTGCCAATGCGAGCCTCCAGCCTGGTCAGGAGAGGGTGCTCTGGGCGACGGCTGCGACGTCGAGCCTCCAGCCTGGTCAGGAGAGGGTGCTCTGTGCGACGTCATACGAGGTCGTGGTTGATGTCGATCCTGAGGCGTCACCTGCGGCTGCGGCTGTGGCTGTGGCTGTGGCCGTTGCGGTGGATGACGTGGTGGCGTTGGCGGTGATCGACGTCAGACGCACGTGTGCACGTGATAGCCTGGTAGATACCTCGCAGCCTCTGCTCGAAGCGCTGCAGGAAGGACTGATGGTGCGGCCGGTCCAATAGAGGGCCAGACGATAGGGAACGTCTGTAAGTCAATTCAGCCTGTAATTTGCATCGTTATCAGTAAGTTGTACATAATTTTGCAAAATTTGTAAGAATTAACTAATCTCTTACCGCGTACTGTCTGGAGCCTGCAGTAGACTGGGTCGGATACATATCCCACGTAGTAGGAGCCGGTGTAAGCTCAGGATGCTCGACATACGTAATGCGTATCCGGGTTGAGGTCATGTAAATTTGCAGGTACGAATTGAATAGGTCAGGATCAAACACGAGGTCCTCCTGCCAGACTCGTGTCGTCGCAGTTTCCCACTCTGCAACGTAGCTGCCAACCCTCCGCATCCACGATAGTGCGCTCCTATTAGTTCCCTTTCTTGTGAGCCTACAGTAGTAGTAAGTGTTAGACAATTCCTCTGTGGATGCGTAATTGAATAATGCGTAAATAAACAATGCGTAATTAAACCTACCCGTGGATGTTAGGTGGGACATGTTCCTCTGTCGACAGAGGAAGTGCCTGTTGTCGTAGACCAAATTGCCTCATAACCCGCTGCTGGGCCATCTCCTCCACGCAGATATCAAAGACAATTTTTGATTTTGTCATCCAGTACGCGCGATCTCTCGTGCACAGGTCAGACATACCACCCGGGTATATAGCCTCCTTTTTTGCTTGCGTGTACGGTCGCCAGATTACCGCTCCCGAACTCAGAATGTCGAACTGCTCGTTGAATGGCTCGTAGCAGTTCCTCATCTGCGAATGAGCAAAGCGTCTCTGCACGACACAAAATTTATTGCAAGTCGGCAAAAATATAACAATTGTGATAAATATGTAGATTAGACATACCTGACGACGTGTCCAGATAAAACCAAAAGTAGGCATGTCTATGTGATCAGCATCAAAAAACGCATCCACTGGGAAAGCCTCGTGTGCACGCACGTCTGGTCGTCCAATTGGGAACCTCTCCCATGACCAAAGCTGCAACAACAAGGGACATCCAAGTATGGATGCTGTATCCGACAGTAGATGGCACCCGTTGCACATAGCTCGGTAAGTAGCCGCTAATACAGCTGATCCCCAACTCCTCTGTGTAATGTGTTCTGGCGCAGTAGCACTCGCGATCTCGAAAGCAATAGGGATGTACCTCTTGCTAATAGTGGTGACATGGTTCTCCGTGAACATCACCTTCCCCATAAGCCACAAGATATATGCTTCAAGGCTCCTAGTGATTTGTGTAGCATTCAGCGGAATGCCAGCAGGAAACTTATGTATCTGTACATTTCAAAATAAATTCTGTCAGTGAAATGAAACGATGCATGGGAAACATTGCATTCTGTATATAAATTGATGCATGTAAATTAAACAGTGCGTACCTGAAAATCCAGTAACCATCCAAGTTTAGGTCCGTGATTCTCTGACTTAAACACTCCAGCATTGGGGTTTATACCCTGAAAGCGAAGTGACATCTCGTGCTCCCAATTTTCTGGGGCCTGCAACGGCCCTATGGGCTCACCCGCCAACGGCAGCCCAAGCAAGAAAGATACATCCTCGAGAGTAGGAGCCATCTCACCCCATCGAAAGTGAAACGTGTGGGTCTCGGGCCTCCATCTGTCCACTAAGCATGTGAGAAGACAGTTGTCTATCACCATGCATGAAGACTCATCAGTGGCCTCTACTAGACGCGCGAAAGGTAAAACTCCAGCCCACTTCAACCTGCATGTTCAGCAAACAAATATAAATTCGTAATCATATATACGTAGCGAACAAGAAAATTAATGCAGATAATATATGACACGCAAAAATAAATTAGGCATGTACCTCTCCTCCCAAGCAGGGTGTATCTGCCAATATTCCCTCGGTCCTCGAGTTATTAGAGGCTCGAGGCTACGCTCCTGTAATATCCTTGCGCGATGGTTTTGATCCACATCCGGACTGATCAAGTATACTTGTTCCATATCTTCGCGTAGCTAAATTAAAAGACTAAATTTAAAACACAGATGCATGAAATGAAAGTCTAAACTTAAAACATACTGCAGACTAATTACAAATGAAATCAAACTCTAAATTTAAAACACTGATCCGCACTTATTACAGATAAAAACATACTCTAATTTAAATACATTGATCCACAATGATGCACACTAATGTTATAATCGGCAACAAGTATGTACTTAATATTAGTACCGAAACAAATACCTAGCAATATCAATATCACACTGTCACCTTAACACTAATGCGTACATAATTAACAGTAAATCCTAATTAGCCAAAAAAAACGCATACCCTTGAAGCGTGCCGATTCAATGGACAACCACCGTCACCACCACCGCTGCACCACCACCACCCTGCACCACCACCACCACGCTACACCAACCTCCACCTAAACTAAACCATTGCTCTAACCAAACAACACGAAATTGCACAAAATCCTAACCCAATGTATATCTGAGCTGCCTAAACTCTCTAACACTACATGCAGGAAGAATTGTTGGTTGGATTGACAGATCGGGCAGCAGGGAGCTGCTGTGAGAAAGAAAGGAGGAAAGGAAGAAGAAGAACGCGAGGAAGAAGGAGAGGCTCGGCCGAGCCTTATTCAGCACCCTGTCGGCCAGGCTTTGGCCGATAAGGGGCGGTCGGCCAGGCTTGGGCCGACGGGAGGCCACGTGACGCCGAAAGGCCTGTCGGCCGCAGGCGTGGCCCGCCATGCAAAGCAGTCGGCTGGAGTTCAGCCGACGGGCACTTTTCGGCCCAACTCTGGCCGACGAGGTCTTGTCGGCCCAAATCTGGCCGAGGCCGTATTATTCCTGTAATTTCGTAGTTTTCCGTTATATTTTTCGAATTTAATTAAATAAATGTATTATTAAAAAAAAATTAGCGTGAGACTTGTGTTCTTTATGCACCAGAGCTCCGTCCGTACATCTTCTTTATGAGAATTAGAGTTCGGGGTGCAAAAGACATGAATGCTCACCCACAGGAACAGGTCCATGATTACAAGGTAGTTAATGGTGTAGGTATAGAAGTATGACGGGCAGACGGTACAAGAGAGGTTTTAAAGACATGGGAAGGCTCTGCATGCTGTGTTGCCTTGTAGGTTTCACTCTACTGTCCATCGCCATGAATTGAGCCATCTTGTCCAAGCTCAGACACTAGCTAGCTATCCCACTCCTCACTCCTGTGCGGCTAAATTCAGCAGAGCACTATTGCAGCAATAGATGGCCTTTGTACTAGTTCCAACCAACGCACACTGGTTTCTCCATTGGACAGGAAGTTGCACTAAATTCTGTGCACTGCTCCTAGTTCCAGAGAATGCATTTTATTGTGTTTGATTGAAGGAGTACTGGAGTAGCATAGAAAGTGATATCTAAGCAAACAGATCAACGTTTTGAACCATATATAGTATCTTGAATAGATACTAGGAGTGTAAGAGAAATTCCTTTTAGACTCCCGAGCTCCGTTATTTAAAAAAATTGGACACCATATTTATAAGTTTCAACAAAAACTGAAACGATTGCTAGATGTAGTTAACGATGTACCCTACGAGCTTGCAAAATCGTTTTCACAATTATGACAAATCTTATTAATTTTGTAGTTTTGAAATATGCACTCTTCATTATAGTCGCATCCATACTTTTTAAATTCCTGTGTAACTTAAAATGTAGAATATTTTATAGTGAGATCTAGCACGTTCATAGAATACATCATTGAGTACATATAGAAATATTTCTATTTTTTATGAAACTTAAAAATACGATTTTTGGCAGGGGCCTTGTAGATTTTGTGGTGGTTCTCCTGGGCTGCGGGTGGCATTATGACGTGTACAGTCCGGGCATGTAGATCGAGCAAGGGCGACTTGAATGGGGGAGGCGGTGGAGAGATTTGAGTCATTTAAGGTCACTCTACTTGTCACAATTCAATGCCTGGCCTGCCCTCTCTCCCTCCTTAATGGGGTTGGATGAATGCAATTGAAGAACCCTTCTTTAGTGTCCACGCCCTCCTCTGCATGACCCCATCAATCGTAAGCCAGCCTACAAGAGAAGCAGCTCACTCACTCACTCACTCACTCAATTCTCACTCTTCATAGGCTCGCACCCTGCAGTCCACATATACATAGCGAAGTGGTGGTGTTATCATCGGCCACGAGGATGACCACTGAATTCTTTAGAGTGGAGAAGTTTCATCAGGAGGTGAGTGCCAGGAAGATGGAGATGCAGCCGGAGCTGTCGCTGGGGCGCCCAACGTGGCCGGCGTTGGGCTTTGCCTCCGAGAAGACCTCGTCGTCCGAGTCGGACGGCAGCTCCCGGAAGAAGAGGAAGCACTACACCTGGAGGAGCCCGTGTCGCACCCGCACCTGGAACTCCATCTCAGTGACCCCCTGCCCCTGGACTGGGAGCAGTGCCTTGACCTCCAAGTGAGTCCCTTTCTATCTTCCCTAGCTAACTATCTCTTCTGAGTAACACTTCCTATTCGGCTATTCCTAAAGGTGTGTGAATCAGACGTCCCCACATGGTTGTTGAGGCAAAATGCATGCAGTTGAACGGTGCATGCAGAAAGCTGCACTTGTGATAGTTTCCCGGAAAATGCAACTCCACACTACTATTTGTCATTTTTGCGGTACCATGTTGTCTAGACTCTTTTTTTTTTTTTTTGCGGGAAATGTTGTCTAGACTCTAGAAGATAGAAGTATTTGTAGTATATCTAGTCCGATACTGTCATGATTGCCTCATCATTTGATACTACATTATGGCCTATTAAGTTATTATTAATGTGTTATGTTATGTATTTTTTGCAGTCTGGAAGGATGTATTACCTGAACAGGAAGACGTTGAAGAGGAGCTGGAACAGACCCAAGGAGCAGGGCGTGAACCTGGAGCTCAACATGTCCACCACCACACCGCTGAACACCCTAGTTTTGGACGGCCACACCGGCGCCGCTGCTCCCGCCGCCGTGGTCAGATCCGGAGGCAACATGATCGCCGTGCCATGCGCCAACTGCCATCTCCTAGTCATGCTCTGCAAGTCCTCCCCCTCCTGCCCAAATTGCAAGTTCGTGCAGTCATTGGCGCCGGCAATGCCACAGGCAGCTCATCGCAGGATCGACGACACGGTGAAGCCGCTGCAGACCCTGAGCCTTCTGCATTAGGCATAAGTAGAATGTAACCCTAGCCTAGTACCTACACAATTAATGGGTTAGTATTTGGGGTCGGAGGACGGATCGGTCGACTGTGTTAATCAAAAGGGCCTTGACATAGGATCAATGCTGAGGTGAGGAGGGCAAGCAAATCTATAAAACTGTATTATTATGTATAATGAATTAATACTAGTAATGGTGGTACATGTGTGGTAAGAGATTGATTGATGCGCATGAATCCTACGTGAGTACACTCACTGTTGCCTTGGCCTTGAATGAAACTGAGGCAATAGGGGCAGTGAAGGTTGCCGTCCTTGCACTTGTCTTCTCCATTAAAGAAGAGGGTTGATGGCCCGGTTGTTGTGCTAGCTCTTCGGCGCCGCCTTTAAGGCCTTCACTGCCACACCATGGCGCAAAAATGTACTAACTTTTGAGGTGGTAGATTTAGGCTGAGAGAGTGAAGAGGGGCATGAATGGCGGATCATGGCGACATTGGCGATATGGAGGCCGAGCTACACATAGGTTTTTATTTTCAAAATCATATTTTCGTGTTTCAAAAAAATCTGAAAAAATTCCTAAATGTAGATGATGTTATATTCTATCGACGTGTCAAAGCTGAACTAGAAATATGCTGTATTTGGGCTGTCTAAGAATGATAAGATCTGATTTTGAAGGTAATGAATAGTGCAAAATATAAATTCTGGAAAGTCTAACAGATTTTGTTATTTTCGTGTAACCTAGAATATGAATTATATTGATCTGACATTTTCCACGTTGGTAGGATGCACTATTATCTACATTCCTTTTTTCAGATTTTTTTTTTTGAAATTTAAAATGTGGTTTTTAACTTTACGGGAGCATGCAGGCTTATGGCCGCCCCCTCCATGTGTAAAGCTTGAAATCCAATTTTGGTCTAAGCGACGGTGGCTCAATTTGGAAGGCAAGACGGAAGTTGTAGTTGACTGCAAATAGTTAGTTGACTCCAAGTAGGACACTGATGCCGAATGTTACATCCCAAAGAATTCTAAATTTTGGAAAAATTATAAAATAACTTGATTGAATTGTTTGACTTTGTTAAATTTCGAATAAATTAAAACTTCTGAGTAGTTGTTTAAACTCTTCTCATCCATTCTCAAAACATTATAAATGAGTGGATTAATATGACTATCCAAATTATAAATACTGGTTGTGCAAACTTTATCCAAATACAAACTTGTGTGTATTTGATTTGTTCTCAATCATTGGTTTTCAGTGGCATTTAAAATATTTGACCAAACCACTTTGAATTATTTAGAGGGGGAATAATATTACTTTCCCAATAGAAGGGAAATAATATGACATTTACAAAAATATATAAAAGTTTTGGAAAATATTTTATTTTTGGTGTTACTTGACTTTTATAGTATTTTAGTTTTCGGAAAGTAGTTTTTGCTCCCGAGCTTCAGTGCTCCCACCACTTTAAAAAAATTGAAAAGTATATTTAAAAGTTTCAAAAAATATGAAAAAATCAAGCATGTTCTCAATGATGCATACTAGAAGCGTGCAAAATATTAAAGCAAAAAATCTTTATATTATAGTCTATACAAAAATGGCAAAATTTGTAGATTTGAAACTATGCATTGTTAACTTTAGTCAGATCTATAAATTTGTTATTTTTGTGTGAGGTCGAAATATAAACTATTTTGCACTGTAATTTTGCACGTCTATAGGATACATCATCAAGAAAATGCATGATTGTTTTCAGATTTTTTTTGAAACTTCTAAATATAATTTGTTTAAGTGGCAGGAGCACTAGAGCTCAGGTGCAAGAAATCAAATATCTTATTTCATTTCCAAAAGAGAATAGAAGTAAAGAGAAGACGATAACATGACATCCTCAGATTAAAATTTGGAGATGACTTAGATACTTCGCACATGCTTCTTTGAATCTTACAAAAACTTATTGGAGTTAATAAACCCTAATGATTAATTATAGTATTTTTTAAACTCCTATAAGCATGTTTCATCAACAAAATAATTTTATAAAGCTAAATGTGGTGGAAATTAAATTTTCTAAGCCCGTCATAAGTATTTTTTACTGATTTTTCTATTATTAAGAATTGGCAATTATATGTCACAATCTTTTTCCTGTAATTACTAAATACTAGAAAAGAAGTTTACAATTCCAAAAAAATAATTTAAACCAAAAATCTAACCCAACTCTTTCCTCTCTCATACCCGAATTGGGCCACCCATATTCTCCTACTTTGTTTTCTCTCATTATCCTACTATTTTGTTCGGCCCGCATACCCCTGGCCCAACAGAAAGGAAAGAGCGCTCGCTCGCTGGTGCCAATTCCTATATATCGCCCAGAGGCGGCGCAGGGCATCGCGCCGCCTGCCGTCATTTTTCTTGTTTCTGTTTTCTTCTCTGTTTTCCTTTTCTTTACTTTTTCCTTTTTTTTTCCAATTTTTATGATTTCAAAAAAGTTCAGTTTTGAAAAATCAAATTTAAAAATTCAAGTCTAAAATGGTTCATTATAAAATTCTTAAAAAATGTTAAAATTTTAAACTTGTTGAAACTTTAAAAAGTTTAGATTTGAAAAATGTTCAAATTTGAAAATTGTTCACATTCAAAAATTGTTCAAATTTTCTGTTCATATTTTGAAAAAATAGATTTTGAAAAGTTTTCAGATTTTCTTAAATATATTCAGATATAAAAAATAGATTGTGAAAACGCAACAATAAGATAATAAAAAGTAAAAAGAACTCACATTAATGGGCCAGAAATGCGGACCATTAATTGTAGGCTTCATGCGGCGGGGGCGGTTCAGGCCGTACGCGGACGCGATATGTGAGCTCTGTCGCTGGTTGTCTTCCATCTTTCTCTCCTCCCACCCAGTCTAACCACAACCTCCCGAATGGGGCAAAAATACAATATCAGATTTTATGGGGAGGTAAAACACACAAAAATAAATCATCTAAACTCTCTCCAAAAAAAAATCTTCAAAGCATGTGCAGATCCTAGGGTGGAGGGGGGCGGTGCCCCCCCCCCCCCCCTAACTGCACAAAGCTCCGCCAGTGCTCCCACCATCCAACGTAGTGACCTTTTATCTTCGCCTCCAACACGAAAGTTGTTCATAATTCAATGGAGTTGGTATCATTCAAGCCTCGTTCTGTTCTGCCCACCCAACCATCAGCGCAAAATCCCCGCCTGTCAGCTGGGATCGGACCCGCGGGGGATAAATCCCGCCACTCTCTTTCGACGCATTCGGTTACACCCGGGCGGGATTCGACCCTAGTCTATTCCACCCCGATCACATCAATTTTGGGGGGGAAATAAACCACGAGCCTTATCTCGTGGAACGAATCCACGAGAAGCCACGGGTCTCTCCTGTCTCGCCCTGACCTAATTTCTCTCATGCGATTCGGCGGGGCAGCCGACGGCGGCGACGTGTCTTGGCGTGGATCTCGACGGCGGAGGAAGGTCGGTGGCGTGTCGGCGTGGATCTCAGTGACGTAGGCCATGGGAAGCCCGGCCCAGATGGCCCGAAAACCCGGGACGGGCTTGCACATCGGTCCGGGCTCGGGTTTGAATTCTTGCCCGACGGTATACCTAAATTATTTTTTAGGAAAACACCAACGTTTTGGGATAATGAGACTGGCACAAAAAAAATGTAGTTACATCGTTTGGCAACTAATTAGCCTATTGAACACATTGCTAGAAGATATGTGGTGGCCATCTTGCCATATGCAACAATATCTACTACAATTTTTAGATCATCTCTCATAAATTCAGCTAGTAAAAAAATAGCATATATATCTAGGACAAAAAACGTTACTCTGACGTCTAAGAAAAAAGTCTAAAAAAATTGTAGACGCTGCTACATACGCCGAGGCGGATGTCATGTATCTCCCTCCCTAGAGTGTGCCCAATAAGTTAATTACTCCCTCCGTCCCCAAATAGGTGGATTATAATTTGAGTTATAAATTCAATGTTTTCTAACTTTGACAAAGTATATATACAAAAATATGAAGATGTACAATATCAAATCAATATGAATATATTCAACATTATATACATTTTAAGTAAGTGTGTACGTTAAAAACAGAAATTGTTGACTTTTAAGTAAGTGTGTACGTTACCTAAATAGGTACGGAGGGAGTAGGTGTACCATGTGTAATTACATGTTTTTTGTGTTTTGCATAAGTTGTTACCCCAAACATTGATGTTTTCCGCAATTTTTCAATGATTATGATTATGTAATTTTTTCCCCAAAAATTTCAACCAAATCCGAGCCCTCCCAAAAACGCCATTGAACACTCTTATTTTAACGGTAGTCACATAGTTCAGTTGGGCTTATGTAGGGTTGCGAAATGCAAAAACGGCAAAGTCATTTCAATCACTCCATTTACTTGGGCGTTTAGATTAAACCTCTCAAGGATCCATCTGTTCTTGTACCACGCGTGCATGCGCAGGCACGTTTTGTTAATCCTAGGCACGTCGCCCCCGATCGTCCGAAGCCCCTGAACCAGCCAGCCCAGCTACGACTCTGTCTCTCTCTCACGCGCTCACGAACTGTGAGCCACTCACCGGGCACGACCATCTGCGTCGGATGCTGAATTGCTGATCTCGATCCGTCACCTGCCGCTGCCGTTGGCAATTATGGTTACGCCATTGTTCCCTGCCGTGGAGGCTCTCCCGTTCCCAGGCCACGTGTCTCTCCTCCCGGACCCGAAATCCTTGCGCTCGCCATCAACCAATCTTGATCGACGTGGACTTGTTGTTGCGGGTGTACGTAAAATAACTTGAACCAACAACGTCTTTTTGCAACGGAAAAACTTGAAAGAACAACTTTGCAAGAGAGACGAAAGCAAATTGAGCGTTACTCCGCGATGGTAACTAATTTGGACCCGCCTAGGGCTCGGTCGACCGAGGATTAAGATAGTGATCGGTCGATGGGACCTCCGACCTTCTTCTTCCCCCCTTGTAGCTATCACCGGGCTAACCGTCGTCGTTCTCGCCCGCGCTGCCGCGATGCCTCGCCGCCCCGTCCTGTGACAAGCTCCTCCTGTTCACCGTCACCTCGACCATCCCTATAAATTCCTCCATCACCGGTCTTATCTTCTCCGACGACGGTACCCCCAGCTAAGTACCTTACGCGCATCCACCGCCTCCACAGCAGCCGGCCGCGGTGTTGGCGGCTCCGGCTCACTCCCATCCTCGTCGCTGTCACCTACGAGGAGCTCCACCTCCTCGCTCTCCCCCTCTCGTTTTGTCTGTGCGGAGATTGGCGGGGCGCTAATCAAATTCTCGGTTAACCGAGAGTTAGCTACTATTTTTTGGACTTAATCATACGTGTATGTGGCAGATCGAGACCAAATGCGCACATGGGTAGCCACCTCTCACGGTGGGATCAAGTCTAGGAGCATGGATCTCACAGCGTGTGCTACAGGATCACGTGGTGCGCGCGTGATCGATCGTGCTCGCGTGTTTCCTGTAAAAAAAAATCCGTAGAGACATGACAAAAAGCCTGTGCAAAAAAAAAAAGACAAGACAAAAAGGAAACACGGCTCAACATATAATTGAAAAATAAATCTGGAGAAAAAAAATCGGCACGAATAAAATTTGAAAGAAGTGTTCCCCTTGAAAGAAAGTCAATGTGATTCCGGAACAAGCGGAGAGATAAAATTCATTGGAAACCAAATCGGTGGTTCGCTCGCCGCGAGGCGCAACACACAGAGAGAGTCCGGCTAATGAACGGCCGACACCTGCTGAGTTGTCTGGCGACCCGGCTAAACTAATCTCCTAATTCATCAGTAGGTCCCACCGGTCAGACGAAATATCGCCCCCTTCTTCATCACCACCTCTTCCCTGTCCAGAGCGTCTCCAGCCCAGCCAGATCGAGCGCGAGACCCGTCTGGCCGTCTCTCTCTTCCTCTCCACCTTTCTCTCTCTACCCCGTGATCTCATCTCAGACGCCCGCCGGGCCGACGACCCCCACGCACGCCGGCCGCCATGGCGCACGGCGACCGCATGACCACCTTCGAGGAGAGCGAGAGGGAGAGCGAGTACGGCTACGTCCGCAAGGTATGCATCCCTCTCCTCCTGTCCCTGTCTCCGTCCCCTCATCTACACCGGCTGGATCGTTTCCCGTCTCGCGTGGATCTCCGATGCGCAGCCTCGGTTCAGAATCACGGTGTTTGTAGATCTCTCGAGTGCGCGCGGGCGCGCTCTGCTCGCCTCGATCGCGACGGCTGTGATGTCCGCGCCTCTGAATTGGGCGGGTCGGGAGGGCTGGATTGGCCGAGTTGATTCGTCGAATTGGGCGGGTTGGCTTGGGATTATGATGGGGTGTTCGGATCGTGAGATGCGTGTTCACATTATCGGGTCAATGGGGTGCGATGAGAGGGTGTTCTCAGCTACCCCGGGACATCCTGGAACACTAATGTGCTTCCGTTGTGTCAGATCGTGAGATCGTGCCCCGATTTGCTTGTAATAACCGTCTGGTCGTGTTGATCCGCTAGCTAGCACCGCGTTCTTCTTAATGGTGCATTCACGAATCATGATGCATTGTCTCACCTTAATGCCGTGCTCTTCTAGGTCTCTGGGCCTGTGGTCGTTGCCGATGGCATGGGCGGTGCTGCCATGTACGAGCTCGTCCGTGTCGGTCACGACAGCCTCATCGGGGAGATTATCCGTCTTGAGGGCGATTCAGCTACAATTCAAGGTACGATTACATCAATTCTGCCTCACATTTGCATGCTGCGTTTTCTCCAGAATGACTCTCATAA
The DNA here is from genome assembly GCA_947311845.1 of Poa pratensis. Lineage (NCBI taxonomy): Eukaryota > Viridiplantae > Streptophyta > Magnoliopsida > Poales > Poaceae > Poa > Poa pratensis. Next base: position 8,522,707 of record CAMZMU010000080.1, on the reverse strand, counting down.
CTAAGATCTGACAAAATTTATCTGTCTCTACTGGACGCAGTTTATGAGGAGACAGCCGGGCTAATGGTCAACGACCCGTGTTGAGAACAAAGAAGGTGAAATGCCGAATGCGTGCTGATGTCGATGTGCATTACACGAACAATTCTTGTTTTTACTCCACTTTAAACACGCCGTCGCTATTTCTATGCAGCCTCTTTCGTGTGAATTGGGACCTGGTATTCTCGGAAACATCTTCGATGGAATCCAGGTAAGATAAATCCAGCAAACGGCACATTTACTATGCTCACTGAGAATTTTTGGTCTGATAGTCTGACTTCATACATAATCTTCTCATTGCAGCGCCCTCTGAAAACCATTGCTATCAAATCCGGAGATGTCTACATCCCACGTGGTGTTTCAGTCCCTGCCCTGGATAAAGATACGCTGTGGGAATTCCAGCCAACTAAGTTTGGTAATTTACGCGATAACATGCTATAAAAGATAAACATGCTGTTAACATTCCTCTTCTCAAGGTTTGCTCTGTATATAACGATCAATAATTGGGTCTTTTGTTTCAGCTGTCGGAGATGCCATCACAAATGGAGACATATATGCTGTGAGTTAGCTGGATATTGTTTCCTCCTTTTATCATTTACTATCTTGTGTTCTTGCCTAAGGGTTTGTGTTTCGCAACCTGTGGACGCATGTTGTTAACTTCTATATGTATCCTTATATTGTTTTACTGCCTTGCAGCTTGTACCTGAGAACACACTGATGACACACAAGGTTGCGCTGCCTCCTGGTGCTATGGGAAAGATTAGTTACATTGCCCCTGCGGGCCAGTACAGCATACAGGTTAGTAAATGCTACGTCAAGACGTGCTACTTCATTTCTTCTTGTTAGCTTCATTTGATGACCTATTAATGTTTATGCAGGATACGGTGCTGGAATTGGAGTTTCAGGGCATCAAAAAGGAGTTCACTATGCTCAATGTAAAGGCTTTTCCCTTCATAAAATTTGAATATGTCACGATTACAAATCTTTGAACGGTTGTCATATTTCTTCTCTGCAGACATGGCCTGTGCGGACACCAAGGCCTGTTGCGTCAAAACTCGCTGCTGATACGCCTCTTCTAACAGGACAGGTACATGAGATAGCTACTCAAAGCCATGTCGTCCATATAAAAAATATATTTTGTATCAATGTCAACATTTATTTGCCGAATGCAACAAACATGGGATGTTTCCTGCGCTACTCCATTGATTCTTGATGCATCTCACATGTATTGTGAATTTGTTTCAGCGTGTTCTTGATGCACTTTTCCCCTCGGTGCTTGGAGGAACATGTGCTATTCCCGGAGCTTTTGGTTGTGGAAAAACTGTCATTAGTCAGGCCCTCTCAAAGGTCTTATATTCACCTCTTGTTTTGTACAGTAACTGCTATTTTTGTCCAGCTCTGGTTGTTAGCCGTCAAGTGACTCAACTTTGTTAATTCGTACTGATTAATGTACCTTATACAGTATTCCAATTCCGACACTGTGGTTTATGTGGGCTGTGGTGAAAGAGGAAATGAGATGGCTGAGGTCCTTATGGACTTCCCACAATTGACAATGACATTGCCTGATGGACGTGAAGAGTCAGTCATGAAAAGAACAACACTTGTGGCTAACACCTCCAACATGCCTGTTGCTGCTCGTGAAGCCTCCATCTATACAGGTAACACATAATCGTCGATGTTTTTCTGTTTGTATTCCAGTAATATTACAGGCATGACTTTCTATCTTATGCAGTTCCTTTTTCAACTGCGCTGTGTTGCTTGCTTTACTAAAAGCGTACTTATCTATATGTAATCATGGCGTGGAATAGTTGCAAGCTTGTGGTTTACCCATTTGTATCTATATCTTATCTATGTACGATTGTAGATACCGGTTAGTTTAATAATTTCTGGGGATCCATAGCACAGATTTGGAAAAAACACAACATATAAAAGAGTAAAAGCAGCAACCACAGGCAGAGACAGGCATCTGGGGCTCCATGGCAGAAGTTTGTCATTAGTTTTTAGTAGAACATTGGGGATATATGGATCTTATATTAGCATTGATTGCTGTGATTTATACTACTTTGTTTTAGATTTATGGTTTGGTTTTCTTGGAAACTTGGTAGCCTAGATCTTGTAGTGCAAGAGCCTAAGTGATCCAGCTTGTCTGATTTCCTGCTAATTTGCTAAAGACCCATTGCTTTTTATGCTTTAGAGCTGATGTTGACAATCATGTGTTTTATTCCTCTAATCCAGGAATTACGATTGCTGAATACTTCCGTGACATGGGCTATAATGTTAGTATGATGGCTGATTCCACGTCCCGGTGGGCTGAAGCATTGCGTGAAATCTCAGGACGTTTGGTATGATGCTTCTTCCCCGTCTCTCAGTTTTCATTTATTGCCATTTTTATATCTTATGTTCCCTGCTGCATATTTATGTGCTCTGGTGCAAAACGGAAGTTCCTTATTTATTTCTAAAGTTCGGCACTTGCTATTCAGCGTTAGGGTTTGCGACTTACTATTGATTTCAGTTATTTTTACTTTTTTCCTTTTACTAAGTTCATTGTTATTAAGGAATCCGATGGTAGCTGACAGTTCTTTTAGTTTCACGAATATCATTGCAGATGGTCAAACAATTTAAAATCTACAACACATCAAATATGAAATACTTACTGCCAACACATTTAACTACTAGGGTATTATATATTGATTACTGCATACTAATGTGATCCTTTGAACTAACGGTGTGCTCAATATGCTGTAGGCTGAAATGCCTGCTGATAGTGGTTACCCTGCGTATTTGGCTTCACGTTTGGCATCCTTTTATGAGCGTGCTGGGAAGGTGCAATGTCTTGGCAGTCCAGACCGGACAGGCAGTGTCACAATTGTTGGGGCTGTCTCTCCTCCTGGTGGAGATTTCTCAGATCCTGTTACCTCTGCAACCCTTAGTATTGTGCAGGTAAGGATACTGTTTGATTACTACTCCCTCCGTATCAAAATATAAGTCGCACTAGTCACTTACCACACACATGTATGTAGACATGTTTTAGTGCAAGATTCATGTGAATCTTGCACTAAAACATGTCTACATACATGTGTGTGGTAAGTGACTAGTGCGACTTATATTTTGATACGGAGGGAGTACAACCTTTTGGTCTGAGCATACTGACAGAATCTCCATTGCTTTGACACTATCAAGTACTAGTATTAATTAATTGCTCTGAAATTACAGGTCTTCTGGGGATTGGATAAGAAGCTGGCTCAAAGAAAGCATTTCCCTTCTGTTAATTGGCTCATTTCTTACTCGAAATACTCCACGGTTAGTCTCTAACTTGCCTATGATGTCAATCCAATTATTGTCTTCTCTGAATCCTCTACAGTAAAACAAAAATTGATGAAAAAACCCAACAGACTTGGTAGATGATGTAAACACTTCCATATGCACAAAGGATAGATCAGATGAACTCCGACTGTTGTATATCAATCGTTTTTATGAGTGATTGGAAGTTGCATTGGATGATTTAGTAGGTTTAGATAAATTAGGAAATTGCTATCTCTTAGATCTTGTACAACTGATATCCGACTGATTCCTGGCAGTCTGACACTGTTCACATCCATACTTATGGTGCATCATGTATAGTTGCGAATGTACTACAGTATTACTTGGTGGGAGAGTGTAGTCAGGAGAAGCTACTCATATTGTATTTCTTCTTATACCTTGTATATCGAAGTCTATTTCCATAAAAAGTTCCCATTTCATTTGTTATGGGCATGCATGTGCTGACAGGACACTTAATTGATGTTTATTTCTGAGATGTTAAACTCCAGGGATTTGTGTTACACTAACACATTATCTTCTGCACTGTAGGCTTTGGAAGGATTCTATGACAAGTTTGATCCCGGCTTTATTGAAATGCGAACAAAAGCACGTGAGGTGTTGCAGAGAGAGGATGATCTAAATGAAATTGTCCAGGTATTCATATTCACCTTGTGTCTCACTTTGATGCTGAGGATTCCGTTCCAAACTTTTGCTGCCATACTTTAGTATTATAATTTTTCCATATGAGCAACAGTTGAAACACTTAAAATCGGTGATTTTGTTTCTTGGGCCATTTCTCATTTATCTTGGTCTGTTGATTAATATTCTGGAAAGTTCCATATATGGAGAGAATGGATTGGTGCTCTGTGGTTTGCATAATGCAAGGTGCCGCGTGCACATCATCACTGGACTAATATTTTGCCAACTTGTCAGCTTGTTGGTAAAGATGCACTGGGAGAAGGTGACAAGATTACGTTGGAGACAGCCAAGCTTCTGAGGGAAGATTATTTGGCGCAGAACGCATTTACCCCGTGAGTGATAAAAGTCTGATTTATATGGATATCTTTTAAATGCCTAAACCATTTTTAACTGAGAACTAATATTTGTTGAAACAGATATGACAAGTATTGTCCATTCTACAAATCTGTTTGGATGATGCGCAACATTATTCATTTCAACACATTAGCGAATCAGGTAATCCCTCGTTTATGACTTTTTTTAGTCCTTAAAGCTTAGGTTGCACAAACAGTTTAGACGTTTGAACTTTAAAGTATGGATCTTTGAATGATGCATGCCTGTCGTGTAAACTTTGATATTGCTGAATCTTTATCTAGGGACCTACTGCAGAAATAGTTGAACCTAGGTGTTTCCATGGTTCCATTATCTTTAACTCAGCAGTATCTATTTCAGTACTTGTGAGTTATATCAAGTAGGGCTGAAATGGAAACTGTTAGTCACACTTAACCCAGCTGTTTATGCACCATACACCACTTGCAGAAAATCCAGGTCAAACCGAAAGTTCCACTTGACAAATGATTCACCTAACCACTAGTCTGTTTGATCTGTCTTCCCTGCCTCACCCGTTTGGACTTTGATGTGCCCTCATCATGTTAACTTAACACTCGGTGTCAGCGCTGTGATTGTCATGATCAACAGACCTTGGCTTAAGTAAACCATTTATGCTAAGCCTATGGCTAGATTTGTGCAACTTTGGCCTAAAGTGTTCTTTTGGTAATTGCACAAACTTTTAGTTAAGTGTAATTTACTCAAGTAAAATGTTAGCTTTGGCCAGCTTGGCAACGAGCTGGAACGTAAAGCAGGCAGTCAAAAGACTTGTTGTTCCGGGGAAATTAGTCGCGATAGTCGCTGTATCCATATATTTTATTCCGATATATAAACTGTTCAGACCCATCTGTTGTATAAATCCATTCTCATTTACTGGAACTAGGATTCTTGTAGTAGTATTAGTAGTGTAGGGTGGGGTGTATAGGAAATATCTAAAGATCTTACTATATGTATGTTTGTTTTGCAGGCTGTGGAGCGAGCAGCTAATTCTGAGGGACACAAGATTACCTACAGCGTTGTAAAGAGTCGCATGAGTGATCTATTTTACCGCCTTGTGTAAGTATTTCAGTTCATATTCAAACTGATACGTATCGATCTTTTTTACTTAAATATTCATCGAAAATAAAAACTAATACATTTATTTCATACGAAAACAGGTCTCAAAAGTTCGAAGACCCTGCAGAAGGCGAAGACGTTCTGGTCGCCAAGTTCCAGAAACTATACGACGACCTTACCACCGGATTCCGCAACCTAGAAGACGATTCTAGGTAAAATCATTGTGTAAGCCGCCGCCATGTAAACAATAAGGAGCACCAAATGCTGTGAACGACTTGCGGGCAATTTGCTTTTGCTTCCACCAGAGTTTGTAGATGCGAATTACGTTTCAGGGTTTTCATTTTTTGCGACGAACACACTTGTTTTTGAAGGATCACATTGTTTGGTCTCCAGTGCTATGGATGCACGCGTTATTCTTTTTTGATGTACCATTATTTGTTGTAAGATACTGGTGGGCATGTCCATAGTTGAATAAGCACGACATCCATCTACTTGAACATGATCAATAATGTCTATATTTATTTGCCATTATCCCCCACCTGTCATTTTTTCTTCTTCAGTTTGGAAATAGATTAATGTTTTCCATTTTCCATTTTATCTGAAAAGTACTTATATTTTTTCGTGTGGTGTCATAATCATACAAAAGAAATGACACAATAATTTATCCAAAAAAGATAGCAAAGTCATGTATTGCCAGCTGTTATTGTGCACCAATTAGGGTGGATTAGTTGTTGAAATGCCACTGGTTATTATTACCCTACCTTACCCCTATACCAGTTCCACGCAACGTGGAACCCACACCAGTGGGAGACCACCCGAGAGATGCCTCGCCATGAACGGAAATCGTGGAAGGATGTGATCCTCCAGGAGGAACCGGAGACGATTGGTTGGGAGCAGCAGCAGCGGGAGGAAGATCCACCCACCGACCAGGCCAGCCCACCCAGCTTTGTCTCCACCTACAGCCCTGCTTGCTTGGACGCTTGCCTGCTAGTGGAGCAGCCGGAAGCCACTTTCGTTGGTTCGTTTTCTGGTTGTGCTGAGGATGTTCTGGCAGTGCAGTGGAATGTTTATCAGTCTTGGACGCTTGCTTGATTCAAAGCAAAATCATAGGATTCTTGGAGGACACGTGCCCGGATTGCTCTCTTGGAATTCATTCGATGCAGAAAATGGAGTTGAAACGATTTTTTGCAGCCCGGATTGCTCTTTTGTGGGTTTTTGTTTGATATACGTGTGACGAGCTAAATTATGAAATACTGTACAGATGTAATTTTCGATTCTTCCCACGCGTTTGTAAGGTGAAAGAAAGGAACCAGGCCACGTGTCTATTAGGCAGTGTGGGAATATGCCCCTGCATCTTAGCCATCTACCCGCTTTTGTACTCTTTTGCAGTACTCGCCGTGCATGTGTACTTTTCCTACCAAAGGTACCAGCGAAAGACGAGTAGTAAAGCAAAGTTGTCCATCTTTTGATTGCAGTCAAAGTTACCAGGTACAAATATGAGGATACCATTCTTTTGCATAAGATAACAGTAGATGGTAAGCAACGGTGTATTCTCTCTTTTTTCTAGATCAACAAACGGTGTATTCTAAAGTGGAAAAGCATTCCACATCATCACAACTTATAATCTTTTGCATAAGTCGCGTTGGCAGGAGTATCGGTAAGACCTAGTTACTCCAAGAAGCTCCTTTGATTCAAAGGAAAATCATAGGATTCTTCGAGGATTTTATCCTATAGGGAATTTTCCTACGTTAGTTGTTTGATTCATAGGATTAGTTTCTATAGGAATTTTTCTCATAGGAATCTTTGTACTACAACCCATAGGAATTCTAGCATTCACTCCAAACTCTTTTTACAATTCCTTTGCCATCAAACACAAAGTACTCTTTCTATAGGATTCAACTAGATATGACATTTCAATCCTATAAGTTTCCTATTCCTACACTTTTCCTATCCTATGAATCAAAGGAGCCCAATCTGGAGCCTCGACCTATCCAGTGATGCCGACATGTACACTGGTATAATTTCTTTTTAAAAAAGTCAAGTTCCGATGATGCTGCTCGATCGACCATTCTATCCTACATAATATCATAGAAAATAAAACAAGCAAATGCCAAAGAAGAAACAACGAAGGAAGCTCCAAACGAACAAAACACGGAGCCTGCCACAAAAGACAAGGGATGAAGATGCAAAATCACACATCCATGCACCCAAACAAATATCATCGTCTCACAAAAAGGAAAAATATCTACGCCTCTCGGCCGTCTCTCCTACATAATCTTATCACGGAAAATAAACCGAGCAAACTCCCAAGGAAGAAAAGCTCCAAATGGATGAACACGGTCTCCCCGCGAACCACGTAGGAAACAAACAGTGAGTTGTTTTGGCTCCTGAGAGTCGGTGATTTTGGTATTTAAAAAATAAAAAAAATAATATTGTGGTTTAAAAATTCCGTTGATATGGTTTACATACATATGCTATCTACATGTAAGGTTGTATTATAGACCTCACAAAAATCACAAATCTAAAAAGACAAAAAAGAACTCATTTTTTCTTGCAACGTCCGTCTTTTTTGTGCAGATCACATATGAAAACATATTTAGATGCAAAACTTGTTCGTACACACTAAACATGCCATGTACTTATTTCTTTTTCAGAATTTTTGATACACAAAATTGAACATTTCTATATATAAAAAAAAGGATCCCCGGTGCTCATGCGGGAAACAAAAGATAAGGGGTGAAAGTGCGAGATCACACGTCTCGTCCCTCACAAACAAATACTCCCTCCGTCCCAAAATAAGTGTCTTAAGTTTTTCAAAAAGTGAATGTATCTATACGTGAAACATGTCTAGATACATCCACTTTTGGGCAAACTTGAGACACTTATTTTTAGACGGAGGGAGTATCATTTCTCTCTTCTCTTCTCTTCTATTCTCTTCTCCTTTGCGTCCAAATGGAAAGAGAGTGGAAGCTCCAGGTTTCAAGTCCTCACATGTCACAATTAGTGCCCGCTTCCAGCTTACTCTAGTAGTTAATCCCATCTTTGTTTGTTTATTATACCTCTCTCCCTCCTCATCTCCACCTCCACCTCTGCTGGCTGGCTCCGGGCCAATCCGATCCCATCGCCGCCTTCCGCCGAGCTCGCTCCAGATCCGCCGCCGAGCTCCAGCACGGTAACCCCCTCTCCGGACCCCTCACTCTCTTTCCAGTTTCCCTCTGTTCGAACCGAGCTCGAACGGCCGCCGCGTCCTGCTCTTCGCATTGGGCCGGCTGGACAGCTGGGAATTTCCGTGCGATTCGGCGTGTTTGTTTTTCCTGCTGCCCCTGGTGTGTAGCTAGCTCCGAATTCTGCGTGAGCTTCGGGAGCGAATTCCGGTGATTTCGGTTTCCGGTGGCGGTGCGGGTGCTAGGATTGGATCGAGCTGGTAATGCGGGGGGAGCCGTGGCGGGCGGGATCGGGCGACGGCTCGGTCAGAGTTTGACTTTCTCCGAGCCGCCGCCGTGAAAAGACTTTCCGCCCGCGCTGCCTTTTTTCCTTTGAGGAATTCGACTGATTTGGACGTGTAGATCACCTACCGCGAACCAATTCCACGCGCCTTGCTTGGCCATTTGAAGAGTTCGCGTAGGCTTTCGTTTTACTCCAAGTGGCTTCGTTTCAGGACTTGCCATATCTGAATCGCATGCGTTCGCATCGGAATCTGTGCTAGAGCAACTGGGCTGCTGCTGCTGGTCCGTACTCTGAGGGCCCGAATCCTGGTAGATAGCCATAGAATGTCGGTCACTAGAGAAGCTAATGATTGATTACCAGCTTGCTTGATTCCTGCTTTATGACATGATCTCTTTGGTTGGGTTACTCCTGTGCTTACCTTGTACGATTGCAAATGCAGGGGAAGGCGCCTTGTACTCCTGTGCCAGTTGAACTGAAGTTTCACTAGGCCCTGGTGGTGTGGCAGCTTCCACAGCAAAATAACCGGAGCTCTTAGATGATCCCGAGATGGTGAGGAGCTGAAAGTGCCTGGGAGTGTTGTCAGCGGGGGTGGCAGCAAGGACATGACTGTCATGCCGCCTGTGCGCCACCGGGCTGCGGCCAAGAAGCCCATGTGGATCATCGTGCTCCTGTGCATGGTCTGCGTCGTGCTCATCGGGGCGTACGTGTACCCGCCGCACCACTACTCACAATGCTACCTCTCTGCTTCTAGTGTCTGTACGCCTTTCAAGGACTGGCTCCCTTCCATCGGCCGCCGGGAGCGTACCGACGAGGAGATTATTTCAGCCGCAGTTATCAGGGATATCCTCGGATGCCCATGTCGGTGTCGAAGAACCCAAAGATTGCTCTTATGTTCTTGACACCTGGTTCGTTGCCCTTTGAGAAATTGTGGGAGAAATTTTTGCAGGTTTGCCTGATTTCACCTCTTGTCCTTGTGCAATTTAAGGAGTATAGATCATTTAAGGTTTCTTAATTTGGGTTTCATTATTGCCAATGAATCATCCATATTTTTCAGTTTTAAATATATAGACACATTTACTTGGGTTGCTGAGAAATAACATAGTGGTTGATACTTACCATTATTTCAAAAATTAATGCATATTGTTGGAAAATATTAGCTTACTGTAAGCATTCAGCTTTGACCGCTGAAACATTGAGAGATTCCTTGTCTGCATAAATAAAATTAATCTTGACCAAGCCAATAACACTATCCTGCTAGCATGCACTTGTCACTGTAACTGTAATCTCCTCTGTCCTTGTTACTAACCCTCTCTGCATGTCTACATAATGTAATATTATCAATTGTTTATATAATTCACGTGAACTTAAAAAAAATAACTTTGACTTTGCACAGGGTCACGAGGGGCGATACTCCATCTATGTGCACGCGTCGCGTCAGAAGCCTGTGCATTCTAGTTCTCTCTTTGTTGGTCGAGATATTCATAGTGATGCGGTAAGAACTCTCATCTGCCCGTCAGTCCTCCGTAGGTTTGCATGGTTGCTTTTCCTATACTTCATACTTTCTGAGATTTGTCAAGTAAAAATGTAAAATATGTCTGTTATATTTTCAAAGCTTATGTTTAGAAGAAATTTCTCTCTCTCAGTGAGGAATGAATGTGTTAGTGGCTAACGTAATGTATATATTGGTGCCATCAGAAACTTCTGTTTCCACCAGGGTTGGAGCAATGGCTAAACAGTCGTTACACCCCACGACATAGCAGTGAGCTCATATTGATTTATTGAGAACACAACTAGATCATGATCACTTGCATTTAAGAGCATTATTACCAATCCCAATTGCTCATGGCGTGCTATATTAGACATAGGGTGTAACATACAGTTCTTTCTGCAAGTAGTGTGTTGCAATAGTTTTGTATCCTCAAGGCCAGTACTCGTATCATGAGGTACAGTTCTTCAGAATTGTAAGAAGACCACTATTAGCAGTTGGATTGAGATGCCTAAAAATCCGAATCTACTAACTTACAAATCGAAGGGCTTCTTGCAGTGTATATATATTTATAGGTTTCTCTTCTAACGATTATTATATTGATTTGTGTTGCATGCTCGCGGTTGAATTTGAATGGCGTATGTAATTGCTATTCAGGTTGTGTGGGGAAAGATTTCAATGATAGATGCAGAGAAGAGGCTATTAGCAAATGCACTGGAAGACACTGATAATCAATTTTTTGTCTTGCTTTCTGATAGGTTTGGATTCCTGATTATGGATTACTTCCTTTTTTATCAATTCTTTCACCATACTGAAACCAGTTTTCTCTTTCTGTCACAGCTGTGTTCCGCTGCATTCATTTGACTATGTCTATAATTACCTGATGGGAACCAACATTAGTTTTGTTGATTGGTAAGAACACTAAAACTTGTATTTCATTACCATTTTGAAAATAAACGAAGTAAAGGGGAATGACTGAAATAGGTGGTGTTGGCCAATACCACGACGGCGTCGATAATTAGTTTTTACACCGTGTTATCACTTGCAGATGTCCATGTCCGAGTGTTTTGAATTTTTCCTTTCTGTCATTTTTAGCTTCCAGGATCCTGGTCCACATGGAAATGGAAGGTATTCTCTTGAGATGCTTCCTGAAATAGAGGAGAGAGACTTCAGAAAGGGTGCCCAGGTACAGATTTTTCTGAAGAAAATTTGTTTATTGTTGCTGTGATAAGTATTAATTTTCTTGTTATATAATACTTGCAGGTTCAACTTTAGTCATTTCAGTTGTATATTATTTGTTATCAGTTTTTCCATGATGTAAAGCTGACATGTTCAGAAGTCGACTATTGAGTATTGGACTCTTATCTCACATGCTTTCTTGTTGTTGCTATTATAGTGGTTTGCAATCACGCGGAGACATGCTTTAATGATTCTGGCAGACGACCTTTACTACAAGAAGTTCAAGCTATATTGCAAGGTGTGTTTCTTCTCTAGAGTGCAATCTTTGGTTTATGGAATAGAGATATACCAGTACCAGGTATTTCAATAGGAAATATGCATATGATTTTAACTGTATTTATACTTTGTTTCACCGCAAGGTTGACTGTGAAATCTGTATGTATCTTTTAATATAAACTCCAGAGTTTACAGTAAAAATTTAGTATAGAAATTCAGTAATTATCTCTAATTAGAACAATGGTCTTTCATGCCCCTCCAACTGCCTGACAAATAGGCCATAATTAACTGAAGAATAGTTTTGATAACCACTTCCATAAACATTACAAAGTTAATGTGTAAACTTCGTTGCAAAGTAGTATTTATTTTTCTTTTGTTAGCAATAGGTAAAGTATTCAATTAAGCTTAATAAGCATGGGGAGTTCATATATCCCTTGTATGGAATACATTACCTACTGAGATATATTTGAGCTATTACGCCTGCTCTTATAGTCATCATTCCTGAAATCTGTACCAATACCTGTGATTTTACTTTTCTAGTTTTCTCTGTCATTCTGGCAAGTTGATTTTTGGAAAGTAATTTTTCTATATCATCTGATTTGCAGCCAGCAGATGGGCGCAATTGTATTGCTGACGAGCATTATTTGCCAACCCTGTTCAATGTCAGTATTTGCAATCTATGGAAGTTGCATTTTACATCTTTTTCTTCGAGTTACTTGCTAACTGCTAAGTCATTTTGCGAAACATCAGATGGTAGATCCAGGTGGAATATCTAATTGGTCGGTTACACATGTGGATTGGTCCGAGGGGAAATGGCATCCAAGGTCATATGCAGCTACTGATGTCAGCTATGATCTCTTAAAAAATATAACAGTATGTTCTTGCCTTGCTTGACTTCTTTCCCGAGATAAATTTTTACATGGTTTTCTGTTTAGTTGCAGAATCCTTAGATTGATGTATTGTAATGTAAATTACTGTTATGCAGGCTGTTGATGAGAACTTTCATGTAACAAGCGATGACAAGGTATGGGCAACAATTCGTGATCAATATTTGACTATGAAAGAACAACGAATAAATTTTACTTGCCTTTTTATTTTTTCATGGATTATCTGCTACATATTTAAAATGATTTGTTTTGCAATACTTTCCTGTTTACGCAAACTCGTAATTTATACTAGTATAATTTTTACATAAGATACTGAAACTTGCAACTATGAACATCCTCTCCCTTTATTCTGTCATGTCTTAACAATTAATATGAGGTACTAATTTATTCTTTTTATCCTCTTTACAGAAACTTTTGACACAGAAGCCATGTTTGTGGAACGGATCAAAGAGTCCATGCTATCTTTTTGCTAGAAAATTCTATCCCGAAACACTTGACAACTTACTGAAGATATTCACCAGTTACACATCGGTTTGACTTCCGACCTCATTCTTTGCCCTCAACACATGGTTCAGCTACACGAGCATGCCCTCTCTCTCTCTCTCCATGTAAAAATTGTGAAGTCAGTCAATACTTAGCCTTGTGACGCGGATCTGGACCTTGGGAGAAAGGTTGCTGCTGCAGCGATTGTGACGACCTGTAGTGTTCAGTCCATGGTAGGGATGCGGCGATATTGATGGCAATGATACTGTCCCTCGTTGTAATCTATTGTGCTTTCTGTACGTTTCCTCCAGTCCTTCACCCCTTCTCTGTCTTAGCCTCATTAGTTCCTGGTTCCTGGAGATCATATTTTTGTCAATATGTTGTTATTATATGATCCATTCTTTTGTAGACACAAAGAGATGACTGAGAAGTACCACATATCTTTATAGCCTTCCAATTGTTTTTGGGGTACCACATGTCTTTATATCTTGTAATTGTTTTTTGGTTACTACTCCCTCCGTTTTTGGTACAGACTTATATTAAAAAACGGAGGGAGTAACTGTTCAGATTTCCTGGAGAGCATATGTGAACATGTGATCTTTTGAGGACGGTGAACTTTATTAGACAGAGTTATTGGATTGTATTGGCGTCTCATCATGTGGGTGGAACACGTGAATTTTCCTAAAATGTATAATCAGATAAACTTTTCTTTTTGCCCCCACACCAAATTTCATAAATGTAAAAGGTTATAATCATGGGCCTAATTCATATCGTCTACCAATGCATCTAAATTAACAGCAGACACTGCCATGTGTGCTCGTACTCCAGTTGAAGTATCTACTACTGTATATGTAGAACATTCTGGGCTTTTCTACGCCAGGTCCTCGAGCGTCGTGGGTTTGACGAGCGCTTCATATCATGGGTTATGCAGATTGTCATGTCCGGGAACACGGCCATAAACATTAATGGCGACATTGGCCCTTATTTTAGGTCTTCACGTGGGGTGAGGCAAGGGGACCCGATTTCCCCTCTTCTCTTCGACCTTGCTGGTGACGCCCTGGCGGCTATCTTGGACAAAGCCAAGACGGCCGGTCACATTTCTGGGGTGGTTGGGCACCTTATCCCTGGAGGTGGGATCACCCACCTCCAGTATGCGGACGATACCATGATCATGGTGGAGGGTTCGGAGCTTGACATTATTAATCTCAAGTTCCTTCTCCTCTGCTTTGAGGCCATGTCTGGCCTCAAGATTAACTTCGACAAGAGCGAAGTTATGATCATGGGATGCTCCCCAGATGAGCAACAGCAGATAGCGGACAAACTTAATTGCAAGTTGTCTACCTTCCCTGTTACTTACCTGGGGGTGCCCATTAGTGATTCTAGGATCCTTATTAAGGATCTAGAACCGGTCACCCAGCGTGTCAAAGCTAAGTCGGAGCCTTGGCAAGGACGGTTCACCTCTAAGGCGAGCAAAACTGTCCTGATTGACGCCTGTTTGTCTAGTCTTCCTATGTTCCTGATGGGAGTTTATATACTCCCAGAAGGCACGCATGCCTCATTTGACAGGGATCTCTCACGCTTCTTCTGGCAGGCGGCCAATGGGCGTCAGAAGTACCACATGGTCAAATGGGCGGATGTGTGTACCCCCAAAGACATGGGGGGCATTGGTATCTTATCCTCCCGTAAGATGAATGTTGCGCTCATGCTACGATGGGTATGGCGGATACTTAGAGAGGAGGGGGGCTTTTGGCTGCAACTAATCAAAGCAAAGTATCTGCAGGGCCGCCCCCTCTTCTCCTGTGACCGCCAGGATGGATCCCAATTTTGGCGATCCATCCAATCCATCAAGCATGAGATTAGGAAGGGTGTCCGCTTCTCCATTGGTAATGGAGAGGACACCCTCTTTTGGCTGGACCCGTGGCTCGATGGGAGCCCGCTACAGCATAGTTTTCCGTCTTTGTTTGCTATCTGCGCGGACCCGATGCAGCTGGTGGCCGCGGCGATACCTGATGGAACGTGGAACATCTCGTTCCGACGTACTTTCGGTATTGCCGAGGCTACAGCTTGGGCAGAGCTACGGAGTTTACTTCCAGAGTCACTGCCAGGCGGTCGTGACCTCGTGTCATGGCACCTGGCACCGTCTGAGACGTTCTCTGTAAAGTTGGCCTATCGGAGTCTCTTTAGTTCCCCAGTTAGAGCGTGGACCTCTCCACTATGGAAGGCCCCCTTACCGTTAAAAATCAAAATCTTCGTGTGGCAGCTTCTTAGGGACCGCCTCCCCTCAGGGGTGGAGGTTCGCAAGCGACAGGGGCCGGGTGATGGGCTCTGCCCCATGTGTGGGATCCCCGAGACGGGAACCCACATCCTTTTCACTTGCCCAGCTGCCAGATTTCTATGGAACTTCGTCCACGAGGCGCTGGGGCCTGCTTGGCAGGCCTCAGACCTGGGCGAGTTCCTAGAAATCCAGGCGAACCGTACCGGTGAGAGGCGACGCCTCTTCTGGTTGGTGTTTGCCGCGTTGATGTGGACCTTGTGGACAATTCGCAATAAGATGGTGATCGAGCGGATCTTTCTCCGACGTGCTTCTGACTCGATGTTTAAATTTCTGGCTTTCTTGCAGCAGTCGCACCCGTTGTCTAGGCAACGGGACAGGGGACAGCTGGATGACATGATTGCTAGGCTTGTGGAGACGGCTCGGCGCATCTCCTCCTCTGGTTCCAGCTAGCGCCGGAGGGGCTTAGTCTCTTTTTGTTCGCCCTTCGCTTCTTTATCTCGATGTATCTCTCACCGCCCCCCCTCCGCCCACCACCGCATTTTCTTGCTTATTTCATGTGGGCTTACTTGTGCTGCGCCCCCAGCAAGCGGCCTTACCGCTCTTATGTCTGTAACAGTGTTTGAACTTGCTTGGCATGTTGCTTTATTTATAAAGTGGGGCGAAAGCCTGTTTCGAGAATATGTAGAACATTCCAATTGAAGCTTTCTGAGATGTACATATTCATCCTTTTCCCCCCATGTAATTAGCAAAGGAGGCCTAATTTGCACGAGTATGTGTGTGACACGTGTTTTGAGTGTACAATTCAAAAAATAAAAGGAGATTCTGGTGTGACTAGTAAGACGTCTGAACAATATTTTGACTACTTCGCAATATGATTTTATCCTTTTTGTTTGCTGTTTCAGATTGGAACTCAAATTTTTGTTACATTGTATACACACGCTGTGTTAATCCATTCACAATTTTAGAAATACTCCCTCCGTTTTTTAATATAAGATGTTTTAGATTTTGTCCACATGCACATGCACACAAATGTATGGAGACATATTTTTGTGTTCATGTTCACTCATTTTAGTGTGCATATAGACAACATGTGTACAACGTAAAACATCTTATATTACAAAACGGAGGGAGTACTAGTTAGGTGCCCATGTTTTGCTGGGACCAATGAATATGTTTAGGGAAGCATATTCAAAGGTGCATTGCAATTAACGTGAATGGAACTTTCCAGTCATAGTTGTATGTTTATTAAAAAAGAAAACACATATAATTAAAAAATTAAATATGAGTAACAACCATATAACTCTGAACTAATATAGGGAATAATGAGTGGAGGCGGCGTTTTGGGTAAAACACATTTATTCTTTTTATCCTATTATGTAAAATATTTTTAATGTTTTTTCAAAATATCAAAAAATTATAGAAAAAATTTTGGGTACACACTAGAACATTTTGTGTTAGCACAAAAAATGTCGTGGAGAAAAAACATTTTTTCTTACCTGTGCAAAAAATACAAATCAGGTCACAAAATGTTTTTTCTTCATGTAACTTTTTGTGCTAACATAAAATGTCTTGAAGTATATCTGAAATTTTAATTTTGAATTTTTTGACATTTTAAAATTTGTTTTTTGGGCAGTGGGCGCATATGCACCTGCTACCCGTTATGGTTTTCCGATAATGTGTAAATGACTGTAATCTTCGTACCGAGGTCATTCATAGGGTAAGTGTAAGGTGGACGCTTGTCATGTTTTCGAAGAAGTAAAATTCTGTATCAAAGACGAACATATCGTTATGTATTCTTGGCAAATTTTGGGTCCATAAGACGACAAGAATATAATGCTACAATATCCAGCTATAATTCATCTCACATGCTTGAGCCTTAGCAATATAGTAACTTTTTGCAGACTTCAAGTGGTGGTTTGCACACGCTTTTGTAGCAAGTGGTGATGTTGAAAGTTCTGGACGTTGTAGATTAACACCTACCCCATCTTAAAATTACACAACAAGGAAAAAGATAGCAATCAACTTGTAAGCTTGTTGTCAGCAAGCTACACCATCTTAATATTACACAACGACGGAGATTCTCGGCCTTCGCCGACATGACAGAGCAGAAGACGGGGAGAGAACAGAGCTATGTGGAGGTCGGGGGTGGGGGGGGGGGGGGGGGTGGTTGTTGTTAATTACTAGCTCTTAGATAGGCTAATATGAAGTAGAATGTCATAAGAGGCCTCTACGGCTCTAGATCAAAACATACATTGGCCTTTTCACCCCTGGACATTCCTATGAAACTCTGCCACTAAGATGGGGTGACCGGGATAGTGACTTCTTCATCTAGGTAGGTTCCAAGAGCCACCTGTCGTGAAATCTACGGTCACGAGCGAAACGTCGTTGCCCTTCCGCCTCCACCTCGAGCAAGTCTAGACGTGGCTCGATGCCCTGCCCTTGTGCCACCTATGAGCAATGGAGAAAGGGACATGTAAGTCGGGAGGAGGGGGGCACATGCCCCCCACCACCAAACTGGCCCAACCCATTTGCCCCAAGAGAGCCCACCCACCACAGATAACAATATTCAACTAATTTACTGCAAGCTTAGAATATTACAGTCTGAATAATTGACGTGTGTGGGTTTTACATCACATATATAATGTAGCTTAATTAAGAAAAAGTAGAAGTCGCCTCCACCAACACGGAAAATAGAAGTATGATCCGCAGCAGAGAAAATGAGAGTGCAAAGCAAGATGAGAAATATCTCGGTCTCCACCCTCATGACGGAGCGGTCGAAGGGATAGATCTACGTCTGTTCTAGATCTCCACCGTCATGACGGAGCAGCAGACGGGACAAGCCTGCGTCTGCTGCATGCAGGTTCCAAGGCATGTTGCCCACGTGCGGGGGAATATGAGTTTTAAAACAATTGTCGATTTGACTTGAATAAATACAAAGATAAGCACTCGTTAATTTTCAAACATAAATTGTAAATATGTTAGACTCAACCTGATATTTCCCTGGAGGGGCCGTATTATACGGATCTTGCAGGTTTCAGAGTACTTTCGAGCCAACTTAGGGGCTATCTAGGGAGTTGTCCATATGGTTGAGCGGCCATGCACAACACATTGGATATCTCTGAAACTTTTGCCGAGAAGTTCTGGACACAAATGTTTTGAGCCTAGAAAACATACTTTGACGGAAATGATTAGGGGTAGGTTCTCTGAAACATTGAAAAAC
Source organism: Poa pratensis (assembly GCA_947311845.1). Lineage (NCBI taxonomy): Eukaryota > Viridiplantae > Streptophyta > Magnoliopsida > Poales > Poaceae > Poa > Poa pratensis. Next base: position 8,503,997 of record CAMZMU010000080.1, on the reverse strand, counting down.
TAATGATGCATATGTGATGTTTTACTACCTGTTTCATTCCATCCATACCTTTTGAAGCCAACTCCTCTTGATTGTACGAATTTTCTAGCGAATCAAATAAATGAAAATCACTGGACGCCATCTCTTTTCTGGTTTCTATATCATGGGGTATCCAACTATCAATGCTTCCTTCCTGATGTGTCTAGGCACTAAGCATATGGTTAACCCTAAAGCAGTTGAGAGGGGGGGGGGGGGGGGGGTGATGCTGTTTCACCCCATAAACACAAGATATTGACTCATGTGTACATACATATAGGTCTCCTTTCTCGTAGTAATACAAACCGTTTATGAGAATTACTGGCACCGGGGCCCACCACTAACCTACCCTGGCCCACATTATCCAGCACCAATATCTGCAGGCTCACATTCATCCACGTAGCACCACTCAACTCACCCCACGTGGCACTCCTCCCCACTCTTCCCTCCACCTTCCTCCGGCCACCATCTTCCAAATCGCCCCCCTCAACTCTCAAAACTCTAACTCCCGGTCCACGAAATGCTCCACCTCCCTCCCACCGCCCAATTCATCCTCCTCCCCAGACAATTCGCCAGCCGCTTCCTCCTCGCCATGGCCGACGCTGCCACGAGCTCGAGCTCGACCTCGTCCCGTACCCTGCGCGGCGTGGCGGCAGCCGCGGTGGCGGTGCCTTCCCTGGGCGAGGAAGAGACCGGCGCGGCGGCCGACGAGGCCTTCCGGCGGCACACCTCGCCGAGGATGCGTAGGGGCGGCGGAGCGGGAGGCGTGGCCGTCGTGTGGTTCAGGAGCGACCTCCGGGTGCTCGACAACGAGGCGCTGGTGCGCGCGTGGGCGGCCTCCGAGGCCGTCCTCCCCGTGTACTGCGTCGACCCCCGGGTATTCGGCGGCGGTACTCACAGCTTCGGGTTCCCCAAGACCGGAGGTGAGATGTTGGTCCTAAATGCATTTGGGGTTGGAGGCTGCCCAATTTTTTTGCCCCTGATTTGAAGCTGGAAAGTCCATAAATTGGAATTTAGGCGATTTGTTGGGTTCTGATCAATGGCATTTGATCCTGACTGGTTGATTGTTTCAGCGTTGAGGGCACAGTTCCTGATTGAGTGTCTGGGAGACCTGAAGCAGAATCTGCGGAAGCGGGGCCTCGACCTGCTCGTCCGGCACGGCAAGCCTGAAGACATCCTCCCTTCAGTTGCCAAGGCTGTCAGTGCACACACAGTGAGTCCATCTGCACAACCATATATCACTGATTCACTGAGCCAGTTGGCTCAGTTTGATACTGTGTGAATTCCCGGGTTGGGAGTACTGCATTAAGGTTAGTGACCTCAGATTAAGACAGCAAGTGGTGCATCTCCAGGTCTATGCTCATAAGGAAACCTGCAGCGAGGAACTCCTGGTCGAACGCCTCGTGCGCAGAGGCTTGGAGCAGGTGGTTATCCCTCAAGTTGGAGCATCTAACCAGAATAAACCTCTGAGCCCCAAGCTTCAGCTTATCTGGGGAGCGACAATGGACCATGTCGATGATCTTCCGTTCCCCGTGAGCAACTTGCCAGATGTGTACACGCAGTTCAGAAAGGTAGGAACTCCATCCATCTTGACCGCTCTGTAAATTGTAATTGTCATGACTATTGTTGATGCAATGGTTTAGACAGGCTGTCGAGTCGAAGTCTTCAGTTCGCAGCTGCAGCAAGTTGCCACCTACGCTCGGGCCGGCCCCTAGTTCCGGTCTGGATGAGATTGGAGGGTGGGGGTCCGTACCTACACTGGAGTCACTTGGTCTAAGTGTGACAAAGGCAGGTTCAGTCAACTGTATTGTACTCATTCCAGGACTCCATTGTACCTCGGTAGAAATGCTTCTGAATTTTTTGTTACCGTTGGTGTAGCCAGAGAAGGGGATGCATTTCATAGGAGGAGAGAGTGCATGCTTGGTTCATCCTACTCCACCAAGTTCTCTCCTTGGCTTGCTTCGGGCAGTCTTTCACCATGCTACGTTTGCGAAGAGGTAAAGACTAGCGCAGTGGTTGCCTGCACACATTGTTAGACCTCTCTCGTGCTAAATGTTCGGTCATTATGCAGGTAAGCAGATACGAGAAGCAGAGAGTAGCAAATGATTCAACATACTGGTTAGTGTGCCTTTCTGGCCTATTTTCATGCTGAAGTTGTTTGTGAGGTATTCTCAAATTCATACTGTTTGGACTGCGTTTCCTGACATGGTAATGGGTTTCAGGGTTTTATTTGAGCTGATATGGAGGGACTACTTCAGATTTCTTTCAGCAAAATATGGGAACTCCATTTTCCACTTAGGTAAAGATGCAGTTGTCTCTCATGTCCTTAGATACCACATTGTGAAGCAAGTATCATTTGAAATTTTCATTTCTCATTACTTACTAAAAGAACGCACAACTGTTTCATCTTGAAAAATAGTGATATTTGGCCAGCAAAAGAGCATAATCCTTTTGTAAATATCGTAGGAGGTCCAAGGAATGTGGTTTCTAAGTGGAGTCAAGATCAAGCACTATTTGAATCTTGGAGAGACGGTCGGACCGGGTAGGGCATACTCCAAACTGTTTCATCTTTCTGCTGCTCGTCGCACCTTCTCATTTCTGTCGTGGTGAACTCAGGTACCCGCTTATTGATGCCAACATGAAGGAGCTTTTAGCTACTGGTTTCATGTCCAACCGTGGCCGCCAGGTACCTTTTGACACACCGCCCATCAGCAGCATGTCTGCGTTAGGATTCAACTTTTATATCATTTTTCCAACTTGCAATCATATATCTGTTCCATTATTTATATGTAGATTGTGTGCTCATTTTTGGTCCGGGACATGGGTATCGACTGGCGAATGGGGGCTGAATGGTTTGAAACATGCCTACTGGATTATGACCCTGCTTCAAATTATGGTAACTGGACATATGGAGCAGGTGAGTGTTTCCTTATGTCCTGTTTCTAAACCTTTGGGAGTTCATACTAGATAGCGTATTGAGTACACATAATCCTGAAATGTTAGAACTGACTTCACTGCTGCTGTACTCTCGACAGGAGTTGGCAACGATCCGCGAGAAGACCGATACTTCAGCATCCCCAAGCAAGTAAGCATCAAGACTAAATACCACCAACATCTTTATACTTTTTTTTTACGAGACTGAACTCTAGTTAATCATACCCATAAATCACCATACCGCTAGCATTCTGGCAAGTGAGCATCGCGATGTAAGAACACCTAGAGATTGCAGGTTTTAAGCATCATATCACCTCATAGCCATAAGATTAATACCAGAGCATAGCTCCTTAGCCTAAATAAAGTGCCTCTTGTTATTACATGCAGATAGTTAATCTTAGAGAGATCCTTTACGTCATGGAAAAGGAAAAGCTGTTGTTTGCTACTGCTCGTAACTAACATGCAAACTGACAATGGCAGTGCAGGAAGCCAAATCAGACAATAGGGGAAAACAGAGTTAAAAACAGTTCGCAGCAAAATGCACGCACTGCCACAAATAAATGTAGAAAGCACTATGTTGAGAACCACGTTTGCATGTTAGTTGAAACTCCCCTTGTTCTCTCATTCCTACTATTCTCTGTTGAGAACTTACAATCTATACAGGAAACTAAGAAAACTGCAATAACAATAAATAGTATATTAAACCAAAAGCAAATGAATTCAAGGAGAACAAATGAAAGCGGGACACTGTATTGTGTCTATGTTTTGATTCGCCATAAATGCTTGACTCCGGCACAAGTAGTTCAAATTCTTTTGCTGGCAACGCCTGAGAATGAAAATCCAACTGTAGCCAGTACTCCTTATCAACATAGGTGTTTATTTGACATCTTCTAAAAACAGCAGAGAGAACTAGTGTCAGTAAATTATAATAAGAATATGATCTAAAGCTTAAATTAAACTAGCACCATTGGAAGCTTAGGATTTATGATACGAAAATAGCTTAAATGGACATATGCGTAGATGAAGTGGAAGTAAATTTCAGAGGGTACAGTTCTAACTGTAACAAAGGGAAATACTATATTCGGGGAGTGATCATACCAACTCAACATGCATTTTAAATTTCAATAATAGTTGAAACTCAGGGGGCATCAAAGGCACAATAGCCTAACTAATCCATAAAAAATTCTACCAAAGTTAAATATCTTTACGTTGTATCTGCACTAAACTATAACATGGCAATTGGGACAGTCACTCAAGATAGCGAACTGGTGGTTCCCTTTGTTAGATGTGTTAGATGTATATGTTTACTGTTCATGACACACATGTATAAGTACTGGCCTCTGCCCCCTGGAAATACAGTTGCTCATTTCCTGACATGGTATCAGAGCTCGGTTAGCTCTCTCCTCCCCTGCACGTAGCAACTCCTCCGGCCTGCCGCCGTTTCCGGCCGCCGCCGTCCTTGTCCGGCCTGCCGTCGTCCGGCCGCCGCCGTCCTCCACCGGCTTGCTGTCGCCGGAGCTGCACCCGGCCGCCGCCGTTCCCAAACGGCCTGCATCCGCCGGAGCCGCACCCGCGAGCTCGGTCCTCGTCGGCCGCCCTTCGCCGGCCTCCCGTCGCCGGCCGCCACCGGCCGCTGCTCCTCCACACCGCCTCCGGCCTGCTTCCCGCGAGCCCGAGCTCGGTTCTGCACCCGCAAGCTCGTCGGCCGCCGACTTCCGCCCCACTTTTGGGCTGAGGCTGTCTCCGCATCCACCTATCTCATCAATATCCAGCCTTCGGCTGCTTTGCAGGGTGGTATTCCTATGGAGCGTCTTTCTGGTCGTTCTCCTGACTACTCCGCTCTTCGCATGTTTGGGTGCGTGTGCTATGTTCTTCTTGCTCCCCGCGAACGCACCAAATTGACCGCTCAGTCGGTGGAGTGTGTTTTTCTTGGCTACAGTGATGAGCACAAGGGCTATCGATGTTGGGATCCTGTTAGTCGTCGGCTACGTATTTCCCGTGATGTGACTTTTGATGAGTCTCGTTCGTACTATCCGCGTCCTACTGCCTCGACCTTTTCGGTTGAGGATATCTCCTTTCTTATATTTCCCGACATATCTCCCTCCGTGCCTCATGTTCCTCCTCCACCTCCACCTCCGACGAGTCCCACTGTTCCCGATACACCGCCGACACCATCCTCTTCTCCTCCCTCGCCACCTCCCTCTCCAGTGCATCCTACCCTCTCTCCCTTTCCTCTCCACTACACTCGTCGGCCGCGTGTTGACGATGATCCCTCTGACATGCCTTCTACTTCCGGCGCGCCACCTTCCCCGTGTACACCGGTTCATAACCTTCGTTCTCGGACCTCATTACGGTCTCCTGATCGCTATTCTCCTTCCCAGTACAGTCTTTCTGCTGTTGCTGAGCCCACTTCCTACCGTGATGCCATGGCTCAGCCTGAATGGCAGCTTGCGATGACTGAGGAGATTGCTGCCCTTGAGCGCACTGGCACGTGGGATCTTGTTTCCCCTCCACCTGGTGTTCGTCCCATCACATGCAAGTGGGTCTATAAGATCAAGACTCGCTCCGATGGTTCTCTTGAGCGTTACAAAGCTCGTCTTGTGGCTCGTGGCTTTCAGCAGGAGCAGGGACGCGATTATGATGAGACGTTCGCTCCGTAGCCCACATGACCACTGTCCGCACTCTTCTCGCTGTGGCTTCTGTTCGTAATTGGTTTGTGTCTCAGCTTGATGTCCAGAACGCCTTTCTCAATGGAGAGTTGCGTGAGGAGGTTTATATGCAGCCACCACTGGGGTACTCTGTTCCTGATGGTATGGTCTGCCGTCTTCGGCGCTCTCTCTATGGCCTTAAGCAAGCTCCTCGCGCCTGGTTTGAGCGTTTCGCCTCTGTGGTGACTGCTGCTGGTTTCTCGCCTAGCGACCATGACCCTGCGTTATTTGTCCACACCTCACCTCGTGGTCGGACGCTCCTCCTCTTATATGTTGATGACATGATCATTACTGGCGACGACTCTGAGTATATTACCTTTGTCAAGTCCCGCCTTCGTGAGCAGTTCCTGATGTCTGATCTTGGTCCACTTCGCTATTTTCTCAGGATTGAGGTTTCTTCGACTTCTGATGGCTTCTTCATCTCCCAAGAAAAATATATTCAGGATCTTCTTGCTCGCGCTGCTCTTGGTGATGAGCGCACTGCTGAGACTCCTATGGAGCTCAATATTCAGCTTCGTGCTACTGATGGTGATCCCCTCACAGACCCCACTCGCTATCGTCATCTTGTTGGGAGTCTTGTCTATCTAGCTGTCACTCGTCCAGATATTTCATATCCTGTCCACATTCTGAGTCAGTTTGTTTCAGCTCCCAGCTCTGTCCACTATAGTCACCTTCTCCGTGTTCTACGATATCTTCGTGGCACGATCTCTCGCCGCCTTTTCTTTCCTCGCTCCAGCTCTCTCCAGCTCCAGGCCTACTCTGATGCTACGTGGGCTAGTGATCCTTCTGATCGCCGCTCGCTGTCAGCCTATTGTGTATTTCTTGGAGGATCCCTCATTGCCTGGAAGACGAAGAAACATACTGCCGTTTCCCGCTCCAGTGCAGAGGCTGAATTGAGAGCGATGGCCATGTTGACGGCCGAGGTGACTTGGTTGCGATGGTTACTAGAGGATTTTGGTGTTTCTGCTGCTGCACCGACTCCTCTATTGTCTGACAGTACAGGCGCCATCAGCATTGCGCGTGATCCGGTGAAGCATGAACTCACCAAGCATATCGGTGTAGATGCCTCCTTTGTGCGTGCTGCTGTGCAGGACCAGCTTCTTGCCCTTCACTATGTGCCCTCTGAGTTACAGTTGGCGGACTTCTTCACGAAGGCACAGACTCGAGCGCAGCATGGGTTCTTTCTCTCCAAACTCAGTGTTGTTGACCCACCATGAGTTTGAGGGGGGTATTAGATGTGTTAGATGTATATGTTTACTGTTCATGACACACATGTATAAGTACTGGCCTCTGGCCCCCTGGAAATACAGTTGCTCATTTCCTGACACCCTTGTTCTCTACATTAGAGGGCCAACCCTGTTCTAAGAAAGAACAGATAAAATTTCCCAGTGACATAGGTGTTCCCATAAATAAAACAGATAAACGACAGTTCAGTGAGCCTGAATTTGTTGTTGAATAGGGTTGAATTTATCTTCATACATCATGAAGTGCATAGAAAAAATCAACTAACAAGACCTGAAATTCCTACTGGGTGATTTTTTTTATCATGTACAGTGAACAGTTTTAATCGTATCCTCCATTTATGACACATGTAATCTAACATTCGATGTAAATTAGATGAATCCGATTTGGCAACCTAACTACTTGATAAGTGAAGAAACATCAAGTGATTATTTTCATTTGTTGACGTGTTCTACATTGATTAAGTGTCCATCCAGGGGGCATTGAAATGTTACTAATATGCAATGTTCACATGTTAGCACCAAAACTGAGATAACAGCTATTAGTGCATACTTCTCAATGTAAGTTAAAGGTAAATGTATGGAACATGTCTTATCTAGTAGGATAAAAGCAGCTCCATCTAATCACCAGAGCAAAAAAGAAGTAGTCACTAAAGATAGGAAAAGGTATATCCGCCAGGATTACCACTATGTTGACGTAGATTGGAGCCCTTCGAAAATACGTAGTTGTCCAACCCTGGCACAACCTTTCCTCGGGAAGAAGTCATGCTTGACAAGGCTTTCTTTGAACCAAGGTCCAATAAATCCCCTACTCCATGGATCACATCGGAATTCCTCTATCACCTTGCCGGTGTTGTCACAGTGGAACATGTAATCGTAGGGACTGGAGACCAGCACATCTCCCTTGTGGGACAAAACCAAATGTTCTGTATTGGCAAGATAACATAAGATCGACGGTGAGTGTTCCATGCGGTACTTGATTGACCAAACCTCTCTCTCGTAGTCCTCCAACACCCATATTTTGGCAACAGTCATCTCACCACCAAAGCAGCCAAAGCCGATTGAGCCTTCCATGTCGCACAAGCGAGTGCATGATGTGGTAGCATCAGCCGGACCGCGCATGAGCCTGAATGATTCAACCACCGTGTCGAAAACAAGTATGCCCGCTCGGCTGCAAAGGCAGCCAGGGTCCCAATGAAGGCAGTTGTTGAACACGATGGGCGAGGCCAAATCAGCAGTTGTGGTTTCGTTCCAGGCCAACATAGCTTTCTCAATACCCGGGGTATGTGAAGGAACCCCAATGCACCTTGGCGAGCGCCCCCGCCGCACCATAAGGATGTAGTAGGCAGCTTTGAGGTGGTCCTCTTGGTGTCGCCCCTTCCAATACAGGACATGGTACTCCCGGACGGGCGGTGGAGGTACAACGCAGCAGTGTTGATGCCGCGGTGTAACATCCCAAACTTATGAACCAAGAAAAACTTAGTTTTACCAGACCCCAAATTTCAGAACCAACCAAAAACTTTTTGAAATGTTTTGCTGATGATTGTGTTTTCCTTCCCATTGCTATGTTTGAACTGGTGTGACTTGTTTGACTAGTAAATCTAAGACCCAACCAAATAAATATATCTTGAACTTGGTGATCATGTCTTGACAAGAACAAAATATTCCATATATCTCCTCCACTCTTATTGGGACCCACTTATTCTCAAATAATGCTTTGTTTAGCAACAACCAAAAGACCCACTCCATGAGAGGATAAAAGTATTTTCCAAAATTATATGTCTCCAAAAATATGGAGATATATGTACTATCTCCCCAACCTTGCTATTTCTCTTGTGTTGGTAGCCCTATTTTAAACCCATACTTTTTGGAAACCAATAAAGGTGGGAAGTGTGTTGCCCATATATTTTAGCAACCCTTTTGAAAAATATCAAATTATGAAGTTAAACTTTTCCACCTTATTCTTGTCAGGAAAATACTGGATCACCTCCTCCCCACTTGTCTGAGTGATAAAAACTTGGTTGGAAAAATTTCTCAGTGATTGTCTAGCATTGATTGTTTCTCCTGCCAAATGGTTTGCTTGTGTTAGTGGTTTGCTAAAAGAAAAAGAAAAGAAATAAAAATATCAACACATGAAATCATGTGACAAGTGTCACTAAAATTCTCTAAGTAAGAATTCGACAATTAGATTTCCCAACCAAAAATTCAGAGAAGTGATATGATCACTCCCACTTTGCTCCTATATTCTTTTCCCTCTCCAGAATTTTTTTTCCCAAAAATCTTAAATTGGAAATTCCATTTCTTTCTTTACCTTCTCAAATCACCAAATGTGCTATGTTGCACATATCAATTAAATCCTACCACCATGCCAAAACTCCATGTTTTTACATGTGAGTCAAAGTATGGAAACAATTTCCAGAAAATAAATCTAAATGTTGGTTGAAGCATTGTGCCGAACACAATGCAGGCAGGAAACGTGTTCTTCCTCAAATCTTGAAACCGAAATCAAATCAATTGATTTGATGTTTCCTTTGTCGATTGCTTGCTGCTTCATCCTCCCTCTCACACCACTGAGCCCCAGAGCAAGGGGGGGGGGGGGGCGTGCAATTTGGGCCAGAGGCCGTGGCCGTCGAAGGTGAACGCAAGGCATCGCCTGCACCCCGCCGGCCGACGGTGGCGTGTCGAGGAGAGCAGCCGCACTGGCCCCTCTCTGCGTCTTCCGTCACTTCACCTCCCTCCACACTCGACAGAACGGAGAGGACCGCACCCTGACGCCAGCCTCGCCGTACACCCGGCAGCCGTGCACCGCCCGCCATGTCGCGGCCGCGCGGGGACGCCGACCCCGTCCTTCTCCACCACGGCACCCCAGCTCGTGTGACCCATCCCCGACACGCTCCTGTCACACCTCAACTTCGCGGACACGCCCACGCCGCCTCTGGAGCCCTGCAGCGACGCCATCGCCCCGTCGCACTCCGCTGCGACGCCGTGGACATCGTGCGTCCCGAGCTCGTTTCCGAGCCACACGCAACCCTTCTCTCCCTCTGAGCCTTGGCAGAGCACGCAACACCATCGCCACACCACACCGCCTCCACTGCTGTGCTCTCCCAACCCCTAGCTCCTCTCCTACACCCTGCCCACGGCACGCCGACGCTCGGCTATAAAACGCCACCCCGCACCCGTGCCTCCACACCCCGCCATTACCCTCTCCCTCACTCCCCACACACACAGTGCACCGCCAGAAGGGCGGAGCTGCTGCCTCGCAGCTTCTGTTGTCCCAGAGCCTCCTCGAAGTTCGCCGGAGCATAAGGGTGGGTGTCGATCACGGCCAGGCCGTGACTCGCTTCCCCTCTCTCTTCTCTGGCCTGCATCCTCACCCCCATTATCACCACCCTCACCCGCCGTCGTTTTTCCTTGTTTCATGCACTGATGCACCGCGGAGGGCCCGCCGGAGTTGACGCACGGCCGCGGAGGAGGAAAGCTTCGCCGACGCCGTTGCAGCCTTCCCCAGCAAGCGCCAGTCCGCCCACGGACTTCCTCGAGCCTCCGCCGTCTCTCTGCATCATCTCCAACGTCTCCCGAACCCTCTAGGTGAGCCTCCGACCCACCTCACCGCCGCCGGAGCCGCAGCTCCGTCGTACTCCGACGGTCGAGGAAGATTTGATCCTGCGCCGTTGGATCTAAATCCAACGGTAGCGTACCGCTTCACCGTGTCGAGCCACCGACAAGCGGGACCCGCATGTCAGACTTTTAAACATTATCCGTAGCGCGCGAATTAAACCTGAGTCACTGACGTATAGGACCCACCTGTCATGTTCTTCCACATTATCCAGAGGAAATTGATTTTCAAATCTATTTCTCTCTGAAAACTTCAGTACTGGACCTAGCTTATAAATTCAATATCTCGAGTTCTATAAATCCAATTAAATCAAACTCAAATGTTCTGGAAAGCTTATGAAAATATTTAACTCACCAAAGTGGTCTCATATCATTTAATTAAATAATAAAAATGTATTAATAAAAATGCTCCAGAAGGTTTAAAACACCAAACCATTTGTTTCTGGAGTTATATTAATCCAAATGACTTGAGACCAATTTTGGTAGCTTTGTATTAGGATCCTTTAGCTCACCAAATTTTGGTAGAATTAATTGAATAGTGTAAACTCCTTAGCCTTTGGTTGAACTTCAGTGCACCCTTCTGCACTAAACCAATTAGTGTGATTTATCAGTAGGTCCAATTAAGCTCAAACCAATTTTGTTAGGTCACACTCCACCAAGGTTAGCTACCCCTAAAAGGGTTTAATTTTTAGAGCAACCTAGTTTGTTTGGTACCCAAAACTTGATTAAAAACCTTCTGAACTAAAACAAATGTGTAGGGAGTTTGATAACTCCAAATGACCTCAATCCAATTGGATGGTCTTCTACACATCAGTAGCTATCCATAGGATTTTAGTTTGAATTTTTGTGACCAACATAGATTAAGTAGTGAATTAAACAGTGTATCGCCAGTTCTGCCCTATTTAGGAAGTAGTTAAATAGTGGTGGATTCAATTAAATTGAAACCACATAGTGTTGCTTGATATATGCAATGGCTAGTTATAGCATCTAAAGATTGTAATGTTGTGATGTTGATTGAGTTAGTGTAGTGATTGTTGTATTGTTTGTTTAACGTTTAGACAATACCGTTGACGAATTTATCGAGGAAGGAGGTTATGTTGAACCAGAAGATCAGAAGCAGTACCACTTTGAGCAAGGCAAGCTACTTCACTGAGCTTGCACCTATATACATCTATTTTGATTTACCTGTTTTACTATAACTAGCATAAATGATTTATGTGGTGTTTGCCACGAAAGCTATGACTTTGAAAACCCTTTTCCAAAATACAAGTAGATTCTTGAGACACCCGATATAGAGGTGTCAATGGTCTACAACGATTTCGAAATGAATTTGTTTTACTCCAAAGCCTTCTATGAAAATCTTTTGGTGGGATTACGAACCACCCAAGTTTGACTAAAAGTATTTTGCTATGAGAATTGGAAATGATTGTGAAAACCTTTTCAAAAGTTTATGAAAAACTATTTTGCCACTCTATGTAGAAATATCAGTTTGTTTAAATAAAACTATAGGATGGGAAAAACATTGTTTATTCAAAACTCCTTTGAAAATCCTTGGATGAATTATGGTATGCCGAGATGTCGGTGATGAAATTGAGAAGTGGTGAATGGTGATGTTTCTGAAAAATGCACATTGTGTCCTGGTACTTGACTACCAACCAATAACCTGTGCGACCACATTTACCCACATATGGGCAAGGGCGTAGTCATATAATTTGCTCGTGTTAGTACTGGATGCCTCAATAACGAGGATGACCTCGTTCCATGAGGGGATGGTCTGAGGACCTACCCCCTGACCTGGGTCCTCTTCATTGTAGTCTACCGGAAGCCGGTATGAGCGTGTCGGAGGAAGAGGATTGAAGGGCTCCCTTGGGTCCGCCGGACAGAACTACGAGTCCTCACACTTAGTTTCTGAGGATTTGAGTGTCGATGGAAAGTGTCGTAAGGCAGGGTCCTATACTAGCATGAGCAAAGGACAGGCTATGGCCGGGAACTCAACTTCGCATACCTCTGGTATGGCGGGACGTGGCTGACACGATGAGTGACCGGATGGGTGTGGGAAAAGCGTGCTACCTCTGCAGAGGGTAAAACTATTCGAATAGCCGAGTCCTCGGATATGGACAGTTGGGAGGCTGTCTTAAGACCATGTGCAAGTTTTACAAAGTTTTGAGTTTGAAAGGAAAATGAAGTGAAGATTGTTTTAGGCAACTATACCGAGGGGGTGGTATGATGTTGCTGGAAAATAAGTGACCAGGATGGGGCTGAGGACAAGACGGTGATTTTCGAGGAAAAAGTTTTAAAAGAGAATTCTTACCTTTTTAAATAAAGGGTATATTTTCGAGAAAAAGGTTTAAAAAGACTTCTTACCTTTTTCAACCAAAAATAGTGAGAAAACTACTTTCCAAAAAGGGTTGTTTCTAACCCCGGTATTGAGAAATTACTTTCCAAAATGTTTTGTCTTCAACAAGATTAAAAGATCTACTCTTCCCTTTTCAATAATGGTATAGAGATGTTTTGCTCTAAAAATAAAGGTATTATTGAAAGATTATCAAAACTAGTGCATGCTCAAGTTGGGGTAGTTTGCGAGTACAATCAAATGTACTCATATTGGTTTCGTCCCTGGCTATTGTCTTAGCCAGATTTTGGAAGAAGAAGCAGTTCGAAGAAGAGGAGTTCACTGGCGTCTTTGCGAACTAGGGCGCTTCCCAGTCAGCTGCCTGTAGGGTTAAGGCGAATGACTTGGGCTCCACGTTGTTGGTGATTTTTCCGCTGCAAGTACCTGTTGAAGCTTATGACTTCAATCACGTAAGTATTTTATTCGGTATTTATGGATGTCTGTGATGCCAATTCGAGTTATGTGCAGCAACAGACTGATCATGGGATTGTTGCAGGAAACATAACGAGTATCTCGGATAGTTAATCCGGGGTCCTCACAGACTTGGTATCAGAGCCATCCTGACTGTAACAGACCTTAGTTAGCATGGACGTTAGTTAGGAAGAGAATATTTTGTTAAAAATATGTTAACACCAAAAATATATCCTTATCTAGGGAAGTCCAAAAATGACTCCCGCTCTTCTCGTCTTCTCAAATTATTTCTGAGTCTTACCTTTCTATTTTAAATTTTTCCAAGGTTTTCTCTACTCCTTCTTACCTGTTCAAAATACTTGACGATGAACCCAAAAGAGACCTAATTAGCTAGCACCTACAAAGAAGAAGCAACCATCTCAACATTCAACATCAAGTTCATTGGTCTACAAATGTCAAGATCATCGACATCAACCAAATCAAGAGATCTCTGAAGACCTCAGCTCAACCTCAGCAATTCTACTCAAGTGGCTACTTCGACAATCTCAGTGTCTCCAGTTGAAGACTAAGGCGACGAAATGAAGATTTCAGCATCCCTGTCTAACCAAGACCCATAGGAACACTTATGATAGGAACTTTAGTCATACTACCCGGCACTACGAGTATTAGGCGTCCATTGGTACTAAACGTACCTTGTGTGTTTATTGCTTGTTTGAGGTGTTCCCCTACAGTGAGCCCGACGGATTTGACCTATCCCTGCCTAACCGGCATGGCCAGGCGTCGGTTCACAGTAGAGTACAGTAAGACTTGTCCCCCACTACCTGAGAGACGCTCCCGGGTTCTTCCAATAGAAAGGAGCCGACACAACCTAGCCTATATAAGGTCCCGTTCCATCCGCCATCTATATCCACCCTCACTCACCGTCCATAGCAACCCAACTCCCCTGAGGCAGGAATCCCGTGTTCTTATCCTTTCTCCCGAGCCAAAGCCACCCAATGGCAAACCCCAGGGTCATTCTGGAAACCACTGCCGAAGATCATGGCGGGTTTCCACTGATGCTTTGGAAGGCCGTCTGCCATATTCTTGCTAACCCTGCTCGCCCCCGATATGTGGTGTTAGAGAACTCCCTCCCGCCTGCTGGGCGTGAATTCCAAGTCGACGTGCACATCAACTCGTGTCCGTTGGGCACAAGTCAGGCCTACTTGATCCATGGTAGGAGCATGCCTACTCTAGATCAAGCCCTCCAGGTAGCAGCCTGGGAAGGCCTTGTCCGTCTCCGGTATGCAGAACCGGCGATGGCGCAGAGTCGAGCTTTCCAACTTCTTCCCGTCACTCCCCCGCTTGGAGTGGAGCCTGCTCAAATTCCCATCGGTAGGGAAGTCGACCCTGCCGTAATCACCCTGGTTACTTACGGAGCCTCAATGACAAGATTTTTCCACTCCCTGATGGCGGAACTCATAATTACAAGGCGCCACCTTGGTCGAGCCCACCTGGAACTAAGTCGAGCAAGGAACCTACCCACCTCCCACCGTGGGCAAGCTCAGGAGGCAGGACAGTCGATCCTAGATGACATGCTGGACCGCAGCATTGGTGCATCTGTGACGCAAGCCCTAGCCCGAGTTCAGCAGCAACCCCAGGAGCGAGGTGCCACCCACGAAGGCGTGCCTGTAGTTCCCCACCCCTTGGAAGACAGAGAGGTGGACACCACTCTTTGTCTCGGTCACGCTTCACCGACTCCTAGAACCTCTCAGGCAGAGTAGAACCCAGGTTTAGTTAGCCTGACCAGCGTTTGTATGTTTGTGCGTGTGGAGCAACAAAGTTGTTAGTCTTTGTGGTTGTTGTGTTTTCTCGTGTTTCTTGTAATGCAGAGTTGTTGTCTGTTCCCGGCTGATGTAGTCAGCCAAATAAAAACTTGGTGTTCTTATCATCTGTTAACCACTTGGTTGACACCTGATGGAAGGTCATGCTTTTCTTCATTTAAAAGTTTTAAAAGAAACAACAGATCACTTAAACCAGGAACGTATGTGACCCCAGACGCATACCCCTGAGAATTAATGCAAACTTAAATGGACTATTTTGTATATGCAAATTTTTTTGTGTGGTCTCCTACATGGCTCCTTCACAAGGTTCCTCACCCAATATGAACCTTGTGCACTTCTCATGTTAAAGAAAGGGCCCGAGCCCTCCACGAGATGTGAACCTCGCAAGCCTTAAAATGCTTGCGAAGTGTAAATGCTCGCTGGAACACGGAAGGACTTCTTGTAGGGTGTTCTTAGTTGTCGTGTTCAACCTATATGGTTGAATTGGGTGCTACCACTGCAAATGGTTGAGACCATATAATGCAGTGATATTTCTCTAAAAATGTATTTTCTCACTAAAGCAAGATTATTCTAGTACCTCTCCATCCTATCTGTGCTGCAAGGCCAGAGTCATGACAACCCAGAAGATTTCGACAATGCAAATCTGTCCCAGGTCATCAGCAAAGACAAGATCAATACACTACGGAGTGCAGTACAGAAGCGAGAATTTCAGAAAAAACAAACAGAGGATACAGACTCTACTCCTACGAAGAACACTGCCAGCACGGATGCAACGGCACCCCAGAGATTCCTACTCCCTCTCGAGCTCCATGACGCCACCAGAGGATGAGCCTGGCTCACTCAGAGCCGAGTAGCGCGCCGCCCGACGGCGGCAGACGGCTCGAGCGGCCTGCTCACCTCCAGCCGGAAGATCTGCCACCTCCTCCACCGGCGCTGCAACTTGCTCCTCCACCGCCACAAGCTCCTCCGCCGCATCTGGCTCCTCCGGCGCCGCTTGCGCCACCGTCGCAGCACCAGCCCCAGCGCCAGAACACAAATTGCACAAGGCCACGGCTAAGAGGACCACTGCTACGAACAGCAGGCTGTACACCATCGAAATCAAGAACACGAAGAGCACGAAGATGAAGAAGCCCTCGATGATGCCCGCATCCTCCATCGCATCAACGTAGGCTCTGAAGAAATCACTAGTGAAGCCCATGGCGGCGATGCGATAGGAAAATGTTTTCGAAGGTTACTAATTTATAACCAGAGCTCGGATGCCGCTCCTCGACACCGCTTTGCGAGGGAAAGAAGAGGAATCCCGAGCAGTACTCGCCTTAATGGCGTGAAACCATCTAGGCGTCGTGTCCCAAAGCCGTGTCTGCCGCTGCACCGCAGGACCGCACGCTCAGCAGTACCGCAGGCAAGTGCTTCGCGCACTGAAAGCCGGGCAGGTGCGAAGCCAGGAGGAGAAAGGAGGAAGAAGAGAAGGAAGAGAAGGAGAGACGGACAGGTGGACCCTGGTCCCACATGCCAGTGAGTAAGCAGAAAATCCCCGTGTCTTTCTATCCTTTAATTCGAGACCGCATCCCTCGTTTTTGCCAAAAATGCTGTTTGTAGATATTTCCGTCCCTCTGTGCCTTAAGCCAATTATTGGTGGCACGAATATTTTGGTATAAAAGAACCCCTGTTTTTCCCCAAAAATCTGTACTCTCGTACTCTCCTATACCCCCGGGCAAATCTCGAGGACGAGATTTATTTTAAGGGGGGAAGGATCTGTAACATCCCAAACTTATGAACCAAGAAAAACTTAGTTTTACCAGACCCCAAATTTCAGAACCAACCAAAAACTTTTTGAAATGTTTTGCTGATGATTGTGTTTTCCTTCCCATTGCTATGTTTGAACTGGTGTGACTTGTTTGACTAGTAAATCTAAGACCCAACCAAATAAATATATCTTGAACTTGGTGATCATGTCTTGACAAGAACAAAATATTCCATATATCTCGTCCACTCTTATTGGGACCCACTTATTCTCAAATAATGCTTTGTTTAGCAACAACCAAAAGACCCACTCCATGAGAGGATAAAAGTATTTTCCAAAATTATATGTCTCCAAAAATATGGAGATATATGTACTATCTCCCCAACCTTGCTATTTCTCTTGTGTTGGTAGCCCTATTTTAAACCCATACTTTTTGGAAACCAATAAAGGTGGGAAGTGTGTTGCCCATATATTTTAGCAACCCTTTTGAAAAATATCAAATTATGAAGTTAAACTTTTCCACCTTATTCTTGTCAGGAAAATACTGGATCACCTCCTCCCCACTTGTCTGAGTGATAAAAACTTGGTTGGAAAAATTTCTCAGTGATTGTCTAGCATTGATTGTTTCTCCTGCCAAATGGTTTGCTTGTGTTAGTGGTTTGCTAAAAGAAAAGAAAAGAAATAAAAATATCAACACATGAAATCATGTGACAAGTGTCACTAAAATTCTCTAAGTAAGAATTCGACAATTAGATTTCCCAACCAAAAATTCAGAGAAGTGATATGATCACTCCCACTTTGCTCCTATATTCTTTTCCCTCTCCAGAATTTTTTTTCCCAAAAATCTTAAATTGGAAATTCCATTTCTTTCTTTACCTTCTCAAATCACCAAATGTGCTATGTTGCACATATCAATTAAATCCTACCACCATGCCAAAACTCCATGTTTTTACATGTGAGTCAAAGTATGGAAACAATTTCCAGAAATAAATCTAAATGTTGGTTGAAGCATTGTGCCGAACACAATGCAGGCAGGAAACGTGTTCTTCCTCAAATCTTGAAACCGAAATCAAATCAATTGATTTGATGTTTCCTTTGTCGATTGCTTGCTGCTTCATCCTCCCTCTCACACCACTGAGCCCCAGAGCAAGGGGGGGGGGGGGCGTGCAATTTGGGCCAGAGGCCGTGGCCGTCGAAGGTGAACGCAAGGCATCGCCTGCACCCCGCCGGCCGACGGTGGCGTGTCGAGGAGAGCAGCCGCACTGGCCCCTCTCTGCGTCTTCCGTCACTTCACCTCCCTCCACACTCGACAGAACGGAGAGGACCGCACCCTGACGCCAGCCTCGCCGTACACCGGCAGCCGTGCGCCGCCCGCCATGTCGCGGCCGCGCGGGACACCGACCCGTCCTTCTCCACCACGGCACCCCAGCTCGTGTGACCCATCCCCGACACGCTCCTGTCACACCTCAACTTCGCGGACACGCCCACGCCGCCTCTGGAGCCCTGCAGCGACGCCATCGCCCCGTCGCACTCCGCTGCGACGCCGTGGACATCGTGCGTCCCGAGCTCGTTTCCGAGCCACACGCAACCCTTCTCTCCCTCTGAGCCTTGGCAGAGCACGCAACACCATCGCCACACCACACCGCCTCCACTGCTGTGCTCTCCCAACCCCTAGCTCCTCTCCTACACCCTGCCCACGGCACGCCGACGCTCGGCTATAAAACGCCACCCCGCACCCGTGCCTCCACACCCCGCCATTACCCTCTCCCTCACTCCCCACACACACAGTGCACCGCCAGAAGGGCGGAGCTGCTGCCTCGCAGCTTCTGTTGTCCCAGAGCCTCCTCGAAGTTCGCCGGAGCATAAGGGTGGGTGTCGATCACGGCCAGGCCGTGACTCGCTTCCCCTCTCTCTTCTCTGGCCTGCATCCTCACCCCCATTATCACCACCCTCACCCGCCGTCGTTTTTCCTTGTTTCATGCACTGATGCACCGCGGAGGGCCCGCCGGAGTTGACGCACGGCCGCGGAGGAGGAAAGCTTCGCCGACGCCGTTGCAGCCTTCCCCAGCAAGCGCCAGTCCGCCCACGGACTTCCTCGAGCCTCCGCCGTCTCTCTGCATCATCTCCAACGTCTCCCGAACCCTCTAGGTGAGCCTCCGACCCACCTCCCGCCGCCGGAGCCGCAGCTCCGTCGTACTCCGACGGTCGAGGAAGATTTGATCCTGCGCCGTTGGATCTAAATCCAACGGTAGCGTACCGCTTCACCGTGTCGAGCCACCGACAAGCGGGACCCGCATGTCAGACTTTTAAACATTATCCGTAGCGCGCGAATTAAACCTGAGTCACTGACGTATAGGACCCACCTGTCATGTTCTTCCACATTATCCAGAGGAAATTGATTTTCAAATCTATTTCTCTCTGAAAACTTCAGTACTGGACCTAGCTTATAAATTCAATATCTCGAGTTCTATAAATCCAATTAAATCAAACTCAAATGTTCTGGAAAGCTTATGAAAATATTTAACTCACCAAAGTGGTCTCATATCATTTAATTAAATAATAAAAATGTATTAATAAAAATGCTCCAGAAGGTTTAAAACACCAAACCATTTGTTTCTGGAGTTATATTAATCCAAATGACTTGAGACCAATTTTGGTAGCTTTGTATTAGGATCCTTTAGCTCACCAAATTTTGGTAGAATTAATTGAATAGTGTAAACTCCTTAGCCTTTGGTTGAACTTCAGTGCACCCTTCTGCACTAAACCAATTAGTGTGATTTATCAGTAGGTCCAATTAAGCTCAAACCAATTTTGTTAGGTCACACTCCACCAAGGTTAGCTACCCCTAAAAGGGTTTAATTTTTAGAGCAACCTAGTTTGTTTGGTACCCAAAACTTGATTAAAAACCTTCTGAACTAAAACAAATGTGTAGGGAGTTTGATAACTCCAAATGACCTCAATCCAATTGGATGGTCTTCTACACATCAGTAGCTATCCATAGGATTTTAGTTTGAATTTTTGTGACCAACATAGATTAAGTAGTGAATTAAACAGTGTATCGCCAGTTCTGCCCTATTTAGGAAGTAGTTAAATAGTGGTGGATTCAATTAAATTGAAACCACATAGTGTTGCTTGATATATGCAATGGCTAGTTATAGCATCTAAAGATTGTAATGTTGTGATGTTGATTGAGTTAGTGTAGTGATTGTTGTATTGTTTGTTTAACGTTTAGACAATACCGTTGACGAATTTATCGAGGAAGGAGGTTATGTTGAACCAGAAGATCAGAAGCAGTACCACTTTGAGCAAGGCAAGCTACTTCACTGAGCTTGCACCTATATACATCTATTTTGATTTACCTGTTTTACTATAACTAGCATAAATGATTTATGTGGTGTTTGCCACGAAAGCTATGACTTTGAAAACCCTTTTCCAAAATACAAGTAGATTCTTGAGACACCCGATATAGAGGTGTCAATGGTCTACAACGATTTCGAAATGAATTTGTTTTACTCCAAAGCCTTCTATGAAAATCTTTTGGTGGGATTACGAACCACCCAAGTTTGACTAAAAGTATTTTGCTATGAGAATTGGAAATGATTGTGAAAACCTTTTCAAAAGCTTATGAAAAACTATTTGCCACTCTATGTAGAAATATCAGTTTGTTTAAATAAAACTATAGGATGGGAAAAACATTGTTTATTCAAAACTCCTTTGAAAATCCTTGGATGAATTATGGTATGCCGAGATGTCGGTGATGAAATTGAGAAGTGGTGAATGGTGATGTTTCTGAAAAATGCACATTGTGTCCTGGTACTATGACTACCAACCGATAACCTGTGCGACCACATTTACCCACATATGGCAAGGGCGTAGTCATATAATTTGCTCGTGTTAGTACTGGATGCCTCAATAACGAGGATGACCTCGTTCCATGAGGGGATGGTCTGAGGACCTACCCCCTGACCTGGGTCCTCTTCATTGTAGTCTACCGGAAGCCGGTATGAGCGTGTCGGAGGAAGAGGATTGAAGGGCTCCCTTGGGTCCGCCGACAGAACTACGAGTCCTCACACTTAGTTTCTGAGGATTTGAGTGTCGATGGAAAGTGTCGTAAGGCAGGGTCCTATACTAGCATGAGCAAAGGACAGGCTATGGCCGGGAACTCAACTTCGCATACCTCTGGTATGGCGGGACGTGGCTGACACGATGAGTGACCGGATGGGTGTGGGAAAAGCGTACTACCTCTGCAGAGGGTAAAACTATTCGAATAGCCGAGTCCTCGGATATGGACAGTTGGGAGGCTGTCTTAAGACCATGTGCAAGTTTTACAAAGTTTTGAGTTTGAAAGGAAAATGAAGTGAAGATTGTTTTAGGCAACTATACCGAGGGGGTGGTATGATGTTGCTGGAAAATAAGTGACCAGGATGGGGCTGAGGACAAGACGGTGATTTTCGAGGAAAAAGTTTTAAAAGAGAATTCTTACCTTTTTAAATAAAGGGTATATTTTCGAGAAAAAGGTTTAAAAAGACTTCTTACCTTTTTCAACCAAAAATAGTGAGAAAACTACTTTCCAAAAAGGGTTGTTTCTAACCCGGTATTGAGAAATTACTTTCCAAAATGTTTTGTCTTCAACAAGATTAAAAGATCTACTCTTCCCTTTTCAATAATGGTATAGAGATGTTTTGCTCTAAAAATAAAGGTATTATTGAAAGATTATCAAAACTAGTGCATGCTCAAGTTGGGGTAGTTTGCGAGTACAATCAAATGTACTCATATTGGTTTCGTCCCTGGCTATTGTCTTAGCCAGATTTTGGAAGAAGAAGCAGTTCGAAGAAGAGGAGTTCACTGGCGTCTTTGCGAACTAGGGCGCTTCCCAGTCAGCTGCCTGTAGGGTTAAGGCGAATGACTTGGGCTCCACGTTGTTGGTGATTTTTCCGCTGCAAGTACCTGTTGAAGCTTATGACTTCAATCACGTAAGTATTTTTATTCGGTATTTATGGATGTCCTGTGATGCCAATTCGAGTTATGTGCAGCAACAGACTGATCATGGGATTGTTGCAGGAAACATAACGAGTATCTCGGATAGTTAATCCGGGGTCCTCACACGCGCGGCCTGGGGCGCTGAGGCATGGGAGCGGCGCACTGACGCGTGGTCGGGTTGCAGACGCTGAAGCTGCCGTCAGACATGGAGAGGAGGAGGAGGCCGTCGCAAGAGGCTTGGATCGTGAAGCCATTGTTGCCGTCGAATCCGAGGATGGGATGGCCATGCTGGAATATTGGATTTGTAGTGGCTGTACTGTAGAACGTGAGGAGGAGGAGCGATGGCTGGCGCCGGTGGTGGGCGAGGAGGAAATCGGGGCCGGAGGTGAGGCCGCGCCAGTACCGGCGGACCGCGCGGCAACGGAGGATATCGTTGGCCGGAAGGCGGACGAAGATCTCCCACACTAGGATCTCCTCCGGTAGGGCGACGAAGGCAAGGCGGCTGCGCGCCCGCGTTGTTACTCCTGGCGCGGGTTGTGCCGTGGTCTCCTGACGCTCGACCGCTGTAGGGTTTTGGACCAGGAGAGATACGACGAGGACCCGCCGCCAGCTTCTTCTAGGGTTATCATGTTGCCGGGCCATTGGGATGCCTTGCCAGTTAACAACAGACGCAACGCCCTAGATCATGCCCGGAACTAGTTACTATAGCCCACAGATCCGATGGCTGATGGCTCCCTCGTAGTTCCTGCCTATATGTCCTGCACTGCTCATCTTATAACATCCGACGACCTCGATTGCCTAGCTAGCGGCGATCTGTGCACCATCCCCCGCAAAGCGACCTCCACCGTACACACGCCACTCAGCTACAGCAGCGGCGACACCTCCAGTCCCAGCAGACGGCAGCGGAGGTTGATCATGGCAGGAGGCACGCCATGCTCTCGCTCGGCAACAGCGGCCACCTGCACCGACATTCAGATTTCTTATTTCTGCTTGGCAATAGTATAAATATAATACTACCTCCGATCCATATTAGTGGACACGTATTTAGACTAGATACATATGTATCTAGTCTAAATACGTGTCCACTAATATGGATCGGAGGTAGTATTATATTTATACTATTATTAACTGTAGTCTGACCACGAGCCAACATTTCCCTGCAGGCCAAGACGTACGATCCTGATGGCGAGTATGTGGCCTACTGGTTACCGGAGCTCCGGTCACTTGCCAAGGAAAGGAGGAATTTCCCAGGGGCCTCGTACATCAACCAGATTGTCCCGCTCAAGTTTGATGGTGGGAACCAGCGAAGAGATCAGCAGTTCAATAGGCAGACAAGGCCAAAGAATGTTTACAGAAGACAAAAGTGATACTGTGCATGTGATGATAATGTATACCATCCATCAAGAGTCAGAAGGAGTTGGAGCAGATGTTGCAGCAATTGGTTGTATAGCAAATGAGAGGTCGGACGTGGACTTTTGACACATGGAGACAAGCCAGGAGCAAATCCAACGACTTCTGCCAGCTTCGCGTAACGTTTCCGACCGACCGATTTTATAAATACGGCGAGTTTAACACGATATGTGCATTAAAAGTCCGGTGGACTTTAACTAGACAATTTAAGTGTGGTGACATTAATTTAATCGTGATAATTTTTTATCCACCCAGCGGCCATCATTTTCAATCATTCTCAAATATTGTATATATATATATTTTTTGAACTGAATGTCTGATTTTTGATATTTTTTTATATTTGAGATCCTGGTGAGGAGGTCTTCAAAACAAGAATAATATTGGACATATTTTGAAAAAAATCCAAAATCTGTCTATGAAAATGGTATTAAAACCACAAATATTTCATAATTTGTGTGCAAATGTAAATGATTTTCATCGTGTTTGGAACACACCCTTATACAAATTTATTCCAAAATATAAGAACCCATAATGAACTTGTAAAAACTTTTCACAGAACCGTAAATTGATTGAAAACATAACTGAAATAATCCAAATATGTGCAATCTAAGTGGAATGTTTTTTAAATAACTCGAATGTGGCTGGCAAATTTTAAATTTTCTGAAATTTTTCATAAAAACAACATGCGCCAAAAAAAAGAAATTTAATTAGGAAAACTAAATTTTCAATTTATTTATTTATTTTCGTGAAAATTCATTGAAAATATATTTTAAAAATAAAAGAGCACATGAAAATGTTTTACATGTGCATAGCTTTTATGAAATATTTGTGATGTCACAAACAGTCATAATGAAATTATGCACGAAATATTTGTGGTTTTCTATCCACACACATTATTTTCAATCTCATTCTCAAATATTGTACCGGGTATATATTTTGAACCGAATGTCCAATTTTTGTTATTTTTTATACTCCCTCCGTTCTAAAATAACTGTTTTAGATTTATCAAAAAGTGAATGTGTCTAGACATGAAACAAGTATAGATACATTCACTTTTGGACAACTTTGAGACACTTATTTTGGGACGGAGGGAGCATTTGAGATCCTGGTGAGGAGATCTTCAAAACAAGAACAATATTGGACATATTTTAAAAACAAAAATTTGAATATAAAAATGGTATTGAAACCACAAATATTTCATAATTTTGTGCAAATGTAAAGGATTTACATCGTGTTGTGAACACACCCTTTTACAAATTCATTCCAAAATATATGAACCCATAATGAAACTTGTAAAAACTTTTTACAGAATCGTAATTGATTGAAAACATAACTAAAATAATCCAAATATGTGCAATCTACGTGTATTGTTTTTCAAAAAGGGGAATGTGGGTGGCAACTTTTGAAATTTCTGATTTTTTTATAAAAACAACATATCACCAAAATTAATAAAAAATTTAATTAGGAAAACTAAACTTTCAATGTTATGAAACATTTATTTATTTATTTTTGTTAAAATTCATGGAAAATATATTTTAAAATAAAGTACACAATGCTGTCACAAACCGTCATAATGATAATATGCATGATATATTTGTGGTTTCAATACCATTTTCAAAAGTCGAATTTTGAACTTTTTGAAATATGCATGAAAATTTCCTATTTTGATCTTGTTTTGAAGATCTCCTCAACAAGATCTCAAATATAAAAATATATCAAAAATCTTTTTTGGCAAATCTTTAACCCAGTTTGCTATGAATGTTATTCTCTGATACAATTATTGGTACATGTGTAATACTTGATAATATTTGCCTGACTGGAAGTTTTGGAATTTTATGAACTTTTTTTGAATTATTAAATTATTTTCAATTATAAAGATGCATGTGTACCACGAGAGTCACTACGTATTTTTGGTTTTAAAACCATACATATTTCATAATTTTGTGCAAATGTAAAGGATTTTCATCGTGTTTTGAACACACCCTGTTACAAATTTGTTCCAAAATATATGAGCCCATAAAAACTTGTAATTTTTTTTTGCAGAACCATAATTGATTGAAAACATAACTAAAGTAATCCAAATATATGCAATCTACGTTGAATGTTTTTCAAATAACTAGAATGTGGGTGGCAATTTTTGAAATTTCTGAATTTTTTCATAGAAACAACATGTCGCCAAAACTTATAAGAAATTTAGTTAGGAAATTTGAACTTTCAATTTTATGAAACATTTATTTATTTATTTTTGTGAAAATTCGTTTAAAAATAAATTATTTTATGAAACATTTTCGTGAAAATATATTTAAAAATAAAGGGCACATGGAAATGTTTTAGACGTGCGAAACTTTATGAAATATTTGTGATGTCACATGGGGACTAATGGCACATGGGGACAAGCGCACTTGATATACGGAAAATTTAAATGTTCAAAAATTCCGAAATTTTTTACGCTCAAAGATTACCAAATATTCTACTCGTCCAAATAATTTGGCCACAAAAAATTATTCCTAAACTTCTGGGAAAAATACAAATTTCTGACAAATATTGCGTGTAAAATTATGCATGAAAAATGTCCAATATGAATCTTGTTTTGAAGATGCTTCAATAAGATCAAATATAAAAATATATAAAAAATCGGACATTCGGTTCAAAAGATATAACCGATACAGTATTGACAATAAGATTGAAAATGATGCTAAATTTTTTTTAATAATACATTTTTTTAATTAAATTCAAAAAATATTACGCAAAATAACGAAATTGCAAAAATAATACGGCCTCGGCCCAGCTTGGGCCGATAAGGGCCCGTCGGCCAGGCTTGGGCCGATTTGGCCTGTCGGCCGCCCTGCGCCTGTCAGCGAAATCTGTCGGCCAGAGCCAGGCCGACTAGGCCTTATCGGCCCAAGCCTGGCCGACGGGCCCTTATCGGCCCAAGCTGGGCCGACTGGCTGTTGATTTTTTTTTTCACCTCTCCCTCCTCTTTTTTAGCCACACAAATGCAGACAAATTACAGATGAAATCAAACTCCAAATTTAAATCACTGATGCACACATATAAAACATAGTCTACAAACACTGATCCACACATATTACAGATAAAAACATAGTCCAATTTTAAAACATTGATCCACATTATTATAAATAAAAGCACAGTCCAAATTTAAAACATCCTAGTTTCTTCCCCTTCCTCTTGGTCCTCGGCTGCCTCGTCCACGTGGAGCAGCTGCTCTAGTTGCCGGAGCAGCATTCGTAGGTGGGAATTTTGTACAAGCAGTGTCCCTGTGACCAAAATCATTGCACAAGAAACATTGCACTGTCGGGCCTCCGGCTTCAGATTCATCCATACCATTTCTGATACGCTTGCACGGTCGTCTACCTCTACCAGGACGCAGTAGCCTTGGGTCGGGGATGTACTGCCTTTCATTAGGGTCAACCGTGTTAAAATTACCCACAGCTCGAAATCCCACCATTTCACCGGTCCAGGTATTAAGAACAGACTCGTTCAAATAATATGGTGAAACGAACGAGATGGCTGATAGTCCGAGTTGCCCACACGCAGCCAATACATGGGAGCAGGGCAGGTGAAGCAATTTTGGTTTATTGCATGTGCAGTCACATGTTGGTCGGGCTTCATTTCCAATTCTCACCTCATGCGTTCTGAGCTGATTTCCGCAACCAAACTTGTCAGAAGGTAAGCGTACCTCGAACCTCCTTTCTTGATTTCCTATGGCCTGCACAGCATGAGTACGAGCTTTTGCCATCTTCCTATCCATGTACTCCGTAATCTTCTCACAAAAAGGTGTGTTTGGGTTGTTAACGATATGCATGTGAGCTTTCTGGCGTCTTTCTCTGAAGTACTTGACTGTGCCCTCAAAAATACCCTCCACAATGGCTGTAAGTGGCAATGCCCTATTTCCTCTAAGAACAAGTTGTATGTTTCAGCAGGTTGGTAGTCATAACACCGTACCTGGCTCCATAAGTGTCGTGCAGCAAAGACCACCTCTCAAGAGGCTCGTGCTCTATCCACTGCTGAAAGTTTTTATCAACCTCCCAGTCTTTCTCCTAACACCAGGGGATCAAATCCTGGCAAGTCACAAAGCCCAACAGGTACATCCTCAGCTGGTGGAGGTCCGGTTGCTAGCTGTTGCGCCACAAGTTGCACATGTGCTGCTACTGCAACATTTCGTGCAGCTCTCCTCTGCCTAACATGCTGGTTAGTGAAGTCATCAAGCTTACCACGTACGAATGTGTATTTCCAGAATTGGTTCTGCTTGCACAGTTTTTTGAATAGATTCATCAAAGCCTTATCTCGGAACTGTGAGAAAAAATTGGCCCCCAAATGGCGCATGCACCAACGACTCTGCAGGTCTAGCCATGGCGTTTCTTCCGCGGCCACAGGGTTTGTGAGTGCCTTGACGGCGTTCAGTATACCAGCATGGCGGTCATGAAGGATGCACACGTTCGGCTTATCTTTTACTACTGCTATTTTAAGCTGCCTGAAGAACCAAGTCCAACTTTCAGTGTTCTCGCTCTCCACAAAAGCAAATGCAAGTGGCACGATCTGATTGTTGCCATCCTGACCAATGGCAGTCAAGATCTGTCCCCTATACTTGCCAGTAAGAAATGTACCATCAACACAGATAACTGGTCGACAGTGAGTGAAAGCTTCTATGCATACACCGAAAGAGAAGAACACACGATGCAGCACCTTTACGTTTGGAAACTCTGCCATCCAAAAGTGTTTGACGTCAACATATGTGCCTGGATTACGGGCCTGCAATGTGTAGAGGAGCCGAACAACTGAGTCATATGAGTCTAGGAACGATCCGAATCTTTTCTCAAGTGCCATCTGCTTAGCCCTCCAAGCTTTGCCATAAGATATTGTGTACTTGAACCTGGTGAACACCTTATGTATAATAGCCTTCGCTTCCATAGCTTTGCCCTGTACTATTTCTGAGTACAGCAACCGAGCTATAAGCGTCGACGAAATGTTACGATGATCTTGAGGAATACTCTCAATTCTACATGTGTGTGTACTACGTCGCTCACTTTCCAGTTTATGCCGAAGTGAGGACGATAACCGTGCACCCTTCCAGGACACCCTGCTACCTCACATTCCATTGTCAGATATTTTTTACTCGACACCTTGGTTTTGAATGTCTTGCAAGTCGACATTGCCCACTTAATGATTGCATCTTGCAAATGTTGCTTGTCGGTATATAGAGCACCCGCAGAAACCTGGTTCTGATGGTATTCCCAGGCAGAATCATGACCATCGTTCACTGTCATTGACGACGAGAAATCATGACTCCATGACGCAGGATTTGGCACCACATGTTCGTCATCCGACTCGTCGGAATCATGCCCATAAGCACTACCACCATCTTCGTCTTCCTCTTCCATCATTTCTTGGAATACATCGTCTGCTGCTGCCTCAGCAGCATCTTCATCTCCCTCTTCCATATGCTCTGTCTGACTATTTTGGCCAGATTCATAACTACCACCTCCAACATCTTCCTCTTCCATCTGCTCTGTCTGACTATTTTGGCCATAGTCATAATCACCACCTCCAACATCTCCCTGATTATAATCATGTCCAGAAAATTGCATCTCCTGACTACTCTGGCCAGGATCGTGCCCTCCCTCGCCTTCAGGCGCAATCACCTCCTTCGCGACAGGTATCAGTAAGGCATGAGGGGTACATCCCCTGCTTGCGCAGCCTTGCAACCATCGCACCATCTGAGAGGTCCGTTCTATCGGCCTCAAATAAAAAAACACCGGGGACCTTGTCTTCGTCCACAGTGCATGCACACCGACGGTGTCTGTTTCAGGAAGCCCTAAACACGCTGCCAACCAATCTTTCAGCTGACTTATAGACCATGTTTGTGGGTCACTCAGTTCCAACTCTGACCATCGAAACTCACCCAAATCAGCTCCATGCTCATTTACTACAACTTCGCCAGGACCGTAGAAAAACAAACATTTCACTAAATTACTCATCTCAACAACCTAAAAATGTGACACCAATTTACTGTTACAACCGGGAACAACTATATACTTAATATTGTTAGCAAAATAAACGCATACCCTTGAAGCGTGCCGATTCAATGGACCAGCAACGTCACCACCACCGCCAATGCAACACCGCTGCACCACCACCACGCTGCACCATCCACCACCCTACAGCAACCTCCACCTAAACTCCACCATTGCTCCAACCAAACAACACGAAATCACACAATAATCCAACACATCTGTAGATCTGAGCTGCCTTAACTCTCTAACACTTGTAGAAGGAAGATTTGGTGGCTGGATGGACAGATCGCCGCTGAAACGCAGTAAGGACGCGAGGAAGAAGATGTGGGCAGGCTGGCCTTATCCAGCGTCCTGTCGGCCCAGCCCTGGCCGACAGGCCGGTCGGCCGAGTTCTGGCCGATTAGTGCCCCCTCACGGCCTGTCGGGCGCAGGCCTGGCCCACCATGCGATCTGGTCGTCCTTAACAAAGCCGATAAGGCCAAATCGGCCCAAGCCTGGCCGACGGGCCCTTATCGGCCCAAGCTGGGCCGAGGCCGTATTATTTTTGCAATTTCGTTATTTTGCGTAATATTTTTTGAATTTAATTAAAAAAATGTATTATTAAAAAAAAATTAGCGAAAATGATGGATGGGTGAATAGAATAACATGTAATTAATCTCTTGATCAAGTTAATGTGAGGCTGTATGCATATCATTTATTGCTCACGTGGTTAAATTAATGTGAGACTGCATGTTATTTATTGATGGGTGACGTCACCACGTGTTTATCCGTCCGGCCGAGCATATTATACGGTGTGCATACGCACGAGAATATTGGGGAAAGCTAACCAGGTACATTGTTAGTTGTGAAGGCAATGATGAGATATGGGGTGGGTGCGTCGCGGGGTTCTCGTGCACATTTTCGATGAGTGGTCATGTTATGCAAGGTTTCTGCAAAATGATCAGTGGAGGAGGCTCAAAATAGCTGTGTAAAATGTCATACATGATTTGTATGGATCTCTCAGAAGTTTCATGGTAAATTTCAGGTCAGCCATGAAGGGCTGTAATCTTCTTCAGCCAAGTAGCAATCAGAAACTGTTCTTGCTCTCCTTAATAAGCAGTTATAGGCATCTGGAAATATCACGCAACAGAACAGAGGTTCAATAGAACATTCAGCGCAGGTTGACATGGCGATCAGCGACTAAAAAAAGCAGTCTTTTTTCATTCAGAGTACCTCATCTGGCAACAACAGAGTTTGACTATTTGCCAAAAGTAGCCTCACTGCCCACAAGCTTTACAAAAATGATACTATTAGTATATACACTATTGCCGGTGAGATAACACAAAACCTTGAAACACAACAGCTTCCAAGGGTGAAGACTCCTATGTACAATTTGTCCTTGCAGAGTTACAACTACAACTTCAAGACTTTGTAACAGAACCTCCCCCACACATGATAGTCAACACTGCAACTCTTGGTTGGTACGTATAGGAACAACATGTGACTGATAAACGTTTTGTATTTCCGAAAAACTGAACTCTGTATCATGGACACGGGGATTGCTTGCCCGATGGCAGAGACTATATCTGGCAGAGACTATTTCTGTTCTTCGGAAAACCAGGCCCGAGCCTAGCCCAACCCATCAATTTTCTACGTTTTCTAGGCCCAAGCCCAGCCTGAGCCCGGTCCAAGGCAAAGCCTGAAACACGGCCCGTCAGCCCGACGTAAGTAACACTATGCTGTCCGGCCAAAAATAGCAGGGAAAATGTGAGAGCGGCAATTTGGCTCCCGAGCACAGATGCTCCGGATATCTCGACCGCTGCAATCTGTTCGAGATTCTGAACCAGTCGTTGTCGGTACGTGCGTGCAGACGGTAAAAAACATTGGTGGTGCGGTGAATCACAGCTACCAGCATGGTCTGTGGGACCCGATTCTGAGTGGCAGGAGGCACGTGAGACGGCGGTGGCGGACGGATGGTAACGCCGTATTTTCTGTCCCGCGAGGACATGACGTCAAGAAATCATGTTCCCGTAAGCGGCGCCAGAGCTGTGTGTTGGCCGGGGCTTGACTGGCGGCGCGGCGGGGCATGGGGGGGAGGAGGCTATGGGTGTACTGGCCGAGCGAGCAGCGGAGATAGTTGGGATCGAGTTTCTCCTAAATCCATTTGACAGGTAATGACAGTGCGCTATCTGTATTTCGATTTGTAG
This sequence comes from Poa pratensis, assembly GCA_947311845.1. Taxonomy (NCBI): domain Eukaryota; kingdom Viridiplantae; phylum Streptophyta; class Magnoliopsida; order Poales; family Poaceae; genus Poa; species Poa pratensis. The sequence continues at coordinate 8,472,506 of CAMZMU010000080.1, read as the reverse complement.
GATGTTGTACAGATTTTTGAGGAATTACAGATCCAGCACTACAGGTTCCCGCTGCCTGAAGCTGGGGGAGACAGGAGGACTCGCTGAATAACTTGGTCACGGCAGCTCGAAACAGAGTTGCAGAGCCATAGCCGGTTGCGCTGTGGCGTCCTCCGAGGCCGTGGCCCAAGCTCAGTCCTTAGTGGGTGTGGCAAGGGGCGAGACGAGGCCTCAGATGGAATCGAGGTGGACAGCAAGCGGCCCCGCCTTTAATATCCGGCATCTCAAGCTTCAGCAATGGCGGCGGTGGAGGAGGCAGAGGTGGAGAGGCCGATGCTGGCGGAAGAGGAGGAAGGAAGCAGGGGATGAGGGGAAGAAGGGGAGACTGTACAGCCTCATCGACTATGGGACGCTGCCGGCCTACATGCCGAACAATGAGTACTTCCGCAGGTGCTCCTCTCTGCTTTCTCCATCCACAACGAGACCCTGAATGTCTGAACATTAGGATGGAGTACTTTGTTCCAGTACATTAGGTGATGTACTCCTGAATTTAGGTGTATGCGAGTACGTTTCATAAGGATTCAACATTTTGTCCACGTTAGGTGTACATCTCATAAGGATTCAAATGCTTGCTTCGACACTTATTTCTGAAGCTACTTCAAGCTGTCTGAATTCTATATGTAGTGCTCACGGATCAGTTTTATGTGCCAGATTAAGATCTTTATTTGTTTAATAAAAAATGTTTGTGCTCACTGATTCGTACGTTTTGTCCAGAAGTCCGTATATGGGTGCATTGGAATGGAAGGCAATACACTGGGTTTGGCGAGCAGGAGGAAGAGAAGATTAGAAGTCATGGTGAGACGGCGTCTGCTAAGATCGATAGTCAGTTTGGTGTACTGATTGTTTAGGAAATCCTTGGTTGCAGAGTAGCCTGATTGCAGGAGATTCGGAGATCAGGGGTTGAAGAATGAATCAGCGAGCATGATCCTGATAACTTGGAGGCATAAATCGAGACAAGCGCCATTGCTTTTGAGGAGGGCGGGAGAGCACGTGCGTACCCGAGGAGGGATGCCGGGAGCAGCGCGGCTAGCTCGGCGTACTGCTCGGACGCGGGCTGCATGCGCTGCCGCCTCCTGGGCGCCTCGGCCTCGGTCTCCGGGGAGCCGGCGTCGGCGAGGAACTGCTCCAGTGGTGGACGCCCTCCGGCCATGGGAGAGTCTTGGACGCTCGGAGATCGCCGGTGGGCCCAGGCGGGCAGCGTCGTGAGAAGCGGCTCGGCGGGGGAGACGGCGTGCGGACGGCGAGGCGCTGCAGGAGTTTGCCGGCTTGCCGGTCGAGTCGATGGCGGCTTCGGCCTCAACGTCCTCCATCACCATCTGTACTGGACGAGATCGATGACGGCCCATTCCGTTTCTACCATATGTTCTGACAAGGATAGAGGCCATCGTGTTCATTTAATACCTGCACATCAGCGTGACATGGGACGGGTTTTACGACGGTAGAAAAATCTGAAACTTGCAGGGGACACGATTCTCGATTGGAATGTATGAGCAGGATATCCGGTGCATGTGTGCTCGGGCACCAAAATGCATTTTCGGGAAAATGTGCTATAAACAGCAAAAAAAACATTGTTATGATAGCAAACATCAGTACTAATTACTAAACAGCAGCATACAATAGTACCTACTAAACAACATCAAATTCACATTGCTTTCCCATCAAACTGCAGCAGAACAACACAGGTTTTGACACACAACAGCAAAGTTTTACAGCCAAACAAGGCACAACAACGTCTATACGTTCCAGTTTCGACAAACACAAGTGCATAAATATTATTACAGTCCAGAATCCAGATGGCCAAATCATAGAACCAAAATAAAGACTTGATGCAAAACAATGGCTGGTTGCCATCTCGCCATGCCTTCTCCGAAGCTTCTGCTCTTCTAATTGCTCTAGTAACAAGTCTACAAGATGCAATGAACAGGAGGTTAGGAGTTGGTATAAATGGCAAGTACAAGATGCAATGACGATAAACAGGAGGTTACATTCTTCATCTGAAGCTAAATCTTCATCATCTAGAGGAATCACAACCTCCTGTTTCTTGTTATCTACAAAAGTTGGGGTTAATCAGATTAGCAAGTAAAACAAAGAAATAAGAAAAGTGAAACCAAAAAGGTTGAAGTAGGTACCTTCTTTTTTCTGCATTTTGCAACAATACCACGAATCTAACCAAGAAATTACCTTGCACTTGGTAGGCAGGAGGTGCGGCGACGGCGACCGGACGAGCAGGCAGGAGGGGCCGGCGCGTGAGCTCGTGGTCCTCAGATCGTCGCTGCGGTGGCGGGAAGGAGGTGCGGAAGCTCGTCGTTTGGTTGTCGCTGCGGCGCGGGAATGAGGTGTGGCCGATGCCCGTGAGGAAGTAGATGCTCAGATGCGGCGGAAAAGTGCCTCTTTTTATTACATGCACATAGCAAATCTTAGAGAGATCCTTTACGTCATGGAAAAGGAAACACGGTTGTTTCCTACTACTTGTAACTAACATGCAAACTGACAATGGCAGCGCAGGAAGCCAAATCAGACAATATGAGAAAACCGAGTCAAAACACAAAGTTCTTGTTGCAAGTTCCAGTTCACAGCAAAATGCACGCAATGCCACAAATAAATGTAGAAAGCACTCTTACAAAATACATGTTGTACTGGATTCTGTCTTGTTTTCTCATTCATACTATTCTCTGTTGAGAACTTACAATCTATACAGCAACTAAGAAACGTGCAATAACAATGAATAGTATATTATATCAAAACAAATGAACTCAAGGAGCACAAATGAAAGCAAGATTGTTTTGTGTCTGTGTTGTGATTCGCCATAAATCCTTGACTCTGGCACAAGTAGTTAAAATTCTGTTGCTGGCAGCGCCTGCGAATGAAAATCCAATTGTAGTCAGTACTCCTTACCAACATAGCTGTTTATTTGACATCGTCTGAAAACAGCAGAGAGACAGAGAGAGAGAGGTAGTTTCAACAAATTATAATAAGAATATGATCTGAAGCTTATTAAACTAGCACCAATGGAAGCTTAGGATTTATGACAGGAAAATAGGGAAAGCTTAATGGACATATGCATAGAGTAAGTGGAAGAAAATTTAGAGGGTACAGTTCTAACTGTAACATAGGGAAATACTATATTCGGGGAATGATCATACCAACCCAAAATGCATTTTAAACCTCAGTAATAGTTGAAACTCAGGAGGCATCAAAGGCACAGTAGCTGAGTAGCCTAACTAATCCATCAAAATTTCTACCAAAGTTAAATATCTAGACGTTGTATCTGCACTAAACTGTAACATGGCAATTGGGACAGTCACTCAAGATATCAACTGATGGTTCCTTTGTTCTCTACATTAGAGGGCAACCCTGTTTTTTTTTTAGAAAAGGGGCAGTCCCAGCCTCTGCATCGATTGATGCATGCGGCTTTTATTGATTTATTTAAAAACAGTCATCGTTAGAGGGGCAACCCTGTTCTAAGAAATAACAGATAAAGTTTCCCAGTGACATAGGTGTTCCCGTAAATAAAACAGATTAACAACAGTTCAGTGAGCCTGCATTTGTTGTTGAACATGGTTGAATTTATCTTCACACATCATGAAGTGCATAGAAAAAATCAACTAACAAGACATGATATTCCTACTGGGTGGATTTTTTAATCATGTACAGTGAACAGTTTTAATCGTATCCTCCATTTATGACACATGTAATCTAACATTCAATATAAATTAGATGAATCAGATTTGCCAAACTGATTACTTGATAAGTGAAGAAACATCAAGTGATTATTTTCATTTGTCAAAGTGTTTTAAATTGATTAAGTGTCCATCCAGGGGTCATTGAAATGTTACCAGATATGAAATGTTCACATGTTAGCACCAAAACTGAGATAATAGCTATTAGTGCATACTTCTCAATGTAACCATTATCCTGAAAATGTCTAGTTAAAGGTAAATGTATGGAACATGTATTATCTAGTAGGACTAAAGCAGCTCCATCTATCACCAGAGCAAAAAAGTACTCACTAAAAGATATGAAAAGGGTATAACAGCCAGGATTACCCCTATGTGGACATACCTTAGAGCCTTTCGAAAATACGTAGTTGTCCAATCTTGGCACAGCCTTTCCTCCGTAAGAAATCATGCTTGACAAGGCTTTCTTTGAACCAATGTCCAATAAATCTCCTACTCCATGGAGCACATTGAGATTGCTCTAGAACCTTGCCGGTGTTGTCACAGTGGAACATATTACCCTCGTCGCGACCGTAGACCAGCACATCTCCCTTGTGGGACAAAATCAAATGTTGCGTTTTGGCAGCGTTACGTGAGATCCACTCAGGGAGTTCCACGTGGTACTTGAATGACCAAACCTCTCTTGTATAGTCCTCCAACACCCAAATTTTAGCGACTGTTCTCCCATCGGCGCCAAAGCAGCTAAAGCCAATTGAACCTTCCATGTCACACAATCGTGTGCATAATCTGGTAGCATCAGCCGGGCGGCGCATGATCCTGAACGATTCAACCACCGTGTCAAAAACGAGTATGCCGGTGTCACGTCAGGCTCCCAGTGAAGGCAGTCGCAGGACAAAACAGGTGGGGCCGTTTCGTTGCAGGCCATCATAGCTTTCTCGATACGAGGGGTATCTGAAGGAACTGCAATGCACCTCGGCGAGCGCCCCCGCCGCACTGTAACGATGTAGTAGACAACTTCCTCTTGGTGCGATTTCCACCTTCAGTAGAGGACACAGTACTCGCCGGACGGGCGGTGGAGGTACAAGGCCGCGGTTTTGACGCGTCTTGCGGCGGTAAGGCATGGGAGTGGAGCGCACTGACGCGTGGCCGTGTTACAGATGCCGAAGCAACCGTCCGAGAAGGAGAGGAGGAGGAGACCGTCGCAAGAGGCCTGGATGTCGAAGCCGATGTGGTCTTGGAACCTGAGGACGGGATGGCCGCGCTAGAAGGTTGGCTCTATACTCAAGGTCCTGCTTTTAATTGTACTAGATTGGCTTAGTATAGATTTGCCTGTACTAGGTGTGCCGTAGTGCGTGAGGAGGAGGAGCGATGGCTGGCGCCTATGGTGGGCGAGGAGGAAGTCGGCGGCGGAGGTGAAGCCGCGCCAGCGGCGGCAGACCGCGCTGCAGCGGAGGATATCGCTGGCCGGAAGGCGGACAAAGATCTCGTACACTAGGATCTCCTCCGGTAGGGCGGCGAAGGCAAGGTCGCGGTGGCGGCTGCGCGCCCGTGTAGTTACTCCTGTCGCGGGCTCCGCCGTGGTCTCCTTAGGCTCGATCGCTGTAGGGTTTTGGAGTAGGAGAGATACAACGAGGACCCTCCTTTGATATGTTGTGTGGAATATATTCCGTATCTTCATGGGAATGCCTTGCCAATCAATAGCAGCCTCAACGCCCTAGATCTGGATGCGCCGCTGCCGGAGATGATGACTTTGTAGTTTGTGAGCGCGGCCAGATTAGGGTTTGTGGCCCGGCCACAAGGTGTAATATGGCGTATATGATTCGGTAGTTCGATGGAATTGTTCCATCGGTCTAGTCCTGCACCGCTCATCTTAACTTTCGTCTCCTCCTTTATAATTTCTACTACCTCTCATGAGAAGTAGATCCGTTACCAACCGACGCCTTGGACTGCCTAGCTAGGACCTAGGAGCGATCTGTGCACCATCCACCCTCATCATCCTCCACACGCCACTCAGCTGCGGCAGCGGAGGCTGATCATGGCAGGACCGCAGGAGGCACGCAGCGCTCGCGTTCGGCCGCCTGCAGCGGCATTCAGCTTTCTTCTTTCTTTCTGCTTGGCAATAGTACAAATATAATACCGAGCTACGGTGGTTTGAGCTACTCCTACCTTTAGAAATCTGACCACGAGCCAATATTTCCCTGCATGCAGGCCAAGACGTGCGATCCCGACGGCGAATATGTGGCCTACTGGTTACCGGAGCTCTGGTCACTCGCCAAGGAAAGGAGGAACTTCCCAGGGGCCTCGTACATCAACCAGATCGTCCCGCTCAAGTTTGATGGTGGGAATCAGAAAAGAGATCAGCAGTTCAACAGGCAGACAAGGCCAAAGAATATTTACAGAAGACAAAAGTAAATACTGTGCATGTGATGGTAATGTATACATCGATCAAGAGCGAGTAAGAGTTTGAGAAAATATTACTCCCTCCGTCCCATAATATAAGATGTCATTCCAGCCAATATACTCGTGGTTAGACTTTTAAAGGTAAAAGATATTGGTTGCAATAACATCTTATATTATTAGACGAAAGGAGCACTACCGTTGGTTGTAGATTTGTTTGTGATCTCATAAGTACATGGCAAATAACCACGAAGGGCTCCTATAATCTTCTTGTAGGATGAAGGAGCAATCGAAAACTGATCTTGCCCTCATGAACAACAGTTATAGGCTTTTGGAATATCATGCAATCAGACAAAAAGGTCAAAACATTCAATAGAACATCAACACAGCTCCGCATGCATGGCGATCAGCGACTAAAAAAACAGTTATTTTCATTCAGAAACAATAGCTTCCAAGGGTGAAGACTCTATGTACAATTTGGCCTTGCAGAATTACAACTACAACTTCACGACATGTTTTCGTTTGAAAAAATTAACTTCACAAACAGGTGTCTACGCGGTCATGAAACTGATAAATATAGCTTCAAGACTTTGTAACAGAACCTCCCCACATGTGATAGTCCACACTGCAACTTTTGGTTGGCATAAAAACGGCAGGTGACAGACCAGCATTTTGTACTTTCGAAGAATATAACTGTGTATCGTGGACAAGGGGATTGCTTGCCCGAACTGGCAGAGATCCCATAAAGGATGGAGGAGAAGCCTGCAGTTTATGAAATTCTATTACTAATAGCAACTTGGTTGGATGACAAATAAGGAATGGATTCATTGTTTATCAGTTCTACGATTTTACTCCAAAGTCGAAACACAACCTGAGAAGAAGAAGAAAAGAGAAAGAACGAAAGATAGTTTAATCCGAAAGCGTGATAGCTTAGGATTGGAAAGTGGAAGCACATTTAAGACAGGGGGAATACACAATCTGGAAATGCTAACAGATTACGGGATACTCGATGAGGGCTATGATTGTAAAGTTATTATTGCACGTACAAATCTGAGAAACCTTGTGTCTCTAGCTCTCTCTCGTGCCTTCTATTTATAACCTCACTTAGGGCAAAAATCCATAACTGGTAGGAGGTGCAGATGCACCCATTGTCCAAAAAACAAAATTGAAAATGTCAAAAATTTGAAAATAAAATTTTGGGCATATTTCAAGACATTTAATGTTAGCACAAAAGGTTACGTAAAGAAAAAAAACATTTTTTGTGACCTATACAAAAAAGACAAATCCGAACGATCCAAAAAATGATTTTATACGAGACATTTTTTTGTCTTTTTGCACAGGTCACAAAAAATGTTTTTTCTTCACGACATTTTTTATGCTAACACAAAATGTTCTAATTTGTATCCGAATTTTTTCTATAATTTTTTGACATTCTAAAAAACATTAAAAATGTTTTACATAATTGGTGTATCTGCACCTACTACCCAAAACGCCGCCTCCCACTTATGGGGCATTTTAAGTATTTTTGCCCACACAAATCTGATCATATTTCCCTTGACCAGCAATGAGTATCGATCCTTGGCATACAAGGATGCTACATACAAAGATAAGCCTTGGCCTCCAAGGATAGAGATCAGGTTCGTAACATTTTGTATATAATAGGAGCAATAGATAGAATAGTTTTATTGTTAAAGTAAACAAGTTGTATGTTTAATAATACCTATAGCATGTGCATATGTACTTGTGAGCATAATTTGTTTGCTAAAGTGAACAAAGAACGAGACCCCGACCGAGGTCCTGCATATATGAATTAAACAAATAAAAAAGAAACGCGGCACACCACCACCCCAGTCGTATTGCAGGTTTCGAATAAAGGCCTGCATATATTGAGCCACTGTACTGAGAAGAAGCAAGATCTGCAGCTTGCGAGCAGCCAAGATCCAAGCTGAACTCCGCTGGCGAAGCAGAGCTACAAACACAGGTATGTAAACTCTCTTAATTGCATTTATGAGGGAATTTTTTCTTTCTTTGATTCCTATAATTTCTCACTCTTCAACGAACAGTATGGTACATATGACTAACCAGGGAAACATCAGACCTGGATTTATGTTTGACTAGGAAATGGTGTAGCTTCAGGAGATTGCACTAGTCCATTTAATTGAAAACGCGCCCCCTGCGTCGTCCGGACGGACGTCACGGGATGGATTCAATCCTAGCCAGAACGCATTCAGCCCTTCATCTCGCCGCTGCCGGCCGTGGCTGCCGGTTGCGGCGGGGTCTCTGGTGGTCTGGTGATGCAGCGGCGACGGCCACAGATCGAGCGGCGGAGGCATAAGTCATGGCGACGGCGACGACGGGTCCTCCGGCGGTAGCGGAGTGTGACTGTCAATCCCGATCTAATGGAGATGCTCTCCTGGCTGTGGAAGGCCGCACCGGCCCCACCGGGAGACCAGCCGCAAGATCTTGATATCATGGAGTTTGACTCTTGGATGCAAGTCCCAACGGCTTCCGGATGCGGAATCGGTCGTGTCAACGGATTGGTTGGACGGTGGCCGTGTTCAATGTTCACTCGTGCTGGTCCGCGGGCGTTGTTTATGCGCCGTGGTAGATATCTTCGCCGTTGACCACAACGACTCTTCTGTCGTCGCACTCATGCAAGGCACGTTTTTTTTTTGACAACTCAAAACTTTATTCAAATAATGGCCATATCGTTTACAATCAGATGTTGAATAAAGCTAGCTTCCGATTCCCAACTAGTTGAAATGCCAGAATCTAGTGCGACCTTAGCTAGAGTACAGCTACTTTGTTTGCCTCCCGATTACAATGCTGGAACTGAATTCTGCCAAAATCTCTAGCCAACTGAACACATTCGGCATAGACTACCGCGTCACTCCCATAATAGCTTGACTGATCGTTAATTGCTTCCACCACTGCCAAGCAATCTGATTCTACAATTACCTTACCATAGCCAATGTGATGCGCCAGATAAAGGCCATTTCTCAGGGCCAAAGCTTCCGCTGCTTCTGCATTTGTCGCATAGGGTATTAGCCATGTCACCGCTGCCACAAATTGTCCATGGTCATCTTGGACAACAGCTCCTCAAGCCCCGGTTAGAGAATCAATCTGAAACGATGCATCCACATTTAGTTTTATACACACTACCATAGCATGGTTTTTCCACCTTTCCACTTCTTTTTTTGTCACTGTTTTCTTACCGTTAGCTCTCAAGAAATTCAGAGACAACGCTTTGACATTCATCGCTGTTCTGTCTGCCGGTTGTATTGGTTCACCTCTAATAACTTGTCTCCTTTGCCACCAAATATACCAAGCGGTTACTGCCACCAATTCAGGTATTTTAAGCTTCCCTTCAATCAGTCGTGGAGAAGAATCGCATATCGGGTTCTCCATATTAACTGACCCAGATATGTCCAACATTATTGCCTTTTGGATTTCATCATATAGTCGAACATCCTTCCAAACCATCTTCGCGTGGGTGCAGCTAAAGAGGCAATGTTGAATATCTTCCACTCCTGTAGCAGATCTGGAACACTGAGCCTGAACTGGTACATGTCTGTTTGACAAAACCCCTAGGCAAGGAAGAGCACCATGCAAAACTTTCCACAGAAAGATGCGTATTTTACCTGGGATGTCAAGTTTCCACACTTTCTTCCATATCGGATTCACAGAGGTGGATCCCTGCTCAATTGTCCAGATCTGACGCCGTCCAAACTGGTGCTCCCACTCTGTGGTAAGATGAGTTTACTGAGAATGTGCCAGATTTAGTAAACTGTCAGGCAAAAAAAACCATCAAATCCTTGGACATTGAGTGAAATTTGGAGAATACACCGTAGAGAAATTATCTCTTAGCAAAGCCTCATCCCGTAGTCCTGAGTGCCATCCCCCCACGTCACTCTCACCCAGGACGACACGGGGGCGACCCGCCCGAAACCCTAGCTCAGCCGTCGTCCCACCACCTCCCTGCCCGTGGCGTCGCCTGAGGAAGCCGCCGGCGCGAAGCTCGTGCGGCCGCCGGCGGCGGCGGGGCGATTCCTCGTGTTCCCTGGGTCCTTTGTGGTGGGCTCAGCGGGACCGACGTTTTGCCGGCGCCCCCTCGTCCTCCTCTCGGCGAGCTCCTGTGGGCTCGGCCGGTGGCCTAGCGTGTCGTGCGGCGGCGGGGCTAGGCGAGTGGTGACGGGACGTTCTGGTGGTGCTCTACAGGCTCGGTCCGATGTCCGGGCCCGATCTGGGCTCTAGATGGGCCGGGCGCTCCTTCTTCGTCTACTCTGTGGCGCTCGGTTCCGTCCCACGGCAGACGCGCAGTGGCGCGCATGGGGCGCGTCGGCGCATGCCGTAGGGCTGCGCCCGAAACCATGGTGGTTCTGGACCTTGGGCGGCGCTCCTCTGCCTCTGCCGGCATGGTGCTCGGTGGGGGTACGATGGCTGGCGCTGCGTCCGGCGGCTCTGGAGGATCTGGCGCTTGTGTTGATGATTGACTGTGCGTGGTCTTCGCGAGGTGTGGTTGGCTGCGCCGGTTGCTGTGGTGATCGACTGCCTCTTATGTAGGTATGTGCTCAAACTCCGGGTGAGAACCCCGCATCGACTTTGTTGTTGCCGGCGGCAGCGGTGTCTTTGACGCCGTTTCCTCGCAGGAGGTGCCGTTGTGGAGCTCCAGCACATACAGTACTCAGGTGTTCTCCGGGTGAAAACCTTGGACCCGGCTTGCTGGATCGGATGACGTTGTTGTGCCCTCGACAACACAAGCTCCTTGGAGGCGTCATCTTGGAGACCCTTATGTATGGCTTTTGTTGCTGCGTGTGCTGGCGGTGTTGCGTTTTGGTGGTGTTGGTGCGGCCAGGTTGGGGCCGATGGTGGTTTGTTTTCCCTCTTCGGCAATTCTTCGCGTGGTCTCGGTCACTTGGATGTGCTTGCCCAAGACCCTCCCATGGCGGCCGTTGCGGTGTGGCGATCTTCGGGCTCTTGGTGGCATCTCGGCTCACCTTTGCTCAATGACGATGCAATTGATGCCTCTCCAACGTGCTAATCGTCTCGACTTCTCGTGGCGGAGCTCCCAGTCATTGTTCGTGCTAGGTGCTAGGTTATAGCACTCGTTGATTGTGGATGCTCCTAAGTTGTGCCGTGAGATTCGATACGCACGCCGGTGCGGCGCGCTAGGCTATTTGTTGAATCTTGGTATTGTGACCCCTCGACAACACCCCTCATCTACTTGTGCCTCATGGTGGTTCTTGCCGTTCCATTTCCTCATCGTGTGTGTGTTTTTTTCTTCTATCTCTCCCCTTTGTAATCCCCGTGTACTCTGATTCATTTGAACCTATCTTGTAGAGGCTGCAAAGTCTCAAGGCAACCTTGAATATATTCAGGTGGGGATTAACTCCCCCCGGTGACCATTCAAAAAATAGTCCTAAGTGGGGATCAATTAATTCATCAACATGGGTGAGCATTCTATCTCCCCTTGGGGTAATAACCATGCACGAGCTACTCGTAGGAATCCAGGGATCTCTCCAGATATTTATATGTGACCTTGTACCAACACGCAATATGCATCCTCTTTTGAAATTCTGAACTCCAGCTTTTTGGTCCAGCTTTTAAAATATTTCCATCCGGGTAATGTTTTGCACGTAGAACCTGTGCACATAAAGACTCAGGGTTTTGGAGTAGACGCCAACACTGTTTTGCTAACATAGCAAGATTAAAACTGTGAAGGTCTCTGAACCCCATGCCCCCCTCTTTCTAAGGTATACACATCTTCCACCATGCGAACCAGTGCATTTTCATCGGTTGCCTGGGGATGTTCACCTCTGAGCCACATGTGTGAGTCTCCGAGAAGCATATGCCCGTCATGGGTCGCGGCGGCTGATAGCCCTCGAAGGAGGACCAAACTAAGCGAAGGAGTGAATTTAGGGGACTTTTTACAAAAATAGTCGGATTGAGGACCAATAATTAGAGAAACAAATGTTTATGGGCAATTTGCATTAGCACAAGCGGCCACATGTGCAAACTAAGAGCATCTCTAACAGCTGCCCTATTATAGGGCGTGCCCTATAAAATCTAACTTATAGGACGCCAAACGACAAAGAACGGTCCTCCGGCCGCTGGGCCGCCGAAATCACGGCGGACGACATCCACTGGTGGATGGGAACATTCGAGACGGCAGAGCTAGCCGCGCGCGCGTATGACGCGGCGGCGTGGAGGTTCGGTCGCCCGCGTGCGGATGAATTTTCCCGATGAGGCCGAGTTCCTCGCGCCGCTGCCAGAGTTCGTCGACCGCAACGCGGCGCGACAACTCCGCCGCGAGAGGATGAACCGCCCCGCCGCCCAGATCGACGCGTGGCGGATGGATGCGCTCCGCCACGACCATCCCGAGCTCGTGCCGGCGGAAACCGACTTCTACGCCTCGAGGAAGAAGAAGCAGGCGTAGGAAGCTGGCCCCTCCACTTCCCCGCCGCCGTCCAAGGACACCGGAGGCTCTGATTTATCGGACCTGAACTCGAGCTTCTGGGATGACTCCGGCTCGGATGAGGTCAACTTCGACTTCTAGAATCATCGAAGTTTAGGTTAATTAAGTCGTGTTTAGGTTAATTTTGTTCCATCTCGAGTTGAATCATCGAAGTTTAGGTTAATTTAGGTCAAGTTGTTGCAGTTTCTGTGTAAACTGTTGTCGAACTGTTTAAATTTCTATCGAATTTGGTTTCCTACGGTTAGTTTATGCGCTATAATACGGCAGCCGCTGGAGCAGCCGTGCCCTAAAATAGGGCAGCTGGTAAACCTCACGCTGTTTTGGTGCCCTATATCTAAAAACAGGTGCCTTATAATGAAAATCTCATGCCCTAAAATATGGCAGCTGTTAGAGATGCTCTAACAGCCGCCTTGACAGAGTGATCTCGTGCTCACAAAAATTGGCAACTTGCTGACCCGATTTTGGCAATGCTAATTGGTAAATAATGTGCAGATGCGAGTCATACATCACCCATGTTTTTCTCATGAAAGAGAACTAACGGACCTGCTCTGAAGAGAGGGTGGTCCATCTTACTCATCGCCCACAATGTAGCTTGTCGTCATAGAAGATGAAGTGCCACACAACTAAACCTTGGTAGCTCAGGAATAGTCTTAGGAAGTAATCTAGATCCGATGGGAATTTTTTACCTCTTCGTATTGCTTAAATTATGTTTGCTTTCTAATTTATGTGTCTTCACTACTGTTTATGAAGAAGGGTTAGTTATGATGCATCTTTTGCCAATTGATAAAAAATGCTACTTTATCATGTTCAATTTATTATGCAATTATCCTCTTCGGAGAGGGGACAGTGAACCTCTTCGGCGACAAGCGAATGGTACTGTGACAAGGTCCGTCCGGACCGTCCCTTGCTCGAAGCAGACGAAGGTCAATCCTCTTGATGGTTCGCTCCCTCTCCTTTGGCGTGTTTCCGCGTCTACCTTAGTCAACGAGTGCTCTTGTGTCCGAAGTCTTCCGCTGTTCAGGCTGCGTGTTTTTTTTCCTATTTGTTGTTTGCATGTTAGTGTGTGTCAGCTTTGAATGTTGTTCTCCTCATCACTTTGTAAACTTCGGCCGTACATGGCTTTATTAATTTAAAGTTTGGCACTTTGTACCTTTTATCTAAAAAAAATACCTACTTAACAAGCCCCATCTATCTATCCGACTGTAACAGGTCCTTACTAAATTTAATTTTCGATGAAAACCAGCCTTTATTTCCGGGTATATACATGACCAATATGGGATATATACTAGCCCTCCTCTTTAAGTATTCTCTTGCAAACAAATTTCCATCAAAATTATGTTATGTCCTTAAGGTGTGCTACATATGGGAAAGCCTTAGTATAATGTGTGTGTACTACTCCTTCGACTAACGATTCGACTACTATGAAATTAGTGCCAGTATATATGGAATAATGTTGGCATGCAGGTACGCGCGCACACATTTTGGCCCGATAATAATGCTTTGGTTAGTCTGGTGCATTGTTGCAAGCATGATTGATCGAGCATAATAGCATTGTCATTTGACAGCATAACTATTCCTGCCACATGATTTGGTTGGTATTGATATATAGTATGTAAATTGATTTGACCAGGTTTACTCCTGAATCCTGTCAACGCGACCGGGTGCTGCGGGGAAAGGAAAATGGCAAACCTTGGCGCTCTAATCCCGTACCTTGGCGTTCTAATCACATACCTTGGCGCTCTGATTGCAGACTTGGTCTCAAAATGGAATATGGACTCCTACATCTTGCTTCGCATCGAGATATTAATGGGATTCCTCGTCTTCCTGTACTATGTGATACTCTCGGTCTCCGGCATCCTGCTCATCTCTACGAGATCGCCCAGGGTGAGATTACTGGAAGCTGGATCTGAAACCCTATTAGTGTACATCATAGGAACTATGCAAGCTGCACCTTTCAAGAATGAGATGTTTCCAGTTTGGGCCCTTTTGCTGGTCAGTTTCCGTTCTACCGTCAATTTCACATCAAGCTATAATGCGGAATTTGAGGTGGTAAACATCCTGAAACTTGGGGCAGTGATATGGCTCGGTAACAAGCATGGCACCAAGTCGTTTGGCATCCCATTCTGGTCATTCTGGAGTGTTATGGTCCTTAAGAGCTTGTACAGATTGCTGGCACATGTCCGGGCATCCGAACACTTGTGGTACGGGCCCAGTTCAGAAATTCTTCACGAGTACATGGGTACCAACAAGGGAAGGAACAGCCTCTTGGTCTATGGAGAGCCACATGAAAGCAAAATGTCTGAACAGAGTCCAAATACAACTACTGACGTCATGCAGTCAGATGAAGAGGCAACCCGAAGTCCAGTGACTGGACAGATTACAAGTATGGACATGTCGGGATCCCTAATTATCTTTTTGAAAAGCCTATATAGGGGGTGTACCAGGAAGAAACCGGCAGCGCTGTTTGATAGCGGTAATTGTGCGTACACACCGCGAATGCGAGCATGGAAGCTCGAACGCGGGCGGGCTGGGAGGTATCAGCACGTCGCTGCCACCACCACCGGGCAGTGCCAGGGTCCACGGTCCCAAATTACCTTTGATGAGATTTGGGATCATGAAGACGATCTGCTAGTCTGCAACATCAACATGACAAAGAACAATCTGAAGGATGTGACCCTAGCATTTGCGATGTCTCGGCTGCTCCGGTGTAGGTTGGAAGGAGCAACGCTGCCTGCGGACACAATTAGCATGACCAGAGAGTTAATTACCTCAAAGATACTAGCTCGACCCGATGGCAAGATGGTACTATTTGGTATCCTGAATATGGAAGTTCGATTCCTCGCGCAGCACCTCTATACTGGTTACCCTCTGATCTTCTGGCAAGGGTTTCTCTCTCTCTCCTTCCATACCATAGTGTTTATTGTGAGGTATATCTCGTACCTGTTGCTGCTCAGAGAAATCCGTACACCGAACAGAACTGAACAAGCCGGAGTTAATGCCGATGTGCGTATAACTTTAGGAGCCATGATAGTCATGGCGATGATGGACGCTGCGGAAATTCAAAGGTACATTCTATCATACTGGACGATCTTACTGATCGTGCGCAAGATTGTGAATTCTAGCGAAATATGGATGAGAAGTTTCCTTAGGCATTTCATGAATTTTTATGCTATTATGCATGGTATCATATTCGAACAACTCATAATGATTAGATTTACAAGTCATTATGATATGCTGCAATCATCCAAGTACGGCTCGCGGGAGTTGAAGCCAGTTACAATTAAGAAGAGACTGGCAGAACGGTTATTCGCCGGTAAGTCATTTGAGGATGTGCTAACCGCAGTCTATCAGTCAGCGCTAGCACACGATGTCATGAACACTGGGGTCCGTCATCTCCGGTTGCCAACACCAGCTAACAGTAACAGATATTGGTCTGCATGCCTTCAGCTACGAAGCTGCTCTCATGTTATTCTTGTCTGGCACATCGCAACAAGCCTCTGTGAGATTAAGCTCGCCAAAGATTCGCACACAACAACCCGAGAATTGTATTACTTGAAAAGAGGAAGCCCTCTGAACAAACAACTTCACAAGAGACAATTGGTGGCTCAATGTTTGTCGCGGTACTGTTTATACCTGATGATTTCAAAGCCCAACCTCCTGCCTGACAACACTTTTGTTTCCAAGAAGAACCTCCGAGACACTCTTGAGTATGCTGGTCAGAAGCTGGAACGCCGTGACTCACCGTCAACGCAGTCCCAGAGCATGGGCTGGCTCGAGAAAATCTTGCAGGGTTTCAGTCGAAAAATGTTTCAGGTCAGGCATTGGCTCAACAGTAATCTGCAGACCTGGTCTTCGTTTCACCAAGAGTTTCAACTAGAGTTGCAGGAAAGGTATGATAAGCTCATTGGAGATGAAGTCGAAAGTATCGAAGATATAAAGCTGAGTGGAAACATATTGCAGCAAGGCGCGATAGTGGCCAACGAACTGATATTGAAAGAAACTGCAGAACGTCGCTGGGAGATCCTAGCTGATGTATGGGCTGACTTGATCTTACATATTGCCCCCAGTTCCAAAGTAGATGCTCACATGAAGGATCTCGAGCATGGAACTGAGCTCCTAACACTCATCTGGGCACTGCTTTGCCACTGTGGCATCGAGAAGAGCGAGCTGTGGACAGATGATGCAGAAGCCGGAGAAACAATCCAGGAGCATCTAGACAAAAGGAATGCCACTCCTGGCACTAGCAACTGATGCCTAGGGTGGTGAGATAGATGAGGTCTGAAGACTAGTCTTACCCTGTCTGGACATCCTGATGGCTACGAGCTTCTTTATTCTATCAGTTTCCAGTAAAATTTGTGATTCTCGGATTCTATATAATGCCTATGAAACGATTTTTTTATGTATTGGACAGACTTGCAAGCCTGCTAAGAGATTAGTGAGTTAAGACTTTTAACTTCCAGTTTTTGTGAACATTTAATAAAACATGTGTGGCCAGTTTGTCACAAGTGTTGAGTGTGATACTTGGGGTCTTGCTCAAAGGAACGATGCCAGATTTAGTTATTTTATGTTAATGTGATGAATTGTTGCTATGTATTGACTATTGAGTGGGATATAGGACACATAGCTCCTGTGCGACGTCTTTCCTTGCAAATAGATGGACATCGACGTCGTTGGCAAGAATTGCTCTCGTGCGACATTTTTGCATGCCCAAAGAGCCCACGGGTGACATGGTCTTTAAAAGCAACTAATTGTTAGCTGTTAGGATTATGTGAGGCGAGCTCAGGTTGGATCCACCACTTATACACGTAAGCGCGGGACCCACCTCATACCGACCACACACCGTCACGTTGGACCCACCACTTATCCACGCGAGCGCGGGACCCACATCATATCCACCTCACCTCACCTCACGGGACCCACCTCATCGCAGCTAGACCAAAGCCGCGCCCGTGCCCGCCCGTCCGCCCGTGCCATTGCTTCCCCTTCCCCCATCTTCCTCTTCTCCGGTGACGGCAACGAGAGATGTCTACCTCCTCCGCCTCGCACTCAACATGGCGACGATTTGGTGCAGTGCCACTGACAAGGTGCCCTGACTGCTCACGCCCAGAGCCTCTCAAGCGGTGTGTCTGTAAGACAGATGAGAACGGAAATCGTGGGCGCGAGTTTGCTACTTGCTTGAGCAAGACACTGCGGGGACGGGATGGCAAGGTTAGATCTCAGTTCTTTCATCGGTGTTTGCTCTGATTTCTCCGAATTTCGTTTTACCTCGTCGAATTTGGAGACGAATTTGAGATTTAGGGTTCATGTTGTTGTTTTCAGGTCCTCAAGAAATGTGGCTATTTCGAGTGGGTGGATGATTATGTTGAACGGCTTCAATTTGAGGGCCTCCTCGATTCAGATTTGAGGCCAATTGGGGAGTTCAATTTGCCGCCGCCTGCTGTGGAAAATTGGGTGGAGAATTTGAGCTCGGGAGCGGACAGAGCCGTGCCGACGGCGAGGAATGCGCGCAATGATGCACTGCCTGCAGAGTACGAACTGAACGAGGAACTGAAGAAGATCAAGAAACATCTAAATCAGATGATTGATTTGCAGAAGCAAGCAAATATGATGGCAGGAGGATTTTATTGTTGTATCATTGCTCTGCTTTTCTTTTACTTGTTGTCTATCCGTCGTTAGGGCACAGGACGCGATCTGGGCGCCATGCCAAGTTCGTGTAACTTAATCGAATCGAAGCAGCAATTTGGGAAGTTCTAAAGTTGTTCATACAGTTTGTGTTCTTCAGTTAACAGTTCAGACCAAAGTTCTGTTTTCAGTAAAAAAAACATTCTGGGCTGAGAGAGAAAAACAGCCGAACAGTTCACACCAAAGTTCTTTTTTCAGTTAAAAAACGTTCTGGGCTGCCGAATTGATGTTGGGCCGTGAGAAAAAACCAGGCCCAAACAGAAAAAAGCCCACCCCCATGTGGGCACCCTTTTTTATAGCATAGATGCACACATATTTAGCGAAAAATGATTGGATTAAACCTCTAAAATAAAATTTTGCTTAGAGGCACACATAGAGGTGCATATACCCTCTAAAATGTTGCTTCGGCAAAGAAACTTCTAACAAACTTATCTACTTGTTTTAGCTTCGGCAAAGAGCTAGCACATATTTTACTTGTTTTCCTTGTCTTATCCTTTGAATTTTGTGTTGCACATGTGATATTTTGGGACAAGTTGCTTATGCTTGTGCAAAATCAAGAAAGTATAACCCATTACTAATAATTACTTGAACGAAAAATGCAAGGAACAAAATCAAGAAAGTACATGTGATATTTTGGCCATTTTGGCCAAGTTGCTTATGCTTGAGCACATGTGATATTTTATAGATATAAAAAATTGCAAAGAGCAAAATCAAGAAAGTAAAATATTACTTGATTAAAACATATATATATATATATATATATATATATATATATATATAGGACAGGACTATTCTAGACAACCCCTTAAGTGTTTCTAGAATAGTTATTCTAGACAACTTTCCAAACCAGCATAGTTTTTAGACCCGAACAAACCCGTCCTAAAGACCTTCTTATCGCGGCCCGCCACACACTGTCTACCGGGCAGTCCCGCACGACCGCACCACCCGCCGTCCCGCCCTCGTCACCGCCGGCGCGCCGCCGCCGTCCCTGCCGGCGAGCCGCCCTACCAAGCGCGCCGCCGCGGCCAACCACGAAAACCAGCGCGCCGCTGCGGATGGCCAATCACCTAGCGCGTCGTCCCGGTCAACTACCTAGCGCGTCGTCCCGGCCAACCGCACGCGACTCCGGCGACCTCCCACCGCGCTCTGCAATGGCTTGCTGCCCCCGAAGACCTGCAACGACGCCTTGCCGCCCCTGGGACTCCGACAGTGCGGGCATCCGGCGACCACCCACCGAGCGCCGTGCGCCCGTGCCCCATGAAGCCCACATCCCAGATACCACCGAGCGCCGTACCCAGACTATCAGCAAGGTTCCTCGCCCTGCCCTGATCCCCCGGTCGCCGACCGGCTCCGCACCACTGCCCTGATTCCCGAGCCACCGGCCGCCCGCGTCATTTTTCCGTGACCGCGTGCAGGCAGATGCACCACACAACCCATCGCTACCCCAATCCATCCACCTACCCCCACTACCTAGCCCAGCCACACAACCCATCGCTACCCCAATCCATCCACCTACCCCCACTACCTAGCCCAGCTACTCACGTGCTGCCATGTGGCACTTTCACTAGTATTAGAGCTAATTAATTGATACGGGCATGGCCGGCTATTAGCATGTGCGCATAAATTATTTTGTGAATTTTGTTTCAGCGAGTGTGTCTTCGGTGTATTAGCTCCCATGCTTTAGTGTTCAGCTTGCCGTGTGTACTGATCGACAAATCTGCTGCTTTGTGTGTTGAGACTTGAGAGTAGTTCCATCGTTGTTGTACAAGTAATGCTGGTAGTGGTGATGCCATGAAAAGAAAATATGTGAAGTTCACAGTAGGAAATTGGTTTTTATCACGGAAGATTAAAAAGAGAGTTCAATTCGTCCATACCCGAGGTTCACATTTTTCCTAACAATAAAACTAAAATTCATTCACGAGTAAAAATAAGGTTCATATTTTTCGCCAATGAATTAAATAAGAAGTTCACTTCGGTATCGCAGGAAGTTCGAAACGAAAAGATGTTCCAGCAAATAAGTTCAGTTTTAAAATTAATAAAAATTTCACTTCAAATTAGACGGGAGTTCACCTAGCAAAGTTCAGTCGCGAAGTTCACCTCGTATTAAAACGGAAGTACAGCCACGAAGTTCATCACACGACGTTCGCTTCGAATTTAACGAAAATTTATCTCGTGAAGTTCACTTAATATTAAAACGAAAGTTCAGAAAGTTAGGGAGTTCATTAACCCTTGAAGTTAGTTTAACCAGAATTTTTTATAGTGTGGCCGTGAAGTTCACTAGCAAAATATATGGAAGTTCACAAACGATATAGCAGTAAGTTCACTGACGTATATAAGGAAGTCCAGTCCAATAACAACATGAAAAACGAGAAAATTCTAAAACTACATCAGTTAGTATTTTTAAAACTGCTCTTAAACAATTAAGGATTTCAAAAAATAGTCAAAACAAAAAAGATGTGAAATTTCCGTACCTTTTCAACGGTATATCATGTGCATCGTTTGGACAAACAGTTTGAAAACTATGGGAAAAATAGTGCGCAACACATAATAAAAAATTCGCGATCGGAAGTTCACTAACACCATAACCGGAAGTTTATTAACATAATAGCAGGAAGTTCATGGCCGTATATAAGGAAGTTCACATACTCTGTTTTCTCAGGACGGAAATTTTTAGCATAGAAATCGTTGATTCGAGCTTCATTTGTCCAAATCGGATGGCGCCGCGTCCTATTGGCAATGATATGAGGCTAATTTGACTCTCCCATGCTTACTTGCGCAATCCGAGCACCACAAACGTGCCAATTTTAAATCGATTCACATGTCTTCTAGTTTCTCTGTTTTCCGTATTTTTAAAATTAATCAAAAACCGTAACGAATTTCGAAAACTTTTCTATACGAAAAAGGTGCGCCTATTCAATATCTTTCGAACGCCATATCATTTGTTACTTTTCGATAAGCGGTTTCAAAGTAATTGCCAAAAAACGGTCCGCTGGACATTAATGTTCAGAAAACAGAATTGTGTGCTTTTGAATCTGCTCTTAAACCGTATGGAATTTCGAAAAAAGCACAGAGATAGCAAAGGTGCGCATTTTCCATACCTTTCCAACGGCGTATCATTTGCATCAATACGACAAGCGGTTTGAAAATGGCGGCCAAAATACAGTATGAAAACGGAGAAATACGCGAAAACGGAGTTAACTACATTCAAAATTAGTCCCAAATCATAACGAATCTGAAAATA
Source organism: Poa pratensis (assembly GCA_947311845.1). NCBI lineage: Eukaryota > Viridiplantae > Streptophyta > Magnoliopsida > Poales > Poaceae > Poa > Poa pratensis. The sequence goes on along the minus strand of CAMZMU010000080.1, from coordinate 8,450,995 downwards.
ATTTTTATACAAAAAATATGCGCCCTGAAAATACCTTTCCAACGCTATATCATTTGTTTCATTTGGATAAGCGGTTTAAAATAAATGTTGAAAAATCCGTCCGCACGAGATAGACGTTCGAAAAACAGATGTATGTATTTTTAAATCTGCTCCTAAACTGTGCAGAATTTCGAAACAATGGCAGAGATATGAAAGATGCGCAATATCAAGAGCTTTTCAACGATATATCATTTGCGTAAATCTGACAAGCGGTTCAGAAATTATGGCAGAAATACTGTCCGGTCGGCAGGAGGTCCACTTCTTCTTAAACCGCAGTTCAGAAAGTTGTCCAGAATACTTATTCTAGAAGGGAGTCTAGAATAGCAGGGGTATATATATATATATATATATATATATATATATATATTAGCACGAACAATACATAGATACATATAGTGGCATCCTTACAACTCATGGAACCACACTCTTACAACTCATTACTAATAATTATAAACTAGATGGAGACACGACACGACATGACAAGGGAAAGTAAATGACACAAAGTAAATAAAACGATAAAACTTAAACGGGGCTGCACCATCTTCACTTCGCACCAACATCTTCTTACTCGGGCGCCCCTTCTTGCTCACTCCTCGTCCTTGAGGTTGTAGGGGAGGGTGTGCATGTGGTCGGGGGTGGGGAAGGCGTGCTCGTAGTTGGTGTAGATGTTGTACGTCGTGAATGCGATGAACTCACAGCTACACCAAAAGACTTGCCCGAGGAGCGCGTAGGCGTCGAATGGGTTGGTGAAAGTGACCGTGAGCATCACGAGGACGACGCCGTGCACGTCGTGGGTTTCGTTGAGGCGAAACATGGGCCACGTGCCCCTTGGGAGGTTGAGGTGGCGATAGCCGGCGGCGAGGAACTCACGGCTGAGCTCGACCTCCCCCTCCACCTCGATATTGCCCACACGCGAAGGGTGTTCTCCACGACAACGCCCGGGGGGGGGGGGGGGGGGAGCTCTTCTTGGGCACCATGCGCGGCGACCAGAACGTCGCTCCGGTGAACTCCATCTTGGCTGGCTGGCTTGATGTACTTCGAGAGAGGAGAGAGGAGAGGAAGAGGAGAGGAGATGGATCTGGCTTGTGTTGAGAGAGGAGAGGAAGAGAGATGCATAAATAGAGAGGAGAGGAAGAGAGGATCAATCTAGGGTTGGCATGTGTATCGACGCGTGCGATTACTCTCCCGTGTGTACTGCAAGCAGTCTGAATCGAGCTTGATTTTCGAGTCTGAAACAATGTCTGAACCGCGGTGCGACGAGTCAGTGTGCCTCTGAATGGACGTGCTTAATGGCTGCGGTGCGACGTCGCTCCAGCATGCATGCAAAGTCTGAATCGAGCGAGCTCCTTCGCATGCAATCTGACGTGGAAGTCTGAAGCGTCGCCACTAGGCCACAAATGCATGGAAAGGCTAGATGGGCACGTAGCACAACAGACACCACGACGGCCCAACGGTCCACGTAGAGTCTAGAGTGCCCAACTGCCCACCCGAACCCTATGCGTGTTGGAAAAAAGAAAACAGGCCAGCCAATCAGAGCGCGGAACAGGAGTCTCGCGGATCGCCGTGGCTCAGCCGATCGCAACCGTCCGCGCTAGATTCCTTCTAGAAGGCCTCGATCCAACGGCCAAAACGCGGGAGCCTGCGGGTTTCCTTCTAGAAGGTTTGATCGGACGGCCAACGTAGGGCTTATCCAATGGCCACAAATCAGAGATAGGTGCGGGGTTTCGCCTCGGTCAACGGGGTTTTGTGAGGGTTGACCAAACTAGGGTTGAGCATAACTAATTCAAAAAAATCAATAAAATGAAGAAACCTACGCACATGGTTTTCTAATGTTACTAACGAGAAAAAAAAATATAAATATGGTTTATATACATTTTTACGAAAAATCCTTAAATCAAGTGAGAGACATCGAACACTTTCAAATGAGCATAATTAATTAAACAAAAATCAAAAAAATGAAGAAACCTACGCACATAGTCTTCTTATGTCATATAGTAACGAGAAAAAATATAAAGATGGTGTACATACATTTGCACGAAAAAGATTTCACTAAAATGTGATACCTCGAACAGACTAGTAGGGATTTCAAGGGAGATGAGGTGGGTTTAGGGTTGAGCATAACTAACTAAAAAAATCAAAAAATTATTAAACCTGCGCACATAGTCTTCTTATGTCATATAGTAACAAGAAAAAAAATATAAAGATGGATTACATACATTTGCACAAAAAGCCTTCACTAAAATATGATACCTCGAACAGACTAGTAGGGATTTCAAGGGAGATGAGGTGGGTTTTAGATTTTTGAAAATGAAAAGTGTCAAAACCTCACCAAAGCTTCATTTTGGAGTGACTAAGAAAAATCCGAACTTAGTTTCTCATTTTCATGTTTTAAACTGGTTTTATTTATGATTTTCAATTAAACCATAATTATTCAAAAGAAAATAAATAATATGAAGATTAATTCAATAAATAGTGAGACTTCGGAATGACACTATATAGGTAGAATAGATGTCTAGGAAATTTATTTGGCTGATTTAGACAAGGTGGAAAAAAACTTGCTTAGAAATGGGACCTTTGGAGCTCATTTGAAACACATTTTTTAGGACTTAGCAAAAGGCCTCGAATTGATGACCAAGTTAGATCAAACAAAGTGCATAATAGTTCGAAATCATTGCAACATCCAAGCTTAGCAGAAATACCATGTAAAAGTTTGAATTTTGGTTCAAATTTGAATTCAAATGACCAAGTTGTCATAACACAGGTGGCAAATTATTACAACAACACAAGTGCCAAATTATCACAACAACATCATTCCAAGTTATTACAACAACTCAAGTGCCGAATTATTACAACAACACACAAAATTCCAAATCTATTTTTTTTGTCTCTTCTTACCGCTCTGTTTATTCTCCTTCTCAACTTCTACAACACACAACTTGTTGATACTCTTTCTTTTCTTGCCAAAACCACTAGGCCTACCCACAGCACGGCCAAGACGTTCAGTTTGGACAACATCAGCAACAGTTTCAGTTTGCACAACAAGGTCCAGATCTGGTTCAGTTTGCACAACAAGGTCCAGATATGGTTCAATTTGCACACCAGGATGCAGAACAGGTTCAGTTTGCTCACCAAGGTCTAGTACAGGTGCAGTTTTCTCACCAAGGTTCAGAACAGGTGCAGATTGCTCACCAAGGTGCAGAACGGGTTCAGTTAGCTCCTGTGCATACAGAACAGTTTCAGTTTGCTCGTGTGCCTCCAAAACAGGTTCGGTTAGTGAACTGAAACTTCTCTTCTTTCTACTACCATTGAGCAACCGTCCGAGAAGGAGAGGAGGAGGAGACCGTCTCAAGAGGCCTGGATGTCGAAGCCGATGTGGTCTTGGAACCTGAGGACGGGATGGCCGCGCTGGAAGGTTGGCTCTATACTCAAGGTCCTGCTTTTAATTGTACTAGATTGGCTTAGTATAGATTTGCCTGTACTAGGTGTGCCGTAGTGCGTGAGGAGGAGGAGCGATGGCTGGCGCCTATGGTGGGCGAGGAGGAAGTCGGCGGCGTAGGTGAAGCCGCGCCAGCGGCGGCAGACCGCGCTGCAGCGGAGGATATCGCTGGCCGGAAGGCGGACAAAGATCTCGTACACTAGGATCTCCTCCGGTAGGGCGGCGAAGGCAAGGTCGCGGTGGCGGCTGCGCGCCCGTGTAGTTACTCCTGTCGCGGGCTCCGCCGTGGTCTCCTTAGGCTCGATCGCTGTAGGGTTTTGGAGTAGGAGAGATACAACGAGGACCCTCCTTTGATATGTTGTGTGGAATATATTCCGTATCTTCATGGGAATGCCTTGCCAATCAATAGCAGCCTCAACGCCCTAGATCTGGATGCGCCGCTGCCGGAGATGATGACTTTGTAGTTTGTGAGCGCGGCCAGATTAGGGTTTGTGGCCCGGCCACAAGGTGTAATATGGCGTATATGATTCGGTAGTTCGATGGAATTGTTCCATCGGTCTAGTCCTGCACCGCTCATCTTAACTTTCGTCTCTCTCCTTTATAATTTCTACTACCTCTCATGAGAAGTAGATCCGTTACCAACCGACGCCTTGGACTGCCTAGCTAGGACCTAGGAGCGATCTGTGCACCATCCACCCTCATCATCCTCCACACGCCACTCAGCTGCGGCAGCGGAGGCTGATCATGGCAGGACCGCAGGAGGCACGCAGCGCTCGCGTTCGGCCGCCTGCAGCGGCATTCAGCTTTCTTCTTTCTTTCTGCTTGGCAATAGTACAAATATAATACCGAGCTACGGTGGTTTGAGCTACTCCTACCTTTAGAAATCTGACCACGAGCCAATATTTCCCTGCATGCAGGCCAAGACGTGCGATCCCGACGGCGAATATGTGGCCTACTGGTTACCGGAGCTCTGGTCACTCGCCAAGGAAAGGAGGAACTTCCCAGGGGCCTCGTACATCAACCAGATCGTCCCGCTCAAGTTTGATGGTGGGAATCAGAAAAGAGATCAGCAGTTCAACAGGCAGACAAGGCCAAAGAATATTTACAGAAGACAAAAGTAAATACTGTGCATGTGATGGTAATGTATACATCGATCAAGAGCGAGTAAGAGTTTGAGAAAATATTACTCCCTCCGTCCCATAATATAAGATGTCATTCCAGCCAATATACTCGTGGCTAGACTTTTAAAGGTAAAAGATATTGGTTGCAATAACATCTTATATTATTAGACGAAAGGAGCACTACCGTTGGTTGTAGATTTGTTTGTGATCTCATAAGTACATGGCAAATAACCACGAAGGGCTCCTATAATCTTCTTGTAGGATGAAGGAGCAATCGGAAACTGATCTTGCCCTCATGAACAACAGTTATAGGCTTTTGGAATATCATGCAATCAGACAAAAAGGTCAAAACATTCAATAGAACATCAACACAGCTCCGCATGCATGGCGATCAGCGACTAAAAAAACAGTTATTTTCATTCAGAAACAATAGCTTCCAAGGGTGAAGACTCCTATGTACAATTTGGCCTTGCAGAATTACAACTACAACTTCACGACATGTTTTCGTTTGAAAAAATTAACTTCACAAACAGGTGTCTACGCGGTCATGAAACTGATAAATATAGCTTCAAGACTTTGTAACAGAACCTCCCCACATGTGATAGTCCACACTGCAACTTTTGGTTGGCATAAAAACGGCAGGTGACAGACCAGCATTTTGTACTTTCGAAGAATATAACTGTGTATCGTGGACAAGGGGATTGCTTGCCCGAACTGGCAGAGATCCCATAAAGGATGGAGGAGAAGCCTGCAGTTTATGAAATTCTATTACTAATAGCAACTTGGTTGGATGACAAATAAGGAATGGATTCATTGTTTATCAGTTCTACGATTTTACTCCAAAGTCGAAACACAACCTGAGAAGAAGAAGAAAAGAGAAAGAACGAAAGATAGTTTAATCCGAAAGCGTGATAGCTTAGGATTGGAAAGTGGAAGCACATTTAAGACAGGGGGAATACACAATCTGGAAATGCTAACAGATTACGGGATACTCGATGAGGGCTATGATTGTAAAGTTATTATTGCACGTACAAATCTGAGAAACCTTGTGTCTCTAGCTCTCTCTCGTGCCTTCTATTTATAACCTCACTTAGGGCAAAAATCCATAACTGGTAGGAGGTGCAGATGCACCCATTGTCCAAAAAACAAAATTGAAAATGTCAAAAATTTGAAAATAAAAATTTTGGGCATATTTCAAGACATTTAATGTTAGCACAAAAGGTTACGTAAAGAAAAAAAACATTTTTTGTGACCTATACAAAAAAGACAAATCCGAACGATCCAAAAAATGATTTTATACGAGACATTTTTTTGTCTTTTTGCACAGGTCACAAAAAATGTTTTTTCTTCACGACATTTTTTATGCTAACACAAAATGTTCTAATTTGTATCCGAATTTTTTCTATAATTTTTTGACATTCTAAAAAACATTAAAAATGTTTTACATAATTGGTGTATCTGCACCTACTACCCAAAACGCCGCCTCCCACTTATGGGGCATTTTAAGTATTTTTGCCCACACAAATCTGATCATATTTCCCTTGACCAGCAATGAGTATCGATCCTTGGCATACAAGGATGCTACATACAAAGATAAGCCTTGGCCTCCAAGGATAGAGATCAGGTTCGTAACATTTTGTATATAATAGGAGCAATAGATAGAATAGTTTTATTGTTAAAGTAAACAAGTTGTATGTTTAATAATACCTATAGCATGTGCATATGTACTTGTGAGCATAATTTGTTTGCTAAAGTGAACAAAGAACGAGACCCCGACCGAGGTCCTGCATATATGAATTAAACAAATAAAAAAGAAACGCGGCACACCACCACCCCAGTCGTATTGCAGGTTTCGAATAAAGGCCTGCATATATTGAGCCACTGTACTGAGAAGAAGCAAGATCTGCAGCTTGCGAGCAGCCAAGATCCAAGCTGAACTCCGCTGGCGAAGCAGAGCTACAAACACAGGTATGTAAACTCTCTTAATTGCATTTAAGAGGGAATTTTTTCTTTCTTTGATTCCTATAATTTCTCACTCTTCAACGAACAGTATGGTACATATGACTAACCAGGGAAACATCAGACCTGGATTTATGTTTGACTAGGAAATGGTGTAGCTTCAGGAGATTGCACTAGTCCATTTAATTGAAAACGCGCCCCCTGCGTCGTCCGGACGGACGTCACGGGATGGATTCAATCCTAGCCAGAACGCATTCAGCCCTTCATCTCGCCGCTGCCGGCCGTGGCTGCCGGTTGCGGCGGGGTCTCTGGTGGTCTGGTGATGCAGCGGCGACGGCCACAGATCGAGCGGCGGAGGCATAAGTCATGGCGACGGCGACGACGGGTCCTCCGGCGGTAGCGGAGTGTGACTGTCAATCCCGATCTAATGGAGATGCTCTCCTGGCTGTGGAAGGCCGCACCGGCCCCACCGGGAGACCAGCCGCAAGATCTTGATATCATGGAGTTTGACTCTTGGATGCAAGTCCCAACGGCTTCCGGATGCGGAATCGGTCGTGTCAACGGATTGGTTGGACGGTGGCCGTGTTCAATGTTCACTCGTGCTGGTCCGCGGGCGTTGTTTATGCGCCGTGGTAGATATCTTCGCCGTTGACCACAACGACTCTTCTGTCGTCGCACTCATGCAAGGCACGTTTTTTTTTTGACAACTCAAAACTTTATTCAAATAATGGCCATATCGTTTACAATCAGATGTTGAATAAAGCTAGCTTCCGATTCCCAACTAGTTGAAATGCCAGAATCTAGTGCGACCTTAGCTAGAGTACAGCTACTTTGTTTGCCTCCCGATTACAATGCTGGAACTGAATTCTGCCAAAATCTCTAGCCAACTGAACACATTCGGCATAGACTACCGCGTCACTCCCATAATAGCTTGACTGATCGTTAATTGCTTCCACCACTGCCAAGCAATCTGATTCTACAATTACCTTACCATAGCCAATGTGATGCGCCAGATAAAGGCCATTTCTCGGGGCCAAAGCTTCCGCTGCTTCTGCATTTGTCGCATAGGGTATTAGCCATGTCACCGCTGCCACAAATTGTCCATGGTCATCTTGGACAACAGCTCCTCAAGCCCCGGTTAGAGAATCAATCTGAAACGATGCATCCACATTTAGTTTTATACACACTACCATAGCATGGTTTTTCCACCTTTCCACTTCTTTTTTTGTCACTGTTTTCTTACCGTTAGCTCTCAAGAAATTCAGAGACAACGCTTTGACATTCATCGCTGTTCTGTCTGCCGGTTGTATTGGTTCACCTCTAATAACTTGTCTCCTTTGCCACCAAATATACCAAGCGGTTACTGCCACCAATTCAGGTATTTTAAGCTTCCCTTCAATCAGTCGTGGAGAAGAATCGCATATCGGGTTCTCCATATTAACTGACCCAGATATGTCCAACATTATTGCCTTTTGGATTTCATCATATAGTCGAACATCCTTCCAAACCATCTTCGCGTGGGTGCAGCTAAAGAGGCAATGTTGAATATCTTCCACTCCTGTAGCAGATCTGGAACACTGAGCCTGAACTGGTACATGTCTGTTTGACAAAACCCCTAGGCAAGGAAGAGCACCATGCAAAACTTTCCACAGAAAGATGCGTATTTTACCTGGGATGTCAAGTTTCCACACTTTCTTCCATATCGGATTCACAGAGGTGGATCCCTGCTCAATTGTCCAGATCTGACGCCGTCCAAACTGGTGCTCCCACTCTGTGGTAAGATGAGTTTACTGAGAATGTGCCAGATTTAGTAAACTGTCAGGCAAAAAAAACCATCAAATCCTTGGACATTGAGTGAAATTTGGAGAATACGCCCACCGTAGAGAAATTATCTCTTAGCAAAGCCTCATCCCGTAGTCCTGAGTGCCATCCCCCCACGTCACTCTCACCCAGGACGACACGGGGGCGACCCGCCCGAAACCCTAGCTCAGCCGTCGTCCCACCACCTCCCTGCCCGTGGCGTCGCCTGAGGAAGCCGCCGGCGCGAAGCTCGTGCGGCCGCCGGCGGCGGCGGGGCGATTCCTCGTGCTTCCCTGGGTCCTTTGTGGTGGGCTCAGTGGGACCGACGTTTTGCCGGCGCCCCCTCGTCCTCCTCTCGGCGAGCTCCTGTGGGCTCGGCCGGTGGCCTAGCGTGTCGTGCGGCGGCGGGGCTAGGCGAGTGGTGACGGGACGTTCTGGTGGTGCTCTACAGGCTCGGTCCGATGTCCGGGCCCGATCTGGGCTCTAGATGGGCCGGGCGCTCCTTCTTCGTCTACTCTGTGGGCGCTCGGTTCCGTCCCACGGCAGACGCGCAGTGGCGCACATGGGGCGCGTCGGCGCATGCCGTAGGGCTGCGCCCGAAACCATGGTGGTTCTGGACCTTGGGCGGCGCTCCTCTGCCTCTGCCGGCATGGTGCTCGGTGGGGGTACGATGGCTGGCGCTGCGTCCGGCGGCTCTGGAGGATCTGGCGCTTGTGTTGATGATTGACTGTGCGTGGTCTTCGCGAGGTGTGGTTGGCTGCGCCGGTTGCTGTGGTGATCGACTGCCTCTTATGTAGGTATGTGCTCAAACTCCGGGTGAGAACCCCGCATCGACTTTGTTGTTGCCGGCGGCAGCGGTGTCTTTGACGCCGTTTCCTCGCAGGAGGTGCCGTTGTGGAGCTCCAGCACATACAGTACTCAGGTGTTCTCCGGGTGAAAACCTTGGACCCGGCTTGCTGGATCGGATGACGTTGTTGTGCCCTCGACAACACAAGCTCCTTGGAGGCGTCATCTTGGAGACCCTTATGTATGGCTTTTGTTGCTGCGTGTGCTGGCGGTGTTGCGTTTTGGTGGTGTTGGTGCGGCCAGGTTGGGGCCGATGGTGGTTTGTTTTCCCTCTTCGGCAATTCTTCGCGTGGTCTCGGTCACTTGGATGTGCTTGCCCAAGACCCTCCCATGGCGGCCGTTGCGGTGTGGCGATCTTCGGGCTCTTGGTGGCATCTCGGCTCACCTTTGCTCAATGACGATGCAATTGATGCCTCTCCAACGTGCTAATCGTCTCGACTTCTCGTGGCGGAGCTCCCAGTCATTGTTCGTGCTAGGTGCTAGGTTATAGCACTCGTTGATTGTGGATGCTCCTAAGTTGTGCCGTGAGATTCGATACGCACGCCGGTGCGGCGCGCTAGGCTATTTGTTGAATCTTGGTATTGTGACCCCTCGACAACACCCCTCATCTACTTGTGCCTCATGGTGGTTCTTGCCGTTCCATTTCCTCATCGTGTGTGTGTTTTTTTCTTCTATCTCTCCCCTTTGTAATCCCCGTGTACTCTGATTCATTTGAACCTATCTTGTAGAGGCTGCAAAGTCTCAAGGCAACCTTGAATATATTCAGGTGGGGATTAACTCCCCCCGGTGACCATTCAAAAAATAGTCCTAAGTGGGGATCAATTAATTCATCAACATGGGTGAGCATTCTATCTCCCCTTGGGGTAATAACCATGCACGAGCTACTCGTAGGAATCCAGGGATCTCTCCAGATATTTATATGTGACCTTGTACCAACACGCAATATGCATCCTCTTTTGAAATTCTGAACTCCAGCTTTTTGGTCCAGCTTTTAAAATATTTCCATCCGGGTAATGTTTTGCACGTAGAACCTGTGCACATAAAGACTCAGGGTTTTGGAGTAGACGCCAACACTGTTTTGCTAACATAGCAAGATTAAAACTGTGAAGGTCTCTGAACCCCATGCCCCCCTCTTTCTAAGGTATACACATCTTCCACCATGCGAACCAGTGCATTTTCATCGGTTGCCTGGGGATGTTCACCTCTGAGCCACATGTGTGAGTCTCCGAGAAGCATATGCCCGTCATGGGTCGCGGCGGCTGATAGCCCTCGAAGGAGGACCAAACTAAGCGAAGGAGTGAATTTAGGGGACTTTTTACAAAAATAGTCGGATTGAGGACCAATAATTAGAGAAACAAATGTTTATGGGCAATTTGCATTAGCACAAGCGGCCACATGTGCAAACTAAGAGCATCTCTAACAGCTGCCCTATAATAGGGCGTGCCCTATAAAATCTAACTTATAGGACGCCAAACGACAAAGAACGGTCCTCCGGCCGCTGGGCCGCCGAAATCACGGCGGACGACATCCACTGGTGGATGGGAACATTCGAGACGGCAGAGCTAGCCGCGCGCGCGTATGACGCGGCGGCGTGGAGGTTCGGTCGCCCGCGTGCGGATGAATTTTCCCGATGAGGCCGAGTTCCTCGCGCCGCTGCCAGAGTTCGTCGACCGCAACGCGGCGCGACAACTCCGCCGCGAGAGGATGAACCGCCCCGCCGCCCAGATCGACGCGTGGCGGATGGATGCGCTCCGCCACGACCATCCCGAGCTCGTGCCGGCGGAAACCGACTTCTACGCCTCGAGGAAGAAGAAGCAGGCGTAGGAAGCTGGCCCCTCCACTTCCCCGCCGCCGTCCAAGGACACCGGAGGCTCTGATTTATCGGACCTGAACTCGAGCTTCTGGGATGACTCCGGCTCGGATGAGGTCAACTTCGACTTCTAGAATCATCGAAGTTTAGGTTAAGTAAGTCGTGTTTAGGTTAATTTTGTTCCATCTCGAGTTGAATCATCGAAGTTTAGGTTAATTTAGGTCAAGTTGTTGCAGTTTCTGTGTAAACTGTTGTCGAACTGTTTAAATTTCTATCGAATTTGGTTTCCTACGGTTAGTTTATGCGCTATAATACGGCAGCCGCTGGAGCGGCCGTGCCCTAAAATAGGGCAGCTGGTAAACCTCACGCTGTTTTGGTGCCCTATATCTAAAAACAGGTGCCTTATAATGAAAATCTCATGCCCTAAAATATGGCAGCTGTTAGAGATGCTCTAACAGCCGCCTTGACAGAGTGATCTCGTGCTCACAAAAATTGGCAACTTGCTGACCCGATTTTGGCAATGCTAATTGGTAAATAATGTGCAGATGCGAGTCATACATCACCCATGTTTTTCTCATGAAAGAGAACTAACGGACCTGCTCTGAAGAGAGGGTGGTCCATCTTACTCATCGCCCACAATGTAGCTTGTCGTCATAGAAGATGAAGTGCCACACAACTAAACCTTGGTAGCTCAGGAATAGTCTTAGGAAGTAATCTAGATCCGATGGGAATTTTTTACCTCTTCGTATTGCTTAAATTATGTTTGCTTTCTAATTTATGTGTCTTCACTACTGTTTATGAAGAAGGGTTAGTTATGATGCATCTTTTGCCAATTGATAAAAAATGCTACTTTATCATGTTCAATTTATTATGCAATTATCCTCTTCGGAGAGGGGACAGTGAACCTCTTCGGCGACAAGCGAATGGTACTGTGACAAGGTCCGTCCGGACCGTCCCTTGCTCGAAGCAGACGAAGGTCAATCCTCTTGATGGTTCGCTCCCTCTCCTTTGGCGTGTTTCCGCGTCTACCTTAGTCAACGAGTGCTCTTGTGTCCGAAGTCTTCCGCTGTTCAGGCTGCGTGTTTTTTTTCCTATTTGTTGTTTGCATGTTAGTGTGTGTCAGCTTTGAATGTTGTTCTCCTCATCACTTTGTAAACTTCGGCCATACATGGCTTTATTAATTTAAAGTTTGGCACTTTGTACCTTTTATCTAAAAAAAATACCTACTTAACAAGCCCCATCTATCTATCCGACTGTAACAGGTCCTTACTAAATTTAATTTTCGATGAAAACCAGCCTTTATTTCCGGGTATATACATGACCAATATGGGATATATACTAGCCCTCCTCTTTAAGTATTCTCTTGCAAACAAATTTCCATCAAAATTATGTTATGTCCTTAAGGTGTGCTACATATGGGAAAGCCTTAGTATAATGTGTGTGTACTACTCCTTCGACTAACGATTCGACTACTATGAAATTAGTGCCAGTATATATGGAATAATGTTGGCATGCAGGTACGCGCGCACACATTTTGGCCCGATAATAATGCTTTGGTTAGTCTGGTGCATTGTTGCAAGCATGATTGATCGAGCATAATAGCATTGTCATTTGACAGCATAACTATTCCTGCCACATGATTTGGTTGGTATTGATATATAGTATGTAAATTGATTTGACCAGGTTTACTCCTGAATCCTGTCAACGCGACCGGGTGCTGCGGGGAAAGGAAAATGGCAAACCTTGGCGCTCTAATCCCGTACCTTGGCGTTCTAATCACATACCTTGGCGCTCTGATTGCAGACTTGGTCTCAAAATGGAATATGGACTCCTACATCTTGCTTCGCATCGAGATATTAATGGGATTCCTCGTCTTCCTGTACTATGTGATACTCTCGGTCTCCGGCATCCTGCTCATCTCTACGAGATCGCCCAGGGTGAGATTACTGGAAGCTGGATCTGAAACCCTATTAGTGTACATCATAGGAACTATGCAAGCTGCACCTTTCAAGAATGAGATGTTTCCAGTTTGGGCCCTTTTGCTGGTCAGTTTCCGTTCTACCGTCAATTTCACATCAAGCTATAATGCGGAATTTGAGGTGGTAAACATCCTGAAACTTGGGGCAGTGATATGGCTCGGTAACAAGCATGGCACCAAGTCGTTTGGCATCCCATTCTGGTCATTCTGGAGTGTTATGGTCCTTAAGAGCTTGTACAGATTGCTGGCACATGTCCGGGCATCCGAACACTTGTGGTACGGGCCCAGTTCAGAAATTCTTCACGAGTACATGGGTACCAACAAGGGAAGGAACAGCCTCTTGGTCTATGGAGAGCCACATGAAAGCAAAATGTCTGAACAGAGTCCAAATACAACTACTGACGTCATGCAGTCAGATGAAGAGGCAACCCGAAGTCCAATGACTGGACAGATTACAAGTATGGACATGTCGGGATCCCTAATTATCTTTTTGAAAAGCCTATATAGGGGGTGTACCAGGAAGAAACCGGCAGCGCTGTTTGATAGCGGTAATTGTGCGTACACACCGCGAATGCGAGCATGGAAGCTCGAACGCGGGCGGGCTGGGAGGTATCAGCACGTCGCTGCCACCACCACCGGGCAGTGCCAGGGTCCACGGTCCCAAATTACCTTTGACGAGATTTGGGATCATGAAGACGATCTGCTAGTCTGCAACATCAACATGACAAAGAACAATCTGAAGGATGTGACCCTAGCATTTGCGATGTCTCGGCTGCTCCGGTGTAGGTTGGAAGGAGCAACGCTGCCTGCGGACACAATTAGCATGACCAGAGAGTTAATTACCTCAAAGATACTAGCTCGACCCGATGGCAAGATGGTACTATTTGGTATCCTGAATATGGAAGTTCGATTCCTCGCGCAGCACCTCTATACTGGTTACCCTCTGATCTTCTGGCAAGGGTTTCTCTCTCTCTCCTTCCATACCATAGTGTTTATTGTGAGGTATATCTCGTACCTGTTGCTGCTCAGAGAAATCCGTACACCGAACAGAACTGAACAAGCCGGAGTTAATGCCGATGTGCGTATAACTTTAGGAGCCATGATAGTCATGGCGATGATGGACGCTGCGGAAATTCAAAGGTACATTCTATCATACTGGACGATCTTACTGATCGTGCGCAAGATTGTGAATTCTAGCGAAATATGGATGAGAAGTTTCCTTAGGCATTTCATGAATTTTTATGCTATTATGCATGGTATCATATTCGAACAACTCATAATGATTAGATTTACAAGTCATTATGATATGCTGCAATCATCCAAGTACGGCTCGCGGGAGTTGAAGCCAGTTACAATTAAGAAGAGACTGGCAGAACGGTTATTCGCCGGTAAGTCATTTGAGGATGTGCTAACCGCAGTCTATCAGTCAGCGCTAGCACACGATGTCATGAACACTGGGGTCCGTCATCTCCGGTTGCCAACACCAGCTAACAGTAACAGATATTGGTCTGCATGCCTTCAGCTACGAAGCTGCTCTCATGTTATTCTTGTCTGGCACATCGCAACAAGCCTCTGTGAGATTAAGCTCGCCAAAGATTCGCACACAACAACCCGAGAATTGTATTACTTGAAAAGAGGAAGCCCTCTGAACAAACAACTTCACAAGAGACAATTGGTGGCTCAATGTTTGTCGCGGTACTGTTTATACCTGATGATTTCAAAGCCCAACCTCCTGCCTGACAACACTTTTGTTTCCAAGAAGAACCTCCGAGACACTCTTGAGTATGCTGGTCAGAAGCTGGAACGCCGTGACTCACCGTCAACGCAGTCCCAGAGCATGGGCTGGCTCGAGAAAATCTTGCAGGGTTTCAGTCGAAAAATGTTTCAGGTCAGGCATTGGCTCAACAGTAATCTGCAGACCTGGTCTTCGTTTCACCAAGAGTTTCAACTAGAGTTGCAGGAAAGGTATGATAAGCTCATTGGAGATGAAGTCGAAAGTATCGAAGATATAAAGCTGAGTGGAAACATATTGCAGCAAGGCGCGATAGTGGCCAACGAACTGATATTGAAAGAAACTGCAGAACGTCGCTGGGAGATCCTAGCTGATGTATGGGCTGACTTGATCTTACATATTGCCCCCAGTTCCAAAGTAGATGCTCACATGAAGGATCTCGAGCATGGAACTGAGCTCCTAACACTCATCTGGGCACTGCTTTGCCACTGTGGCATCGAGAAGAGCGAGCTGTGGACAGATGATGCAGAAGCCGGAGAAACAATCCAGGAGCATCTAGACAAAAGGAATGCCACTCCTGGCACTAGCAACTGATGCCTAGGGTGGTGAGATAGATGAGGTCTGAAGACTAGTCTTACCCTGTCTGGACATCCTGATGGCTACGAGCTTCTTTATTCTATCAGTTTCCAGTAAAATTTGTGATTCTCGGATTCTATATAATGCCTATGAATATTAATTCGTATGAAACGATTTTTTTATGTATTGGACAGACTTGCAAGCCTGCTAAGAGATTAGTGAGTTAAGACTTTTAACTTCCAGTTTTTGTGAACATTTAATAAAACATGTGTGGCCAGTTTGTCACAAGTGTTGAGTGTGATACTTGGGGTCTTGCTCAAAGGAACGATGCCAGATTTAGTTATTTTATGTTAATGTGATGAATTGTTGCTATGTATTGACTATTGAGTGGGATATAGGACACATAGCTCCTGTGCGACGTCTTTCCTTGCAAATAGATGGACATCGACGTCGTTGGCAAGAATTGCTCTCGTGCGACATTTTTGCATGCCCAAAGAGCCCACGGGTGACATGGTCTTTAAAAGCAACTAATTGTTAGCTGTTAGGATTATGTGAGGCGAGCTCAGGTTGGATCCACCACTTATAGACGTAAGCGCGGGACCCACCTCATACCGACCACACACCGTCACGTTGGACCCACCACTTATCCACGCGAGCGCGGGACCCACATCATATCCACCTCACCTCATGGGACCCACCTCATCGCAGCTAGACCAAAGCCGCGCCCGTGCCCGCCCGTCCGCCCGTGCCATTGCTTCCCCTTCCCCCATCTTCCTCTTCTCCGGTGACGGCAACGAGAGATGTCTACCTCCTCCGCCTCGCACTCAACATGGCGACGATTTGTTGCAGTGCCACTGACAAGGTGCCCTGACTGCTCACGCCCAAGCCTCTCAAGCGGTGTGTCTGTAAGACAGATGAGAACGGAAATCGTGGGCGCGAGTTTGCTACTTGCTTGAGCAAGACACTGCGGGGACGGGATGGCAAGGTTAGATCTCAGTTCTTTCATCGGTGTTTGCTCTGATTTCTCCGAATTTCGTTTTACCTCGTCGAATTTGGAGATGAATTTGAGATTTAGGGTTCATGTTGTTGTTTTCAGGTCCTCAAGAAATGTGGCTATTTCGAGTGGGTGGATGATTATGTTGAAAGGCTTCAATTTGAGGGCCTCCTCGATTCAGATTTGAGGCCAATTGGGGAGTTCAATTTGCCGCCGCCTGCTGTGGAAAATTGGGTGGAGAATTTGAGCTCGGGAGCGGACAGAGCCGTGCCGACGGCGAGGAATGCGCGCAATGATGCACTGCCTGCAGAGTACGAACTGAACGAGGAACTGAAGAAGATCAAGAAACATCTAAATCAGATGATTGATTTGCAGAAGCAAGCAAATATGATGGCAGGAGGATTTTATTGTTGTATCATTGCTCTGCTTTTCTTTTACTTGTTGTCTATCCGTCGTTAGGTCACAGGACGCGATCTGGGCGCCATGCCAAGTTCGTGTAACTTAATCGAATCGAAGCAGCAATTTGGGAAGTTCTAAAGTTGTTCATACAGTTTGTGTTCTTCAGTTAACAGTTCAGACCAAAGTTCTGTTTTCAGTAAAAAAAACATTCTGGGCTGAGAGAGAAAAACAGCCGAACAGTTCAGACCAAAGTTCTTTTTTCAGTTAAAAAACGTTCTGGGCTGCCGAATTGATGTTGGGCCGTGAGAAAAAACCAGGCCCAAACAGAAAAAAGCCCACCCCCATGTGGGCACCCTTTTTTATAGCATAGATGCACACATATTTAGCGAAAAATGATTGGATTAAACCTCTAAAATAAAATTTTGCTTAGAGGCACACATAGAGGTGCATATACCCTCTAAAATGTTGCTTCGGCAAAGAAACTTCTAACAAACTTATCTACTTGTTTTAGCTTCGTCAAAGAGCTAGCACATATTTTACTTGTTTTCCTTGTCTCATCCTTTGAATTTTGTGTTGCACATGTGATATTTTGGGACAAGTTGCTTATGCTTGTGCAAAATCAAGAAAGTATAACCCATTACTAATAATTACTTGAACGAAAAATGCAAGGAACAAAATCAAGAAAGTACATGTGATATTTTGGCCATTTTGGCCAAGTTGCTTATGCTTGAGCACATGTGATATTTTATAGATATAAAAAATTGCAAAGAGCAAAATCAAGAAAGTAAAATATTACTTGATTAAAACATATATATATATATACATATATATATATACATATATATATATATATATATATATATATATATATATATATATATATATATATTAGCACGAACAATACATAGATACATATAGTGGCATCCTTACAACTCATGGAACCACACTCTTACAACTCATTACTAATAATTATAAACTAGATGGAGACACGACACGACATGACAAGGGAAAGTAAATGACACAAAGTAAATAAAACGATAAAACTTAAACGGGGCTGCACCATCTTCACTTCGCACCAACATCTTCTTACTCGGGCGCCCCTTCTTGCTCACTCCTCGTCCTTGAGGTTGTAGGGGAGGGTGTGCATGTGGTCGGGGGTGGGGAAGGCGTGCTCGTAGTTGGTGTAGATGTTGTACGTCGTGAATGCGATGAACTCACAGCTACACCAAAAGACTTGCCCGAGGAGCGCGTAGGCGTCGAATGGGTTGGTGAAAGTGACCGTGAGCATCACGAGGACGACGCCGTGCACGTCGTGGGTTTCGTTGAGGCGAAACATGGGCCACGTGCCCCTTGGGAGGTTGAGGTGGCGATAGCCGGCGGCGAGGAACTCACGGCTGAGCTCGACCTCCCCCTCCACCTCGATATTGCCCACACGCGAAGGGTGTTCTCCACGACAACGCCCGGGGGGGGGGGGTAGCTCATCTCGGGCACCATGCGCGGCGACCAGAACGTCGCTCCGGTGAACTCCATCTTGGCTGGCTGGCTTGATGTACTTCGAGAGAGGAGAGAGGAGAGGAAGAGGAGAGGAGATGGATCTGGCTTGTGTTGAGAGAGGAGAGGAAGAGAGATGCATAAATAGAGAGGAGAGGAAGAGAGGATCAATCTAGGGTTGGCATGTGTATCGACGCGTGCGATTACTCTCCCGTGTGTACTGCAAGCAGTCTGAATCGAGCTTGATTTTCGAGTCTGAAACAATGTCTGAACCGCGGTGCGACGAGTCAGTGTGCCTCTGAATGGACGTGCTTAATGGCTGCGGTGCGACGTCGCTCCAGCATGCATGCAAAGTCTGAATCGAGCGAGCTCCTTCGCATGCAATCTGACGTGGAAGTCTGAAGCGTCGCCACTAGGCCACAAATGCATGGAAAGGCTAGATGGGCACGTAGCACAACAGACACCACGACGGCCCAACGGTCCACGTAGAGTCTAGAGTGCCCAACTGCCCACCCGAACCCTATGCGTGTTGGAAAAAAGAAAACAGGCCAGCCAATCAGAGCGCGGAACAGGAGTCTCGCGGATCGCCGTGGCTCAGCCGATCGCAACCGTCCGCGCTAGATTCCTTCTAGAAGGCCTCGATCCAACGGCCAAAACGCGGGAGCCTGCGGGTTTCCTTCTAGAAGGCTTGATCGGACGGCCAACGTAGGGCTTATCCAATGGCCACAAATCAGAGATAGGTGCGGGGTTTCGCCTCGGTCAACGGGGTTTTGTGAGGGTTGACCAAACTAGGGTTGAGCATAACTAATTAAAAAAAATCAATAAAATGAAGAAACCTACGCACATGGTTTTCTAATGTTACTAACGAGAAAAAAAAATATAAATATGGTTTATATACATTTTTACGAAAAATCCTTAAATCAAGTGAGAGACATCGAACACTTTCAAATGAGCATAATTAATTAAACAAAAATAAAAAAAATGAAGAAACCTACGCACATAATCTTCTTATGTCATATAGTAACGAGAAAAAAATATAAAGATGGTGTACATACATTTGCACGAAAAAGCTTTCACTAAAATGTGATACCTCGAACAGACTAGTAGGGATTTCAAGGGAGATGAGGTGGGTTTAGGGTTGAGCATAACTAATTAAAAAAATCAAAAAATTATTAAACCTACACACATAGTCTTCTTATGTCATATAGTAACAAGAAAAAAATATAAAGATGCATTACATACATTTGCACAAAAAGCCTTCACTAAAATATGATACCTCGAACAGACTAGTAGGGATTTCAAGGGAGATGAGGTGGGTTTTAGATTTTTGAAAATGAAAAGTGTCAAAACCTCACCAAAGCTTCATTTTGGAGTGACTAAGAAAAATCCGAACTTAGTTTCTCATTTTCATGTTTTAAACTGGTTTTATTTATGATTTTCAATTAAACCATAATTATTCAAAAGAAAATAAATAATATGAAGATTAATTCAATAAATAGTGAGACTTCGGAATGACACTATATAGGTAGAATAGATGTCTAGGAAATTTATTTGGCTGATTTAGACAAGGTGGAAAAAAACTTGCTTAGAAATGGGACCTTTGGAGCTCATTTGAAACACATTTTTTAGGACTTAGCAAAAGGCCTCGAATTGATGACCAAGTTAGATCAAACAAAGTGCATAATAGTTCGAAATCATTGCAACATCCAAGCTTAGCAGAAATACCATGTAAAAGTTTGAATTTTGGTTCAAATTTGAATTCAAATGACCAAGTTGTCATAACACAGGTGGCAAATTATTACAACACAAGTGCCAAATTATCACAACAACATCATTCCAAGTTATTACAACAACTCAAGTGCCGAATTATTACAACAACACACAAAATTCCAAATCTATTTTTTTGTCTCTTCTTACCACTCGGTTTATTCTCCTTCTCAACTTCTACAACACACAACTTGTTGATACTCTTTCTTTTCTTGCCAAAACCACTAGGCCTACCCACAGCACGGCCAAGACGTTCAGTTTGGACAACATCAGCAACAGTTTCAGTTTGCACAACAAGGTCCAGATCTGGTTCAGTTTGCACAACAAGGTCCAGATATGGTTCAATTTGCACACCAGGATGCAGAACAGGTTCAGTTTGCTCACCAAGGTCTAGTACAGGTGCAGTTTTCTCACCAAGGTCCAGAACAGGTGCAGATTGCTCACCAAGGTGCAGAACGGGTTCAGTTAGCTCCTGTGCATACAGAACAGTTTCAGTTTGCTCGTGTGCCTCCAAAACAGGTTCGGTTAGTGAACTGAAACTTCTCTTCTTTCTACTACCATTGAGTTTTGCTTTTTTCTGTGGCCAACATTGTTCAACAACAAGAGGTAGGCCTTTTTCTGCACGCTTCCTTCTGAAAAATAAGTCATATCACTTGGTTAGACTGAAACAAGCAGCAAAAACAAAAACAACACACACACACACAAAATTAACATACTTTGGCCTTTCTGGAGTGTAGCGGCATTGTGTGGAACCAATTCTATGCCCAAGTACCTCACACAACTTGCATCTGTTTTTGTTACCTTTTTTAGTCCTTTTGGCTTCACATCTTTCTCTTTCTCTTTATCTTTATCTTTTTTTCCTTTCTTACTACTACCACCTTTCTCAAACCAAGCTTTGAATCTGCTCTGTGTGGGCCTCCCAGCCTTTCTTCTAGTGAGGGGTGGACACATGGAAAATTCAAATTCCACCTCAGGCCACTGCGATTGGTCTGTCAGATCTGGAATTGGAGTTGCATATGCAGCCCTGAATCTTTGCACTGAGTAATAATCATGCAAATATGGGTGCATATTTAACTTGGGTTTAGATGCCAAAAAAATTATGGCATGCTCACATGGTTATCCAGTGTGTTGCCACTCTTGGCAGGTGCATTCATGCAAATCAGTGTCAACAACATGCCACTTGTCACTCTTTGTATCTCTAACTTCAGCACCCCACAATGAAGATTTCTCAACAGATAGATTTGAAAGCTTTCTGCTCCTGTTGACCACTTGTTGTACCACTGTCGGAAGATTATGCCCTTCCAAAATCTCACCAATTCTTCTTCTCAATTCTCACAAGCGCATGATCATGATCCTGATTTGGTCCACCATGTCATGCACATGCAAGTCTTTCAAGTCCTTCACCTTGTTCTTGAAACTTTCTGCCAAGTTGTTGTTGATATGATCGCACTTGATGGCAGTATTAAAACCTGACCTATACCATAACAGAGAAGGGTAGGTGTTCAACCATGAAGAAAAAATCATTCTCACTATATGCTGCCATTATCTTACCAAGGTGATAGGAATGTGTCTGTCTGGTGTAAGATTTTGCTGCCGGCCACATGCGACCAAATTCTTCTCCTCTGAATTTTTTTATCAGATTCATCCACATATGGCCAAAGCACTCTGATGACGTGGATCACACGTTCGTTGGGAGACCCCAAGAGGAAGGTATGAAGTAGTGTAGCAGCAGTTTCCCTCAGTATGAAACCAATGTTTAATCGAACCAGTAGGAGCAAGAAATCACTTCTGAAGGTTGTCAGTGGCGCGCTGACGTGGAACCTGCACACAACACAATCAAACTACTTTGCCCCAACGAAACAGTGAGGTTGTCAATCTCACCGGCTTGCTGAAAACAAATGATTAAACGTATAGTGTGGAAAACAGTAGTAAATTGCAGAGAATGAAAAGGAACAATGTTTGCAGTTGGTTGTATTATCAGTGTAAAAGAATGGACCGGGGTCCACAGTTCACTAGTGGTGTCTCTCCATAAAAGATAATTAACATGCTGGGTGAACAAATTACAGCTAGGAATTGACAAAATATTGAGCGCATGACAATGCATATATATGACATGATGATTACTATGATATTCATGTGGGCATTACGACAAAATACATAGACCGTTATCCAACAACGTCTATGACTAATAATCCACGTCCAGGTTGTCATACCGAGTTCCCCATTGGTATTAAGTTGCAAGCAACGGATAATCACATTAAATAATGTGCGTAATGTAAACAAATGCATTAGATCTAACGGTGCACCCTTAAGCTAAGTATCAGTTATTTTATCCCTAATGGCAACAGCACATCCACAATCTTAGAAGTTGTTGTCACTCTCCCAGATTACCGGAGGCATGAACCCACTATCTAGCATAAATACTAACTCTTGGAGTTACAAGCATCTATTTGGCCAAATCATCTACTAGTAACGGAAAGCATGCAAGATCATAAATAACATATAAGATAGATTGATAATCAACTTGACATAGTATTCAATATTCATCGGATCCCAGCAAACACAACATGTAGCATTACAATAAGATGATCTTGATCATGATAGGCAGCTCACAAGATCTAAACATGATAGCATAAAGTGGAGAGACAACCATCTAGCTACTGCTATGGACCCGTAGTCCAAGGATGAACTACTCACGCATCACTCCGGAGGCAGGCATGGTGATGTAGAGCCCTCCAGTGATGATTCCCCTCTTCGGCAGGGTGCCGGGAAGAGCTTCTGAACCCTCCCGAGCTAGGGTTGACGGCGGCGACGTCTCTGGAACTTTTCGTGGATAATGGCTCGGGTATCTAGGGTTTTCCCGTGAAAATAAATAAATAGGCGAAAGGGCGGCGGCTGGAGACGCCCGTGGGCCCACACCACACCACGGCGCGGCCAGGGGGCCCGCGCCGCCATATGGTGTGGCCGCTGATACGTGCATTTTATATCATCATTTATACAACTTATATTATCATATTAGAATGTTATTGGCATTGTTATATCATTGTTTTTACATGTTTTAGATGATTTATGGGACTTTCATACAAAGTCTCTATTTTTGGTATTTAATTTCCGGGAGGCAGAAAACCTCCTTTTTCTTGTTTTTAATGTTTCAGGAGCTACAGGGACCCAAATGGAAAAAGGAAAATTGCACAGCTGGTTTTTCATCGGGAGAACAGCAGTGGGAAGAAGATCGAAGGGAGGAGAGCCACGAGGCCCAAAAGATGGGGCCCACGCGGCCAGCCCACTAACAGGAGCCTCGGGCACTTCCTTGCTCGGGGCTTTTTAGCACGCCTTCGTCTCGCCCGAAAAGTTACACCCTAATTTTCCCAAGTCCATCCGAGGCCGCGGCGGCGGCGAAACTCCTGATTCCCTCCGAGGGGGGGGGGTCAGATCCTGCTGCTCCGGAGCTCCGGAGAAGGGGGAAATCATTGTCATCATCATCACCTCTCCTCCTTGGCGTGGGAGGAGGCCTCTACATCATCACCATCACCAACACCAGCACCATCTCCATCATCATCTCCGTGATCCACTCTGTTCCCCTCGTAGTTTGAGAGTTGCTATACCCTAGATACTTGTCTTGTGCTACTATTCATGTTTGTGATTGAGTACTTGTCATTATTTGGAGGTGAAGTTATATTTTCAGATTGTGTTGTACCACTTATGCCACCGAATATCATTATGTTTGCACGTTGTGAGTAGTTCCCATATGTTCCTGAGGGCATAGGATGAATTGGCAATGATTTATATGACATGTGTTTGGTATTTTGTCTAGTGTTTATCTTTTTATGTGATTCTATGATGGTGTTGTGCGAACGTCGACTGCACAACACTTCACCTATATGGGCTCATAGGAGAACACCGTAGTGTAATGAATTGAGGGACTTGGGGGACATGTAAACCTGAGACCGAGTCATGAAGTTGCATTATGAGGGTATTAGTATCGGGGACCTTAGAGTGTAATGCTATGGTGGGACTTTATGTCTTAAAAATTCTTGTGCAGTCATTTACTTGGCCACATGATCCATCATAAGGGGTTTAGTTTATTTATTTAGCTATACCTAACAATGGCTCCGTCCAAAGAAGATTAAAACTTGACAATATATTCAACGTGTTGTTTAATAAATCTCTATGCCTAGCAATATCCATGCCACCCTCGGGAACGTTTTCCACATATAAGTTACACATCACTTGAGCTTGTCCTCTTTCCATATAGATGATTGGGCTTTCTCTCTTTGAGAGCTTTCACTTGCTACCATTTATTTTCAGCATTTTTACTTTCTTTCAACTATACAACCAAAAATCCCAAAAACACTTGCATCTTTCATTGTTTTATTTATCATTCTTGCTAACCAATACCTTCAGCTCCTCGTGGGTTCGACAACCTTTTTAATCGAAAGGTACTACAATTGATCTCCTGCACTTGGGAGTCATCAAGACACTTTTCTGGCGCCGTTGCCGGGGAGCGTAGCGCTATTGAATGAAGTGGTAAGAAAAGAAGTAATAAGACTTATTGAAGCTGGTATGATTTATCCCATAGCTGATAGTAAGTGGGTTAGTCCTGTTCATTGTGTTCCTAAAAAGGGTGGAATGACTATTGTTCCAAATGATGAGGATGAACTTGTGGCTCAACGTACTGTTGTTGGTTATAGGATGTGTATTGATTTCAGGAAGTTAAATAAAGCAACTCGTAAAGATCATTACCCATTGCCATTTATTGATCAAATGTTAGAAAGGTTGTCTAAACACTCTCACTTTTGCTATTTAGATGGTTATTCAGGTTTCTCACAAATTCCTGTCCATAAGATGATCAAGAAAAGACCACTTTTACTTGCCCATATGGTACATTTTCTTATAGGAGAATGCCATTCGGTTTGTGCAATGCTCCTGCTACTTTTCAAAGATGCATGAATGCTATATTGCTGATTATATTGAAAAGATAATGGAAGTTTTTATGGATGATTTTTCTATGTATGGTACTTCCTTCGATAATTGCTTGTTCAACCTTAACAAAGTTTTGCAGCGATGTGAAGACCACATTTAGTTCTTAATTGGGAGAAGTGTCACTTCATGGTTACTGAAGGTATCGTACTTGGGCATCGGATTTCTGGAAAAGGAATAGAAGTTGACCCAGCGAAGATAGAAGCTATTGAAAGGCTGCCATATCCAAGGGACATCAAAGGTATAAGAAATTTTCTTGGGCATGCAGGTTTTTACCGTAGGTTTATTAAAGATTTCTCCAAAATATCAAAACCTCTAACCAATCTTTTGCAAAAAGATGTTCCTTTCTCTTTTAGTGATGATTGTATTGAGTCCTTTAATATTTTGAAGAATGCTTTAATAAGTGCTCCTATTATTCAACCTCCTGATTGGAAATTGCCTTTTGAAATTATGTGTGATGCTAGTGATTATGCAGTTGGGGCTGTTTTGGGCCATCGTGTTGATAAGAAACAGAATGTTATTTATTATGCTAGCAGAACACTTGATGCTGCTCAAAGAAATTATGCTACAACTGAAAAAGAATTTTTAGCAGTGCTATTTGCTTGTGACAAATTTAGACCTTATATTACTGATTCCAAAGTCACAATACATACTGATCATTCTGCTATTAAATATTTAATGAATAAGAAAGATGCTAAGCCTAGACTAATAAGATGGCTACTTTTAATGCAACAATTTGATTTACACATTGTTGATAGGAAAGGGGAAGATAATCAAGTAGCTGATCATCTTTCTAGAATGGAAAATATACCTGATGATCCTATTCCTATTAATGATAGTTTTGTTAATGAACAACTTGCAAATATTAATGTTTCTACTGCTAAAGTTGCATCTCCATGGTTTGCCAACTATGCAAATTTTATTGTTGGTAAAGTTTTACCACCACACTTCACTTTTCAACAAAGAAAAAAATTCTTTTATGATCTTAGACATTATTTTTGGGACGATCCTTTCCTTTATAAGAAAAGTGTGGATGGTATTATTAGATGTTGTGTACCTGAGCATGAACAACAGGCTATTATAAGAGATTGTCATGACAGTCGCTATGGAGGGCATCATGCAGGAGATCGTACAGGTGCAAAGGTATTACAATCTGGTTTTTATTGGCCTACTTTATTTAAGGATTGTGCTGAATATGTTAAATCTTGTGATAAATGTCAAAAAGTAGGAAATATTGGTAGGAGAAATGAAATGCCTATGAATTATTCTTTGCCACTTGAGCCATTTGATGTGTGGGTTTTTGACTTTATGGACCTTTCCCAGCATCAAAGACAAGGCATACTCATATTTTGGTTGCAGTGGATTATGTTACAAAGTGGGTGGAAGCAATTCCAACCAAAAGTGCAGATCATGCCACAGTGCTAGCGCTAAGTTGACGAGGGAATATCTCCCCAGCAACAGCACCGGAAACAATGCTTGTACGTCAGACGTCAGTTAGGAATCCCAAGAGGAAGGTATGATGAGTGCAGCAGCAAGTTTTCCCTCAGTATGAAACCAAGGTTTATCGAACCAGTAGGAAAACGAGGTTGCTTCGAAGGTGTTTGTGAAGGAGTGTAGTGCGGCGCAACACCAGGGATTCCGGTGCCAACGTGGAACCTGCACAACACAATCAAATTACTTTGCCCCAACTTAACAGTGAGGTTGTCAATCTCACTGGCTTGCTGAAAACAAAGGGTTAAACGTATCGTATGGAAGATGATATTTGTTTGCATAAAACAGTAGAGAACAATGATTGCAGTAGATTGTATTTCAGATGTAAAAGAATGGACCGGGGTCCACAGTTCACTAGTGGTGTCTCTCCAATAAGATAACTAACATGCTGGGTAAACAAATTACAGCTGGGCAATTGACAATTGATAAGTGCATATAACATGCATGTGTGAGTTGTGGTGTCTACTATGAGATTCATTTGGGCATTACGACAAAGTACATAGACCGCTATCCAGCATGCATCTATGCCTAAATAGTCCACCTTCCGGTTAACATCCGTACCCCTTCCAGTATTAAGTTGCAAGCAACAGACAATTGCATTAAGTAATGTGCGTAATGTAAACAATACATTCATCCTTGAATAAAGCATTGCTGTTTTACCCCTAGTGGCAACAACACATCTACAACCTTAGAACTTGCTGTCACTATCCCAGGTTAAATAGAGGTTGAACCCAACTATCATGCATAAATACCCCCTCTTGGAGTCACAAGTATTCACTTGGCCAAGGCTTCAACAAGTAACAGAGAGCATGCAAGATCACAAATGACATAGACATGATAATATAATATTCAGCTCCACATAGGTATCAATATAAGTCAGATCCCAGCAAACACAACATGTAGCATTACAATAAGATGATCTTGATCATGATAGGCAGCTCACAAGATCTAAACATGATGGCACAAGTGGAGAAGACAACCATCTAGCTACTGCTATGGACCCATAGTCCAAGGATGAACTACTCACGCATCACTCCGGAGGCGGGCATGGCGATGTAGAGCCCTCCGGTGATGATTCCCCTCTCCGGCAGGGTGCCGGGAAGAGCTTCAGAACCCCCCGAGTTAGGGTTGACGACGGCGGCGGCGGCGAATATGTTCTGGATGAAAGGCTCGGTGTTTTAGGGTTTTCACGTATCGGGGAATAAATAGGCGAAGGGGCGATGTCGGCGGACCCCCGAGGGGCCCAAACCACAGGCTGGCGCGGCAGAAGGTGGGGCCGCGCCGCCAGGTGGTTTGGCCACCTCGTGGCTCCCCTTCGTCTCTCCTTCGGACTCCGTGTACGTGTTGGAAAAATAGGGACTTGGCCTTTTGTTTCGTGCAATTCCGAGAATATTTCCAGAAGTAACTTTCTGAAACCAAAAACAGCAGAAAACAGGGAACTGGCACTGTGGCATCTTGTTAATAGGTTAGTCCCAGAAAATACATAAAAGTGATATGAAGTGTATATAAAACATGTAGCAAATGGTATAATATAAGCATGGAACAGCAGAAATTATGGATACGTTGGAGACGTATCAAGCATCCCCAATTTCTGAGGAGACATGCTTTCACACAATCTTGATCAATATATTGCAAGGCTCATGTCATGAATGAAGTGACTCAAAGCAATGATCTATAGTTTGCTAACAAATAGATAAAGAGTAAACAATGAATCATATAAGCAAAAACTTTTCATGAATAGTACTTTCAAGACAAGCATCAAAAAGTTTTGCATAAGAGGTAACTCATAAAGCAATAGATTCAAAGTAAAAGGCATTGAAGCAACACAAAGGATGATTAAGTTTCAGCATTTGCTTTCAACTTGTAACATGTATATCTCATGGATAGTTGTCAACATAAAGCAATATAACAAGTGCAATAAGTAAACATGTAAGAATCAATGCACACAAAGTTGACACAAGTGTTTGCTTCTAAGATAGAAAGGAGTAGGTAAACTGACTCAACATAAAGTAAAAGATAGGCCCTTCGCAGAGGGAAGCAGGGATTAAATCATGTGCTAGAGCTTTTTAAGTTTTCGAAAGCATATAGAGAGCACAAAATAAGTATTTGAGAGGTGTTTGTTGTTGTCAACGAATGGTAGTGGGCACTCTAACCCCCTTGTCAACCAGACTTTCAAGAGCGGCTCCCATGAAGGACGTTATCTCTACCAGCAAGGTAGATCATCCCTCTTCTCTTTTGTTTACACATGTATTTTAGTTTCTTTATAGATGACACTCCTCCCAACCTTTTGCTTACACAAGCCATGGCTAACCGAATCCTCGGGTGCCTTCCAACATTCACATACCATGGAGGAGTGTCTATTTGCAAATTAAGTTGCTTACTGATAAATCAGGGCAAAACATGTGAAGAGAATTATTAATGAAAGTTGTAATTAATTGGGGCTGGGCACCCCGTTGCCAGCTCTTTTTGCAAATTATTGGATAAGCGGATGTATATGCCACTAGTCCATTGGTGAAAGTCTGTCAGAAGTAAATGACAAGATTGAAAGATAAAACACCACATACTTCCTCATGAGCTATAAAACATTGACACAAATAAGGAGTAATAAAGTTTTGAATAGTTTAAAGGTAGCACATGAAATATTTACTTGGAATGGCAGGAAATACCACATAGTAGGTAGGTATGGTGGACACAAATGGCATGGGTTTTGGCTCAAGTTTTGGATGCACGAGAAGCATTCCCTCTCAGTACAGAGTTTAGGCTAGCAAGGTTGTTTGAAGCAAACACAAGTATAAACCGGTACAGCAAGAATCACATAAAAACATATTGCAAGTATTATAAGACTCTACACTGTCTTCCTTGTTGCTCAAACATTTTACCAGAAAATATCTAGACCTTAGAGAGAACAAATATGCATCCCAAGTCTCAACAAGCTCTACGGTAGTTCTCCACTACTAGGCTTTAACTACATGATGCAAGAGCTTAAACATGATCTACTTGAGAGCTCAAAACAATTGCAAAGCATCAAATCAAACAAGACAATGATCTACAAGAATGCATATGTCTTTTCCAATACCAACTACTACATGTAGCATTTTCTTTCTTCCAAACAAACACCAATCAATTTATTTAAACATAAACTCTCCAAATGATAATATAATGCAGCAAGAGAGTATTTATAAACAAGTGCTAACAGCTCGAAGAGATGCATGAAAAACAGGAGCTAAAAGCACTGCAGTAGCTAGTTAAGAATACTCAACAAATATAAGTGAAGAACATGAGTATTCACATGAAAAAGCGGAGCGTGTCTCTCTCCCACACAAGGATTGCTAGGATCCGAATTTATTCAAACAAAACAAAAAAAAAACACACAGACGCTCCAAGTAAAGCGCATAAGATGTGAAAGAATTAAAATATAGTTTCACTAGAGATGACCTGATAAGTTTGTTGATGAAGAAGGGGATGCCTTGGGCATCCCCAAGCTTAGACGCTTGAGTCTCTCTGAATATGGTTGGGATGAACCACGGGGGCATCCCCAAGCTTAGGCTTTTCACTCTTCTTGATCACATAATATCACCCTTCTCGCTTGATCCTTGAAAACTTCCTTCACACCAAACTCAAGACAGTTCTCATTAGAGGGTTAGTGCATAATCAAAAATTCTCATATTCTGTAATGATACAATCAATCCCAAAGCTTCTGGACATTAGCTACAGCCACCAATGCTTTGTGGAGCAAAGAAATCCACACAAACACAGTAAAAGAGCGAATGCAAAACAAAAGGCAGAATCTGTCAAAAACAGAACAGTCTGGAATGACGAATTTTTTCGAGGCACTTAAGTTGCTCAGATGGATCTGGCCTAAAATAATGAAAGTTGCGTACATATCTCAGGAATATGCGTGATTTTTTCAGAATTTTTTGAATTTTCTACAGGGAGATAAGCTCAAATCCGTGACAGCTAAAAATCTGTCACTGCGCAGAAATCCAAATCTTGCATCAACTTTCAATATAGAACTTTACTTGGCACAACATTGCGATAAAATAAAGATACAAAGGAGTTGCTACAGAAGTAACAAAACTCCTTGACTCAAAGAAAACAAAAATAACAGCAAATAAAAACGATGGGTTGTCTCCCATAAGCGCTTTTCTTTAACGCCTTTCAGCTAGGCGCAGAAAGTGAAAATCAAGTGTTGTCAAGAGAAGAAGCATCAACATCATAACTTGCTCTAACAATAGAGTCAAAAGGTAACTTCATTCTCTTCCTAGGGAAGTGTTCCATACCTTTCTTGAGAGGAAATTGGTACCTTATATTACCTTCTTTCATATCAATGATGGCACCAACAGTTCGAAGAAAAGGTCTTCCCAAAACAATAGGACAAGATGCATTGCATTCAATATCCATAACAATAAAATCAACGGGGACAAGGTTATTGTTTACTGTAATAAAAACATCATTAACTCGCCCCAAAGGTTTCTTCATAGCATTATCAGCGAGAAAAACATCCAAATAACAATGTTCCAAAGGTGGCAAATCAAGAATATCATAAAGCTTCTTGGGCAAAACCGAAATACTTGCACCAAGATCACACAAGGCATTGCAATCAAAATCATTCACCTTTACCTTAATGATGGGTTCCCAACCATCTTCTAATTTCCTAGGAATAGAAGCTTTAAGTTTCAACTTCTCCTCCCTAGCTTGCAAAAGAGCATTTGTAATATGCTTTGTAAAAGCCAAATTAATAGTGCTAGCATTGGGACTTCTAGCTAATTTTTGCAAGAACATAATAACTTCAGAGATGTTACAATCATCAAAATCAAAATCATTATTGTCAATGGTGGTGGAACCATTGTCTCCAATAGTTTGAAAAATTTCAGCACTTTTATCAGAAAAAGTTTCAGCAGTTTTAGGCAATTTCAAACGCTTTGCAGAAGTAGTAGAGACATTACCAACACCAATAACATTACCATCAATAGTAGGAGGCTTACTAGCATGTAAAACATTAGCATTACTAGTGGTGGTGATAGTACAAACTCTAACTATACTATTCTCTTTTTCAAGTTCTTCCTCTTTTTCCCACCTAGCATGCAATTCAGCCAACATCCTAATATTATTATCAATTCGAACTTGGATGGCATTTGCTGTAGCAAATGACTCATCAAGACCTTCAGGTTTCGCTGCCATGTTATTAATCAAAGAGGACTGAGCTTCAGACATAGATGAAATACGGTTTTCAGCAATGGAAATCTTAGTTTGCAAACCTGAAATCTCACTATTTATATTTTCGAGTTGCTGTCCTATATTCTTCAACATGGCAGTTTGTTCATTCATAGCTTTTGTAAACAATTGATTTTGCTCAAATTGTGATTGCATAAAGCTTTTAGTTGATCTCTCAATTTCTATCATCCTTTCCTCACTAGGCATAAAAGATCTAGCATTAAATAACCATTACCACTTGAAGGAAAAGCCTAGAGTTGTTGCTACCAAAATTATTCCTATAAGCATTGTTGTTGAAGTTGTTGTTTTTAATGAAGTTTACATCAACATGCTCTTCTTGAGCAACCAATGAAGCTAAAGGAACATTATTAGGATCAACATGAGATCTACCATTCACAAGCATAGACATAATAGCATCAATCTTATCACTCAAAGAGGAGGTTTCTTCAACAGAATTTACCTTCTTACCTTGAGGAGCTCTTTCGGTGTGCCATTCGGAATAGTTGATCATCATATCATCAAGTAGCTTTGTTGCTGCACCTAAAGTGATGGACATAAAGGTTCCTCCAGAGGCGAATCCAATAAGTTCCTTGAGGAAAAATTTAATCCTGCATAAAAGGTTTGGATGATCATCCAAGTAGTCAGTCCATGAGTGGGACAATTCTTCACCAAAGATTTCATTCTTTCCCAAGCTTGAGCAACATGTTCATTATCAAGTTGTTTAAAATTCATAATGCTACTTCTCAAGGATATAATCTTAGCAGGAGGATAATATTTCCCTATGAAAGCATCTTTGCATTTTGTCCAAGAATCAATACTATTTCTAGGCAAAGAAAGCAACCATTCTTTAGCTCTTCCTCTCAAGGAGAAAGGAAAAAGTTTCAGTTTTATAATATCCCCATCCATATCCTTATACTTTTGCATTTCACAAAGTTCAACAAAGTTATTAAGATGGGCAGCAGCATCATCAGTACTAACACCAGAAAATTGCTCTTTCATAACAAGATTTAATAGAGCAGGTTTAATTTCATAAAATTCTGCTGTAGAAGCAGGTGGAGCAATAGGAGTGCATATGAAATCATTGTTGTTTGTGCTAGTGAAGTCACACAACTTAGTGTTCTCAGGAGTACTCATTTTGAAAAACAAAATCAAACCGAATTAAACAAGTAACTAATTTTTTTGTGTTTTTGATAAAGAGAGCAAACAAGACTAAATAAAAATAAACTAAGCAAGACAAATAACAAAGTAAAGAGATTGGGTGTGAGAGACTCCCCTTGCAGAAGCAATTCGGTTTTCCCCGGCAACGGCGCCAGAAAACGTGTTGCTAGCGCTAAGTTGACGAGGGAATATCTCCCCGGCAACAGCACCGAAACAATGCTTGTACGTCACACGTCAGTTGGGAACCCCAAGAGGAAGGTATGATGAGTGCAGCAGCAAGTTTTCCCTCAGTATGAAACCAAGGTTTATCGAACCAGTAGGAAAACGAGGTTGCTTCGAAGGTGTTGGTGAAGGAGTGTAGTGCGGCGCAACACCAGGGATTCCGGTGCCAACGTGGAACCTGCACAACACAATCAAATTACTTTGCCCCAACTTAACAGTGAGGTTGTCAATCTCACCGGCTTGCTGAAAACAAAGGGTTAAACGTATCGTATGGAAGATGATGTTTGTTTGCATAAAACAGTAGAGAACAATGATTGCAGTAGATTGTATTTCAGATGTAAAAGAATGGACCGGGGTCCACAGTTCACTAGTGGTGTCTCTCCAATAAGATAACTAACATGCTGGGTAAACAAATTACAGCTGGGCAATTGACAATTGATAAGTGCATATAACATGCATGTGTGAGTTGTGGTGTCTACTATGAGATTCATTTGGGCATTACGACAAAGTACATAGACCGCTATCCAGCATGCATCTATGCCTAAATAGTCCACTTTCCGGTTAACATCCGTACCCCTTCCAGTATTAAGTTGCAAGCAACAGACAATTGCATTAAGTAATGTGCGTAATGTAAACAATACATTCATCCTTGAATAAAGCATTGCTGTTTTACCCCTAGTGGCAACAACACATCTACAACCTTAGAACTTGCTGTCACTATCCCAGGTTAAATAGAGGTTGAACCCAACTATCATGCATAAATACCCCCTCTTGGAGTCACAAGTATTCACTTGGCCAAGGCTTCAACAAGTAACGGAGAGCATGCAAGATCACAAATGACATAGACATGATAATATAATATTCAGCTCCACATAGGTATCAATATAAGTCAGATCCCAGCAAACACAACATGTAGCATTACAATAAGATGATCTTGATCATGATAGGCAGCTCACAAGATCTAAACATGATGGCACAAGTGGAGAAGACAACCATCTAGCTACTGCTATGGACCCATAGTCCAAGGATGAACTACTCACGCATCACTCCGGAGGCGGGCATGGCGATGTAGAGCCCTCCGGTGATGATTCCCCTCTCCGGCAGGGTGCCGGGAAGAGCTTCAGAACCCCCCGAGTTAGGGTTGACGACGGCGGCGGCAGCGAATATGTTCTGGATGAAAGGCTCGGTGTTTTAGGGTTTTCACGTCTCGGGGAATAAATAGGCGAAGGGGCGATGTCGGCGGACCCCCGAGGGGCCCAAACCACAGGCTGGCGCGGCAGAAGGTGGGGCCGCGCCTGAAAGGACAAGGATGTCGCCTAGAGGGGGGGGGTGAATAGGCGATTAAAACTTTTCCGGTTAAAGGCTTGCTAATTGCGGAATAAAACTATGTGTTTAAATTAACAAGCCAACAACCTAAATATACTAGGCTCACCTATGTGCACCAACAACTTATGCTAAGCAAGACAAGCAACAAGGTGATAGCAATATAGAATACTTCAAGCACGAAGGCTATCACAAAGTAAAGTGCATAAGTAAAAGGCTCGGGTATAGAAATAACCGAGGCACGCGGAGACGAGGATGTATTCCCGAGTTCCTCCTTGTTAAGGGAGTACGTCTCGTTGGAGAGGTGTGAGGCACCACAAAGGTCGATCTCAACGCCACAAAGGCTCACCCTATTCTCCGATGAACCGCACCACAAAGGTTTGGTTCACCTTCCACTATCGGAATCCTTCGAGGCGGATATCCGGAGCCTTTCAACAACGATCCGGGGCACAACCCACAACGGGATTGGGGCTCCCGAACAGCTACAAGTGACCACACAAGGGTCCAACCACCACACGGGCGTCTAGGGTCCAAAGACCCAAGAGTAACAAGTTCACAAGCTTTCAACTTCCACGAATCTTCGTGGAGAGCACACCGATGCACCAAATGCAAAAGGCAAGAGCACAAGTGCTCAAATCCTTCACTCTCAAATCCCACCACAAGCAACAAATGCTTATGGGGGGAGAAGGGAGGAAGAACAAAGAGGAGAACCACTCAAGAACTCCAAGAACTAGATCCACTATGTTCCCCTCACTTAGAGGAGAGATTGATTGGTGGAAATGTAGATCTAGGTCTTCTCCTTCAATCCTCCAAAGATCAAAGAGTTTGGGTGGAGGGATTGGGAGATATCAAAGAAATGAGCTTGCAACAATGAAGGAGAGAGAAAGCAATTCGTGCTGGGCAGAGCTAACTGGCTGGAGGTAGGTGGAGGGGTATTTATACCCCCCCAGAAAAAGAGCCGTTGCAGCCAGTTTTGCACCGGAGTTTCCGGTCCAAGTGACGGAAACTCCGGCCTGGGGCGGAAACTCCGGCCTACAGAGGCCGGAAACTCCGGCCCCCACCAGGGGGTGAACAACTAACAGACAAGAGAAACACAGGCAGAAACTCCGGCCCCCTGGGACCGGAAACTCCGGTCCGGGGCGGATACTCCGGCCCCTTGGGCCGGAAACTCCGGCCACCACCAGGGGCTGAACAAGAACTAAGCTTCTTCGAGGAAAAACCTGAGTCCGGAGACTCCGGTCCTGGGGACCGGAAACTCCGGCCTGAACAGCAGCAACAAAACAGCACAACCTGAAATGCAATAACTTTCTCATATGAACTCCAAAACAGGTGAATCCAATTGCGTTGGAAAGGTAACGACAAGAGCTTTGCTACAAGGAAGGTGTGGACCTTATCTCGAGGAGGACCGGTAATATTTCCAACACCGAGAATGCAACAAGATTTTCATCCGGACTCCGTTTTCTATGATCTTGGGCTTGTTCCGAAGATAACCACAAGCACTACAAGACCATGCATATTCACATCATAGTCCATCATGTGAGGAGGAGAACACAAGAGGAGAGTTTGACCTCTCTACAAAAGATGAACCGGTAAAATCTCCAACATAAAAAACATCACAAGATATTCAAATGGAATCCGTTTTTGATGAACTAGAGCTTGGTATGGAGATGAACACAAGCTCTAAATTCTCTCATGGATAAAAGCCAAATAAGAACCAAGAAAGATGATAATGCCAAGTATGCAAAGGTTTGAGCTCTCCACAATGATGCGATCAAGTTACTCACTTGAAAACCCCTCTTGATAGTACGCCGTCTATCCTATAACCCGGTCTCCAAACTAACAACACGAGACCGGTAAAATAGAAACCCTATCAAGATCATACCTTTGCCTTGCGCATTCCACTTGAGCTAGATGATGACGATCTTGACTCTCTCAAGATGGAACACCTTTCTTGATTGTGCTTGCTAGCACATGCTTGATGAAGACTTCTCCAAATGCTCCCCCATACCCATTATGGGAGAGCCTCGCTAAGCTCCGTCTTCATGTAACAACTTGCGCTTCATATTCTTCTCTTGATATAGATGATGGCTTGGAGATAAACATGAAGTTCACTCAATCTTCTTTTCCAAGCCATGCTTGCAATTAGCTCAACTCTTCACATGACCATTCTTCATATAAACCCTTGGATGCAACCTTGGTCATCATGTAATCTTCTAGAGTCCAACACATGAACTCCAAACTTTACCTATGGACAAGATCTACAAGTATATCTCAAAGCAAACATTAGTCCATAAGGATTGTCATTAATTACCAAAACCACGCATGGGGCAACACATGCACTTTCAGCGCCGCCAGGTGGTTTGGCCACCTCGTGGCTCCCCTTCGTCTCTCCTTCGGACTCCGTGTACGTGTTGGAAAAATAGGGACTTGGCCTTTTGTTTCGTGCAATTCCGAGAATATTTCCAGAAGTAACTTTCTGAAACCAAAAACAGCAGAAAACAGGGAACTGGCACTGTGGCATCTTGTTAATAGGTTAGTCCCAGAAAATGCATAAAAGTGATATGAAGTGTATATAAAACATGTAGCAAATGATATAATATAAGCATGGAACAGCAGAAATTATGGATACGTTGGAGACGTATCACACAGCAATGACGATGCTTCAGGACATCATTTTCCCCAGGTTTGGTGTTCCTAGGTTTTTAATTACTGATGGTGGTTCTTATTTCTTACATGGTATTCTTAGGAAAACATTGGCAAAATATAAGGTTAACCATAGAGTTGCATCTCCTTATCATCCCCAAACAAGTGGACAAGTTGAATTAAGTAATAGGGAAATTAAACTCATTTTGGAAAAGACAGTGAATAAGTTAGGTCTGACTGGCCACTTAAAATTAATGATGCATTGTGGGCTTATAGAACTGCTTTTAAAAATCCTATGGGAATGTCTCCTTATAAAATGGTTTATGGAAAAGCTTGCCATTTACCTGTGGAATTAGAACATAAAGCTAGATGGGCTATTAAACAATTGAACTTTGATTTTAAAACTGCGGGAGAGAAGAGAATTCTTGATTTAAACCTACTAGATGAATGGAGAAATGAAGCTTATGAAAGTGCCGAATGTTTAAAGAGAAAGTTAAGATTTGGCATGACAAGAAAATTAAGAGAAAAGAATTCAAAGTAGGTGATCAAGTTTTATTATACAACTCTCGTTTCAAGTTTTCTGCAGGGAAGTTGGCTTCAAAGTGGCAGGGACCATTAGTGATACAGGAGGTGTACCGTTCAGGAGCTATCCGTCTTCACGGTGATATGAAAGGTAAACCTCATGTAGTCAATGGACAACGCCTTAAACATTATATTGCAGGAAGGAGCTTCATCGGAAAGGTGGAGGAGTTGAATTTAAAGACACCGGAGGAGGTAATTGCGAAGAATTTTGCAGTTTCAGAAACCCAAAATCAATAATAGGTAACTTTTGTGTTGGAAAGTTTCTCGGAATTGCGTAAATTTTTACGGAGTCATTTTTTATGGAAATTAACGTGTGGACAAGAAACCTGGAAGGAACGGAGCCCCGAGGAAGGAAAGAGGGGGTCCCACGCGGCCAAATTCTTTGGCCGCGTGGGCCCACTCCTTTCACCCCTCGGAGTCCCGTTTCTTCTCGTTTTCATCTCCGACGCTTCGTCTTGACCTAAAAACCGTCAATATATACCCCCTTCCGCCGATCTAATCTCGCACCGAGCGTTCTCGAGCGATCTGTGCTTTTGCTGTTTCTGTCTGTCAGGTTTTAGCCATGTCTAGCTCCGAATCCAACCATTAAGGGGAGAGCCTCCCCAAGGGAGGTGTTATGAACCACTACCTCAACTCCGTGATGGCACCGCCGAAGATGATTTCCTTCAAGGAGGGTGTGATGCTCGTGGAGGAGGTGAAGGCTCCCAAGACCACCGGCACGGTGGAGGAAAGGCTGGATGATCTGGAGGAGAAGACCTTCAGGTATGGCACTGTTGTTGAACGCAGCCTTGATGCTCATCACTTCATGAACCTGGAGCTGGAGAAGAAGGTTGAAGAGTACAAGGAGAGGCTCGAAGATCTGGAAGAAAGATACAAGGACGCCATCGAGAAGTTGGACAGGATCCAATGCTTTATGTGGGATGTAGAGAACCAGAACTGCGAGTATGAAGAACGCTTCAAGAAGATTGCAAAAGCTGCTACCCTCAGGTATAATAATCCACCTACATCTTTCCGTGATGGAAGGCCTTTCCCATGGAAGATGGTGGAATGGGAGGAGGAATATGAGATAGAAGAGGCTGCAGCAGAGGAGGCTCTAGCAAAACGTCAAGCTTGGGGGAGTTCAACCTAGTCTTTATCTTTACTCGTTTATCATATCTATCTAGTCATGGTGTGTTTTGCTTTTACGTTTAGTTATCAATCTCTCTTAGGCGTGTGTGAGCTCATGGAGCATTATCATGTATCCCTATCTTGTGGTTTATCAATGAATATTAAAGTATGGTGTCATCCATGATTCTCTTGTTTGGAGATTTATGGGTAACACTCATGCAAATGAGCGTGGCATATTTAGAAGTTTCAGTCACATCTTGCCTTAAATTTAATTAATTTGAGTGTGTTGGACAATTGTAGAATTATCTCATTATAAAATAAGTAAATAGAATGAGTCAATATGACTTGAAAATTAATAGTTTAAGGTTGAGATATAGTCTTGTAGGATAAAAAGTTAGGAAGGGTTAATGAAAAGGATATGAAACACTCTTGTTAGAATCTAGTATCTTTTGAGCAAATTAATGAATCATGGATATTTCAATACTTATGCTCTTGGAAAGTGAATGAAAAGGAAGGCACCTGAAAATTCAGTTAGCCATGGAAAGTGTAAGATAAAGGTTGTATAGAGCATAGGAACTTGATTGAAATATCCATGACTAAAGTTTGCACTAGTTACTAGGGAAGCAAGGCTGTAAACAATCTCATATCTATCTTTTCATTTGTCTTCTTTGAACTTGTTATCCAATGAGAGTTTATCTTGTCTTTAAATTTCAGCAAAGTATAAAATATTATAATGCTTGCCATAAAGCAAAAGCATGTGAAAAAGAGTATGATTCAATTGTCCAACATACAATGGTTATTTGCCTTCAAAAGTAAGGGGTGATTGCTAGAGCTTCTACTTATGTTGCCCTCATATGTATGAGTTTTAGTTCATTAATCTTTCATTGCAATTGAATATGATGATGATACAATGCTCGTATTTATTTATCAACCATAAGTCCATTGATGCATGTAATGATCTATGTCCTTACTTACTCGAGGACGAGTAAAGGTTTAAGCTTGGGGGAGTTGATACGTGCATTTTATATCATCATTTATACAACTTATATTATCATATTAGAATGTTATTGGCATTGTTATATCATTGTTTTTACATGTTTTAGATGATTTATGGGACTTTCATACAAAGTCCCTATTTTTGGTATTTAATTTCTGGGAGGCAGAAAACCTCCTTTTTCTTGTTTTTAATGTTTCAGGAGCTACAGGGACCCAAATGGAAAAAGAAAATTGCACAGCTGGTTTTTCATCGGGAGAACAGTAGTGGGAAGAAGATCGAAGGGAGGAGAGCCACGAGGCCCAAAAGAGGGGGCCCACGCGGCCAGATTCTTTGGCCGCGTGGGGCCTACTAATTGGAGCCTCGGGCACTTCCTCGCTCGGGGATTTTTAGCACGTCTTCGTCTCACCAGAAAAGTTACGCCCTAATTTTCCCAAGTCCATCCGAGGCCGCGGCGGCGGCGAAACTCCTGATTTCTTTCGAGGGGGGTCAGATCCTGCTGCTCCGGAGCTCCGGAGAAGGGGGAAATCATCGTCATCGTCATCACCTCTCCTCCTTGGCATGGGAGGAGGCCTCTACATCATCACCATCACCAAGACCAGCACCATCTCCATCATCATCTCCGTGATCCACTCCGTTCCCCTCGTAGTTTGAGAGTTGCTATACCCTAGATACTTGTCTTGTGCTACTATTCATGTTTGTGATTGAGTACTTGTCATTATTTGGAGGTGAAGTTATATTTTCAGATTGTGTTGTACCACTTATGCCACTGAATATCATTATGTATGCACGTTGTGAATAGTTCCCGTATGTTCCTGAGGGCATAGGATGAATTGGCAATGATTTATATATGACATGTGTTGGTATTTTGTCTAATGTTTATCTTTTTATGTGATTCTATGATGGTGTTGTGCGAACGTCGACTGCACAACACTTCACCTATATGAGCTCATAGGAGAACACCATGGTGTAATGAATCAAGAGAGACTTGGGGGACATGTAAACCTGAGACCGAGTCATGAAGTTGCATTATGAGGGTATTAGTATCGGGGACCTTAGAGTGTAATGCTATGGTAGGACTTTATGTCTTAATAATTCTTATGCAGTCATTTACTTGGCCACATGATCCATCATAAGGGGTTTAGTTTATTTATTTAGCTATACCTAACAATGGCTCCGTCCAAAGAAGATTAAAACTTTACAAGATATTCAACGTGTTGTTTAATAAATCTCTATGCCTAACAATATCCATGCCGCCCTTGGGAACGTTTTCCACATATAAGTTACACATCACTTGAGCTTGTCCTCTTGCCATATAGAGGATTGGGCTTTCTCTCTTTGAGAGCTTTCACTTGCTACCATTTATTTTCAGCATTTTTACTTTCTTTCAACTATACAACCAAAAATCCCAAAAACATTTGCATCTTTCATTGTTTTATTTATCATTCTTGCTAACCAATACCTTCAGCTCCTCGTGGGTTCGACAACCTTTTCTAATAGAAAGGTACTACAATTGATCTCCTGCACTTGGGAGTCATCAGCCGCCTCCTCGGTCGCCTCCGTCTCTCCTTCGGACTTTCGTGCACGTGTTGGAAAAATAGGAGGTCCTGTCCAATTTTCGTCCAATTTCGAGAATATTTCCAGACTAGCTTTTCTGGAATACAAAAATAGCAGAAAACAGAAATTGGCACTGTGGCAACTTGTTAATAGGTTAGTCTCAGAAAATGCATAAAAATGCTATGAAGTGTATATAAAACATGTAACAATTGGTATAATATCAACATGGAACATCAGAAATTATAGATACGTTTGAGACGTATCACACTCCCTCTGCTCAGCATGAGGGAAAACATTCTTGACTGCATTTTCTAGCCCTTTACATGCATCTGTGTGGATGGCCAAAGGTGATACTGGCCCTATGCATCTTTTCAACTGCATCATGAACCTTATCCATGATGCCTCTGTCTCTGACTGAAACATTCCAATGGCAACATGAAGCATCCAATTGCGTTCATCAAGAGCATTGCATGCTGCCAACTGACTATTCCATTTTCCAGTCAAAAAAGACGAGTCGATGCTCAAATATGGACGACATCCTGCTTTAAATCCATCTATGCAAGGCTTTAAACACATATTTTTTTTGCTGAAATAAACCTTGCCATACACTTTTACCTCAGTATCTATCTCCACCACACTGCCAGGTGACCTCTTCTCCACCTCTGCTTTAAAACTATACAACATCCTAAATATATTTGCCCAATCACCATATAATGGTTTCATTGCCCTTTGTTTTTGTTGGAGATATGCCCTAGAGGAAATTAATAAATAGATTTTATTGTCATATCTCAATAGTTCATAATAAGTTTTAATACCATGCTATAGCTGTATTAGTCGGAAACATAATACACATGTGGTATAGAAACAACCAGGTCCCTAGTAGCCTCTACTTGACTAGTCCGTTGTGTAACAGATGATCAAGGTTTCCTGATCATGGGCATTAACCGGTTAACGCCGGAGTCATATCATTGGGTGAATGATTTGATGGACATACCCAAAATATAGAAACGTAGTTTCAGATCTTGGACCGTGAGATTATATCAAGTCGCTGCTTCTGAAAGATACGGCTGATCGCACCTAACGTCATGTCTCATACGCACGACAATAAGGGTGACACCTTCGGGTATTGGAAGGAAGTAGTCGGGGCGAGTAATCAATAGCGGGAATTGCCAATCCGCATAGCAGGATAGATACTCTGGGCCCACTCGGTGAGATTACATCTAATGAGCTTGCAAGCATGTGACTAGGTCACGGGGATGTAACATCACAGACGAGAAAAGATAGATTGTCAAGGATGAGGTCAAGCTCGGTAAAATGTGGTACCGGAGAACGATACTCGACAATCTAAGTATCGCCTGGCAAGAGATTGAAACTGGACGTCTACAGGTTCAAACGAATAAAGAGACATTCGTGGACACACAGGGGCTATCATGGATATCCAGATTCCGCTGTTAGTCGATTGATCAGAGAGAGAGTCTCGATCATGTCTGGAGTGATCCCAAACCGTGGGGTAACACACTTAAGGGTGGGTGACGATTAGATTGGATTTAGAGAGAACAGGAAACAGGAACTCCGGAAGTGTTCCGGTAATTGTCCGATGATTGATCGGAGGCCACGAAATATGTTTAGGGGTCCGAATGAATTAAATAATATGTATCTAATATTAATAAGTGTGATTAATGATTAAATACATTTTTTATTTAATTAATTTCGAATTTAAAAGGCATTAAAAGCTAAATGGGCCTTAGAGGCCCATTAGGGGAAAATTCCAATAGGAAAAAGAAAAAGAAAAAGGAGAAAATGGGCAGCCACCCTAGGTGGGCCGAATGGGGCCCACCTAGGGCAGCCGGCAGCCCTCCTTGGTGCGGCACCCCATGTGGTGTTTAGTCCCACATGGGGAAGCCAAGGGAGAAGGTCTCCCCCCTTCTCCTATAAATATAGGTCCCCTATGCCTTTGGAAAATACACAAGTTCCTCTCTCCTTCTTTCCTACCTTGAGCGGGGTTCCGATTCTGGAGCTTCGTACGAGGAGAGAAGTCTCTCTATAGTTTGCACACCTCCGTGCTGCTAGATCCACTCTTCCACTTCCGCTGCTCTGCTGGATCTGGAGCCCGGAGGTCGTCATCCACACCGTACGTGTGTGGAACCGCGAGGCACCATCTTGTTGGTGCTGGGAGTTGTCTACTTCCACTACACGACCTTGAGGTCGGCTACGTCGTCTTCATCATCAACGTTTGTGCGGGAACGTAATCCCGCTTTCGGTCTACAAGGGTATGTATTCCGTTCCCCTCCGTATAGTATATCTGCATAGTATAGATCTTGGCTAGTTCATGGTTATCGTTGTTAGGA
Organism: Poa pratensis; assembly: GCA_947311845.1. Taxonomy (NCBI): domain Eukaryota; kingdom Viridiplantae; phylum Streptophyta; class Magnoliopsida; order Poales; family Poaceae; genus Poa; species Poa pratensis. Next base: position 8,407,428 of record CAMZMU010000080.1, on the reverse strand, counting down.
AATTTTTTGTTTTCTGCCTACGATTCCCAACAGTGGTATCAGAGTCGATCTATGCTAGATATATCTGTACGGTTAGAACACATGTTGAATGTGGGCATCGATTCTACATTTGTTACCCTCTCGCGTGTACTTGTTTATATCGCGGCATTGTTCGATGAAGCGGCCCGGACCGACCTTACGCGTACGCTTATGCGAGACTGGTTCCACACCTGACATACGGCTTGTTCCGTATATGTGGCTGGCGGGTGTCTGTCTCTCCTACAATAGTTGATATAGCATTTGCAATGGAGGGCCCCGAAAGGGGTGTAATAGAGACAATTGTCTTATCGCTGTTGTGGCTGATTCGTAGGTAAGAAACGGTTCTTGTACGGAAGCCCTAGCAGCCACGTAAAACATGCAAAAGATAAAGTAGAAGCGTCTAACTTTATTTTGCAGGGGCAATGTGATATGGTCAAGGTAGGTTTATTAAATTGTTTATAAACTGTTGGCGCGAAGGAGACCACCGTCGCGGAGGAGACCATATCATGTCGCATTACATTTCATACTAGATGTTATGTAGATTGAGTGCATCTTATATTGTGTATGTATATATATGTCTATATATATTAGTTACACGGCGGTAGTTATATAAGATGATCCCTCCCAAAATTCCGATAATAGTGTTCTCCCTCTGTCGTGCACCACCAATAAAGTTCTACGTTACGGGGTACGTCGTTCGGGGTTTCGATCCCTTTCGTCTACACTCGTCTCTTCGTTCGCATACAGTGGGTGTAAGCCACGTTGCACACGCATATACGTCAAAGGGTGTTATGGCGAGCCTAGCATATACCAGTATATGGCCTCGGAACACAAGTACCGAAAGGTTAAGCACGAGTCACATACGATGATGTGATTGATATACGATGTCTACCTTTGAAGTTATGCTATCCGCCCGATCGAAGGGGATAGTATAATGGATGGGGATTGTGTAATCACTAAGACGATGAGAGGGATACTCGTCTTGAGTGGGAGTTCTAGTAGTTTTATTTTGAAAACTTAGTTTTACTTTGAAAACTTAGTTTTATTTTAAAACTTGAACCCATATTTTATTATGAACAAAAGTCTTGTTGCTTTGCAAAACCTTTGTAGATGATAACCTCTTCTATACTCTTTTTAAACTTAGGCGCATTCCTGCGATTTGAGAAACTTAAAAGAGTTGGGTCCAAACTTCATATTTTATACCGTAGCTTGAGGATACTCCTTGTTTCAAACCTTTAGCTCTATTCGATACAAAACCCGCTAGGAGATAAAACCGGAGATTCCGCTGACAAAAGATAATTCAGATTATCGAGTTTTGTGCGGATGATTTCATTATAGTCCAGTGTATGCTATGATCTCTGCCGTTGAGATTAAACTGTGGGTGCGTGTTCACAGATCGCGAATGGTCGCTGATCTGTATCCACCGTAAATCAGGTTTTCTGCTCAACCAAGATGGAAGAGAACATTTACATTAAAGGAGCACGTGGCAGTCATGCTTGATGACATTGGTCATACTTGATGACATTTGGTCATATTTGATGACATTGAGACGCCTCGCTCAACTCGATCACTGGATGACAGACAACGTTGCCAGGTGCAAATGGTTTGTCATAGACTATGTCATGAAAGGGGAATCGTTCACCTTCATGAATTCTTGATTACGTTGATGAATCAAGAAGATGAAACGGATCACCGAGAAGTCATCAATGATGATGGTATATATATGATATACAAGTTATGAATGTTTTAACTAACAAGTACTCGCAGTAGTGACTAAGATTTGATACTAGTCATGTTTTATGAAAACAAGATTTTCTGCTTGAGTAAGCTTGGAAGGATGAAGAGACAATGTGTGTTGATGATGGCAGGCAATATGTTGTGAATATGTTGTGATGGTCATAGACACTCTCTCTGTATCTACCATTTAGATCAAATTTGATTTGAACAAATTCCATTTGATCGCTTGCTAACATGATCATTATAAGTGTGTCTCCCTCTTGCGAGACAATCATTCATATCTGTTAGTGATAAATCGTTATCCTACATTTATGAGCGATATCTTTAATGATCATACACCGATCGTGAATGGAATGTTGTTATTTTAATCTAGATGGTAGTAGTTCATACATTTATAATATTAATGCCAAAATGACACCACATTCATGTGGCACTAACGTTTGAATCATGTCAAAGTTATAAGCATAAAGAAGCTCCATTCTGATGGATCTATGAGTCTTTGGATTTTGATCTTCTGACACTTGCAAGATAACTAAGACACCGTTTTCAGGAAACGGGCGTATAACTTATTGAAATATCATACATAATTGATGTGTGTGGATCAATGAAGTATTTCAACGTGTAGTGGAAATCATTATTAGTAAACTTTACCAAGGATTGATTTAAGTAGATGTATGGGCATCCGCTTAATGAAATGCTGGTCTGAATAGTTTGATAAATTCAAATAAAGTTCAGAAGTAAAGTAGGAAAGTAAACTTAACAAGATAATCAATTTCCTACGATACAGATCGAGGGAACGAGGATTTGAGTTATGAGTTTGGCATATCATTGGAAGACTTGTGAAAAGAGTTCCACAAATTACGCCGTATGGAACACCACAATGTTATGGTGTGTTAGAACGTCGTAATCACACGATATTGGATTGTGTGTTATTAATTATATCTCTTATCGAATTGTTGTGATCATTAGAGTCGTATGGTAGGAACAGAACATTCACTTTAGATAGAAGGAAACCATCTAAATCCATGGAGACAATACCATATGAGTTATGGCATGGCTTTTAGCCTAGATTGTCGTTTCGTTGTTTTAGTGTTTTGATACGATCAAACCTAGAATGGATAAATCTTTGTAGTGTACCTAAAGAATTAGTTGGGTACGTGTCTCACGACAAGAAGGCAAAATAGTTGCTGGAATATATCTTACTAAAGAAATAGTTTCTTGTCCGAAGGTATAAGTGGGAAAGAAAGTAGAGCAAGACGGAGTTAATGTAATTCCTCTCTAGACATCAGAGTGACGCAACGGAAATTGTTCCGATACCGGAAACTGTTCCGATATCGTCCTCCATAGATGAAAGAAAGCTAATGATAACGATCATGATGCTTTAAGCTCGTACTAAAATCATAGGCATACGAGAATGGTTACGTAGCAGTAGTGCTACGACTATCTTGTTATGAAACGTCATGTTAATGGAACATGAAAATACCTATGAACTACAAAGAATCGATGGTGAACCTAAGTCCGAGAAATGGCTATGAGCCATATATAATCCGAGATAAAATCCATGTACAATGACTAAGTAATGACTTAGGTATATTTTCTTGATGGCATTCAGGCCATTAAGAATAAATGGAATTTTATGGAAAATAGACACTGACGGAAAGGCAACCGTCTATAAGGATCGATTTGTCATAAAACAGTTTTGACGAATTCAAAAGTTGACCGCAACGAGATTGTGTCTCAAGTGGCGATGCCTTAGTCTATTTAGGATTGTTCTAGCAATTACTTTCAATTGAGAAATTGATAGGAGGATAAAGAAACCGTGTTCCCTAATGGCAACATTAAGGAAGAGTTGTAATCGGTACAACAAGTAGGTTTGGTTGATCCTAAGGATGCTAGACATGTATGCAAACTTCAGTTGTCCATTCATGGGCTGAAGCAAGCATATCGGAGCTGGAATCTTCACTTTGATAATGTGATCAAAGGATTTTGGAGTCGTCCAAAATAATTGAAGAAACCTGCATTTATAAAGAAGTGAGTGGGAGCTAAGTAGCTTTTCTTGATCTCATATGTGAATGGCATATTTGAGTGGGAGCTAAAAGTAAATTCCCTTGTCTTATATGCGAAGGCATATTTGAGTGGGAGCTAGGTGTCATTCCAAATTTTATATGTAACGACATATTGAGAATGATACAGATCCTCTAGTAAAGTATGAATGATTATTTAAGTGATTAAATTTTCTGTGAATGAAGTTTAGAGTATTAGGCTTTAGATCTATAATTCGTATAGATCATAAGGGGCTTAATAACATTAGGTCGGAATATTGTCCTACGTTAAGATTCTGAAATGTTTCAGAATAGAACAAGCGAAGAAAAGTTCTTACTTGTATGACTGGGTTAAAATATTAAGATTGTCTTGGCGTTTCAGTGATGGTTGATTAGAACTGGATGTCCGACATCCTCTATGCCTCAGACATAGATTCTATCATACTGAAAGCTCGACTTGGTGTGACCCAAGTTCTTGGTTGAAGAACGGGTTCTAGAGTGATCCCTGGATGGATCAATGAACAAACGTTAAGTAGATCCTTCAGTGTCTAAAGAGAACTGAGGATATGTTTTCTGGTATGGGGTAAGAGTGAAAGATAACTTGCCGTAAAAGGTTTACGATGATGCAAGTTATGACACTAACCCATACGGCTAGAAATCTCATACAGGAGAAGTCCTTTGTTTTAAAGAAAGGGTTAGATTGTGAAGTTGCATATGAATGCACTATTATAGAAGGGTTAGTCTGCGAAATTGCATTGAATGCACTGTCGCATGATCTACATAGGTATAGAAATATATGGCTATTTCGGAAATAGCAAATGTGATTGGATTGTGCTGTTTTCCCGAGCATGACTGGTTTCCCTTAATAGAAGGCTCATGCTGCGTGAAATTTAGAGTCTCACTCCATCGACAAAACATATATTTCGCCGTTATCATAAGATACGGGATGATGTCAAACTAGGTGACATAGAAGTGTTGCAAAGCACATACAGATCTCAATGTGGGAAGATCTGATGACTCAACCTCTTCCACGAGACGAGCATGCACCATAATGCTATAGGTGTCAAGCTTTTACCAAGTTGTAAACTAGATTAATTGGTACTCTAGTGCAAGTGGGAGACTGTTGGAGATATGCCCTAGAGGCAATTAATAAATAGATTTTATTGTCATATCTCAATAGTTCATAATAAGTTTTAATACCATGCTATAACTGTATTACTCGAAACATAATACACGTGTGGTATAGAAACAACCAGGTCCCTAGTAGCCTCTACTTGACTAGTCCGTTGTGTAACAGATGATCAAGGTTTCCTGATCATGGGCATTAACCGGTTAACAACGGAGTCATATCATTGGGTGAATGATTTGATGGACATACCCAAAATATAGAAACGTAGTTTCAGATCTTGGACCGTGAGATTATATCAAGTCGCTGCTTCTGAAAGATACGGCTGATCGCACCTAACGTCATGTCTCATACGCACGACAATAAGGGTGACACCTTCGGGTATTGGAAGGAAGTAGTCGGGGCGAGTAATCAATAGCGGGAATTGCCAATCCGCATAGCAGGATAGATACTCTGGGCCCACTCGGTGAGATTACATCTAATGAGCTTGCAAGCATGTGACTAGGTCACGGGATGTAACATCACAGACGAGAAAAGATAGATTGTCAAGGATGAGGTCAAGCTCGGTAAAATGTGATACCGGAGAACGATACTCGACAATCTAAGTATCGCCTGGCAAGAGATTGAAACTGGACGTCTACAGGTTCAAACGAATAAAGAGACATTCGTGGACACACAGGGGCTATCATGGATATCCAGATTCGCTGTTAGTCGATTGATCAGAGAGAGTCTCGATCATGTCTGGAGTGATCCCGAACCGTGGGGTAACACACTTAAGGGTGGGTGACGATTAGATTGGATTTAGAGAGAACAGGAAACAGGAACTCCGGAAGTGTTCGGAGCTCCGGAAGTGTTCCGGTAATTGTCCGATGATTGATCGGAGGCCACGAAATATGTTTCGGGGTCCGAATGAATTAAATAATATGTATCTAATATTAATAAGTGTTATTAATGATTAAATAAATTTTTTATTTAATTAATTTCGAATTTAAAAGGCATTAAAAGCTAAATGGGCCTTAGAGGCCCATTAGGGGAAAATTCCAATAGGAAAAAGAAAAAGAAAAAGGTGAAAATGGGCAGCCACCCTAGGTGGGCCGAATGGGGCCCACCTAGGGCAGCCGGCAGCCCTCCTTGGTGCGGCACCCCATGTGGTGTTTAGTCCCACATGGGGAAGCCAAGGGAGAAGGTCTCCCCCCTTCTCCTATAAATATAGGTCCCCTATGCCTTTGGAAAATACACAAGTTCCTCTCTCCTTCTTTCCTACCTTGAGCAGGGTTCCGATTCTGGAGCTTCGTACGAGGTGAGAAGTCTCTCTATAGTTTGCACACCGCCGTGCTGCTAGATCCACTCTTCCACTTTCGCTGCTCTGCTGGATCTGGAGCCCGGAGGTCGTCATCCACACCGTACGTGTGTGGAACCGCGAGGCACCATCTTGTTGGTGCTGGGAGTTGTCTACTTCCACTACACGACCTTGAGGTCGGCTACGTCGTCTTCATCGTCAACGTTTGTGCGGGAACGTAATCCCACTTTCGGTCTACAAGGGTATGTATTCCGTTCCCCTCCGTATAGTATATCTGCATAGTATAGATCTTGGCTAGTTCATGGTTATCGTTGTTAGGAAATTTTTTGTTTTCTGCCTACGATTCCCAACAGTTTTGCCTTCCACACTGTAGTATATTTCAGCATAATGGGATACAACTTTTCCAGGTCAACTTTAAATCTTTTTGCTGTAGTGTTTGGTGTCTTGGCTAAAATAGGAGTAATCTTTTGTGTAATCCAAAGTTGTGATGTCATCCTTGAAACTCTCTGTGAACTGCTAATACATGTATGCTGATGTGGGATTTGATTTACCCTGATTGTATGGCCATCAGGTTGTCGTCTAGCAGATATGTAGCACTTGCAAGTGTTGGCACCTCCAACATAACTTTGGCACCTAGCATTTTTTTTCCCGATCAGTCCACATAGTCTTGGCCTCGAACTCATGTTTCACTGCATAGGTCTTGAAACACATCCTAAACTCATCCATGTTTGGCCACAACTTCTCCACCTCAATGACAGGGTTCTCTTTGTCATATACATGCACCAGCTCATCATCATGTGCATGATCTACATCATCTACAATATCTTTCATCAACTCTCCATCCACATGTTCAGGGCCTGTATTTGTGTTAGCATCAGCAGGCAAAGTAGTGTCATCCTTCTCCTTATCTCTGTCATCAATTGGAATTTCAAACATTTCGTCCATCTTAGTGGCAGCTATTGGTGCAATGACCAAATCTGTGCGTTCATCTAATTCTACTAAATTTCAATCAACAACAACCTTTCTAGCACCATGGCATCCCTGTTCTCTGCATCTGCAGCAGCCCCTGTTTCTTCGCATATCACTGTCAGTTCAGTAAGCATTGGCAACAGCATCTGCTTCTCTGCAGCCCACTCAACATCTGCCATCTGTGAATCCATCTTTTATGGCACATAACCAACCCTGGAATCCGGGTTCAGATCAATAAGCTCTGCCCAAAAGGTTGCTTTTTTGCTTGTCCAACCATCTTGTCGATCAATTTCATTAACCATATCTTCTCCATCCTCAATTTGGACATAAATGTTTTTCCAATCAGCATACCGTAGCAGTGATACCTCTTGATCTGGACCCCAAATAATGCTCTCCCCAATTCTGATCTCCACCAAATTCTTCATTGCCTTCTCCTCCATGCTTTGAAGTTACTGGGGATCAATATCTGTACATTTGACCTCCCAAATAACTTTTGTGTCTCTCTCAATGTTTCGAATGCTACCATCACCTAGCTTGGCCTTACAAGGAAAGAATTCAACTGTAAATTCAAAGCTAGGCGCAGAATCTCCCCTGTCAATGGCGGGAAGCGGCGGTCAGCTAGGGGTGCAGGGGACGAGAACCAAATCGAGTTCAAAATAAGCTAGAAGAGGGTGCGCATTACCGATTTGAACTACTCTCTTCGGGCTCCATCTCATTCAATCCACGTGCACCTCTCCACACTTCTCTGATTTCAAATCGGCCGGGAAACAGAGCTTCAGGCCACAGACGCATCCAAAATTGAGGGGAACGAGACTAGGGTTGCGAAATTACTCACCAGCGAAAGCTGCGCCGCCGCCGAGAAAGGCGCTCCACCGCCGGCGAGAAGAAATCGTTGCCGCTGCCGGAGAAGAGGCACAAGGCGGCGCCGTCGAGCACGGGCGAGTCGAGCGGGAGTGGAGCACGGTCTACTCGGGTCCGTGCCGTGGCAACTGAGTGGATCCCACCTGTCGGAGCACATAACCACCCTGCCCTAACCTAATCTCAGCCTCCGTTAAGAGTCAGACAGCCGTTTTATCAGTTAGTCCTGCCTGAGCTATTCCCACGCTAAGAAACGTCGCACCAGGGTTATTTCAGCTAACGTCGTCACATCCTGGACAATTCCTCTCAACGATGTCGCACAGGAGCTATTTGCCCATTTGTTTGTGATCTTATTAGTACATCGCAAATAACCACGAAGGGCTCCTATAATCTTCTTCTACAATGAAGGAGCAACCGGAAACTGATCTTGCCCTCATTAACAACAGTTATAGGCTTTTGGAAATATCATGCAACCGGACAGAAGGTCAAAACATTCAATAGAACATCAACACAGCTCGGCATGATGATCAGCGACTATAGAAAAACAGTTATTTTCATTCAGAAACAATAGCTTCCGAGGGTGAAGACCCCTGTGTACAATTTGGCCTTGCAGAATTACAACTAAAACTTCACAACTGTTGTCTGAGCAGTCATGAAACTGATAAATGTAGCTTCAAGACTTTGTAACAGAACCTCCCCACACGTGATAGTCCACACTGCAACTCTTGGTTGGCATAGAAACGGCAGGTGACTGATCAATGTTTTGTACTTTCGAAGAATAGAACTGTACGTGTACCGTGGACAAGGGGATTGCTTGCTGTATCGTGGACAAGGGGATTGCTTGCCCGAACTGGCAGAGATCCCATAAAGGATGGAGGAGAAGCTTGCAGTTTATGAAATTCTATTACTAATAGCAACTTAGTTGGATGACAAGTGAATGTTTGTTTATCAAATCTACGATTTACTGCAAAGTCCAAACACAACCTGAAAAAAAGAAAAAAAAGAGAAGGAACGAAAGAAAGTTCAATCCGACGTGATATCTTATGATTGGAAAGTGGAAGCACATTTAAGACAAGGGGGAATACACAATCTGGAAATGCTAACAAAATACGGGAATACTCGGTGAGGGCAGCTACACCAAAAGGATGGGCCCAAATATTTTTTGAAGGTTAGACACTCAAATATAAACAAAACTAATGGATCTCACCAAATTTCTTTATATTTTACAACGGATTAAAACGACATTCAAAATAAAATTACCTTAACCCTCAGTCCCTGACCTAATCCTCGTAGTCGGAGAGTTTGACAGCACCGATGGATGCAACGGGCTCTCCAACCCGCGCCGACAGCCGTCGCAGAAATTGTATGGTGGTATGACAACGCCGAGGGAGGCTCTCCGACCCGGGCAAGGCATGCCAGAGGCCGGCGTGCCGGACGGGTCGGCAGGACCATGCACAGGTGAGGGGATGGCGTAGCATGTTGACAACTTCTCTGGCACCAACTTGGGTGCGCCGAAGGTCACCCTGCCCCACGGTGGCGAGCGTGGCTCTGGCTTGCGCACACTGGAAGGCCACCCCACAGTAGCGAGTGTGGCTCCGTCTTGGGCGCATGGAGGGCTGGCGTGCTCTGTGGCTCCGGCTTCGACACGCAGAGCGTCGGCGTGCCCCACGGCAGCGAGCCCTACGTCTTGATGGTGCCGCGGTCACTAGTAGAAAACAGGGCTTTCATCCACCCCCTTTTGTCCCGGCCACACTAAAACCCGGGACCAATGGGGCATTGGTCCCGGGTTGATATTTCCCGGCGCCCCTCGCCTCGTGTCCTGGTTCGAAAGGGAACATTGGACCCGGGTCGTGTTACGACCCGCGACCAAAGGGTCGCCACATGCATGCGGGCACATGCGCAGCCGTGGACCCCCTGGCAGGGACCCTTTGGTCCCGGTTCGTAACACGACCCGCGACCAAAGGGTCCTCCCTGCATATATCATCTCCCACCCCGAGCTCCACCACCATTTTGAGCTCGAGTTCAACACTCATTTTTCCTCCATTTCCTCTCACTCTCTCAAGTTAATCCCCATTTTTTTGCACCATTTGTGAGGATTAAAAGCACCCCATCTATTCAAGGGTTAGCAACATCATCCTTTCCTCCGGCGTTGCAACTTTAGCTCATTTGATTGCTAGTTTAGCTCATTTGAGTTTTGTAGTGCTCACTAGGTGTTTGATGAAATGCCCAAGTTAGAGAGTTTATTTTTATATGCATTTTCAGCTTACACTAATTTATGATTTGTTGGTTTTAGTGTCGTCCTGTCCACGTCCTAACCGCCGTCGATCGCCCGCGCCGTCTCGTCACCGGCACCAACTCGGTGAGTCTCTTTTTTATTTTACAAAATCTTAGTTTTATGATTTAGAAGCATAATTATTATTTGTATAAATTTCTTAGTTGTATTCTTGTTTGATATATATAGTGCCATGGTTTTGACATCCGGCCACAGCGGCTCTCGTCCCCTCTATTATTCGGATGTGGTATGGCTGTTAATAACCATATATTTGTTGCGTTTCGTGTTTATGAAAATCATGCCGACCAACTTTTGACATACATATATATTTATCTAGGAGGTAGTTGAACCGGAAATTCCACATTGTCGATTTTTTTGTGAAAGAGAACGATGAGTTGAAAGCTAAATTAAAAATAAGTGAAGATCTCCGCCTAGAAGAGAAGAGGAAAATGGAGGTCAAGCTTGCTAACATCGTCGATGAACACCAGTTCAAGCTTGCCGACGTCATCGATGCTTACGAGATCAAGTTGGATGCGATGCGCTTGAAGCTTAAAAAAATTAGAAGTTATGCCATTAGCCAAGAGGCTTGGTATTATTATGCTGTTGGTTCAATAGTTACTTTAGTTGCGATTATGATCGCATTTGTTGTTGGATTTAAATTTCTGAGATAGTTGTATGTTTTATGAGAACTATGTATTACATTTGGTCACTACTCTACTTTGGATTTAATGTGATGAAGAAGTATTAATTAATTTGGTCAGTATTATATATTCATGATGTAGTGTAATGTTTTTTGATATATTTATATAATGCAGATGAGCCGGCAATGGATGTACAGTAGTGACCGACGCAGTATCGACTTTATTAATGGCATGCAAAGTTTTCTCGAGGTGGCTGATAGAAACAAGCCGTCGAGTGGTTTTATTTCTTGTCCATGTAGTCTGTGCAAGAATACGCGGGATTACTCTACGTCAAGAACCATTCACTTCCACCTGTTGCAGTCCGGTTTCATGTCCGGTTATAATTGTTGGACCAAGCACGGAGAAAGAGGGGTTATGATGGAAGAAAATGAAGAAGAAGAGGATAATGACACATATCCTACGTTCACTGAAGATGGAGATACTCCAATGGACGAAGACGAAGCTGAAGAAGAGCCCATTGTTGATGAGCCCGATGATGATTTTGGTCGGGCCATTCTTGATGCACAAATAAACAGCGGAAGTGAAAACGAGAGGTTGAAGTTGGAGAGCATGTTAAAGGATCACAAAAAATTGTTGTACCCAACTTGCGAAGATGGCCATAAAAAGCTTGGTACCACCTTGGAATTGCTACAATGGAAGGCAGAGAGTGGTACTACTGACAAGTCATTTGAAAGTTTGCTGAAAATATTTAAGAAGTTGCTTCCAAGGGATAACGAATTGCCCTCCAGTACGTATGAAGCAAAGAAGGTTGTCTGTCCTCTAGGATTAGATGTGCAGAAGATACATGCATGCATAAATGACTGCATCCTCTACCGCGGCGAGAACGAGAATTTGAATGCATGCCCGATATGCGGTGCCTTGCGGTATAAGATAAGGCGAGATGACCCTGGTGAAGTTGAGGGCGAGCCGTGCCCCAGAAGAGGATTCCTTGCAAGGTGATGTGGTATGCTCCTATAATACCACGGTTGAAACGTCTGTTCCAAAATAAAGAGCACGCAAAGTTGTTACGATGGCACAAAGAAGACCGAAAGAAAGACGAGATGCTGAGACACCCCGCTGATGGGTCGCAGTGGCGAAAAATTGAAGAAGTTCCCGAGGTTTGCAGATGACGCTAGGAACTTAAGATTTGGTTTAAGTACAGATGGCTTTAATCCTTTCGGGGAACAGAGCTCCAGTCATAGCACCTGGCCTGTGACTCTATGTATCTATAACCTTCCTCCTTGGTTGTGCATGAAGAGGAAGTTCATTATGATGCCAGTGCTCATCCAAGGTCCAAAGCAACCGGGCAACGACATTGATGTGTACCTGAGGCCATTGGTTGATGAACTTTTAGAGTTGTGGAGCGACGAAGGGGTGCGTGTGTGGGATGAGCACAAACAAGATTCATTTGACCTACGAGCGTTGTTGTTTGTAACCATCAATGATTGGCCTGCTCTTAGTAACATTTCAGGACAGTCAAACAAGGGATACAAAGCATGCACGCACTGTTTAGATAAGACTGAAAGTATATATGTAGGTAACAAGATTGTGTACCCTGGTCATCGTCGATTTCTTCCACATCAGCATCCTGTAAGAAAGAAAGGCAAGCATTTCAAAGGTGAGACAGATAACCGGAAGAAGCCTACCTGCCCTGATGGTGATGTTATATTTGGCATGGTGAAGGATTTACAAGTAATCTTTGGAAAAGGTCCTGGCAGTCTATCCGTTCCGAAAGATGCTAACAACCACGTACCCTTGTGGAAAAAGAAATCTATATTTTGGGAATTACCCTATTGGGAAATCTTAGAGATTCGCTCTGCAATCGACGTGATGCACGTGACGAAAAATCTTTGCGTGAACCTGCTAAGCTTCTTGGGCGTGTATGGGAAGACGAAAGATACACCGGATGCACGACTGAACCATCAACATATGCACGAGAAGACGAAAGACGACCACCTTAATCCAGAGAAGTATGAAGGTCCTGCCAGCTACGCTCTTACCAGAGAAGAGAAGGAGATCTTTTTTGAAGTCCTGAGCAGTATCAAGGTCCCGTCTGGCTTCTCGTCGAATGTTAAGGGAATGATAAACATGGCAGAGAAAAAGTTCCAAAACCTAAAGTCTCATGACTGCCATGTGATTATGACACAATTACTTCCGGTTGCATTGAGGGGGCTTCTACCGGAAAATGTTCGACTACCCATTGTGAAGCTATGTTCATTTCTCAGAAGGTGATCAATCCAACAACTCTAGGAACTCTTCAGAATGATGTTGTCCAATGTCTTGTCAGCTTCGAGTTGGTGTTCCCACCATCCTTCTTTGATATTATGACGCACCTCATAGTTCACCTAGTCGAAGAGATTAAAGTTCTCGGTCCTGTATTTCTACACAGCATGTTCCCATTTGAGAGGTTCATGGGAGTCTTAAAGAAATACGTTCACAACCGTGCAAGGCCTGATGGAAGCATCTCCAAGGGTTATGGAACAGAGGAGGTAATTGAGTTTTGTGTTGACTTTATTCCTGACCTTAACCCGATCGGTGTCCCTCAATCGCGCCATGAGGGGAGACTGCGTGGAAAAGGAACGCTAGGAAAGAAAGCAACATTATGTCCAGACTGGATTCTTTCAATCAAGCACACTACACAGTTCTACATAATTCGAGCTTGGTGGCTCCGTATATTGAGGAACACAAGAATATTTTACGCTCATTAATGGCTGAAGAACGCATTGAAAAAGAGCACGTGAAGACTTTCGCCGGGTGGTTGCATGAACGTCTCTTTAGTGACACCACAGTTGAAGAACAGCTAAACCTGTTGGCCAGAGCACCATCTTCGACTATATTGACTTTTCAAGGGTACGAGATAAATGGGAATACATTTTACACGGCGAACCAAGATAAAAAGAGTACCAACCAAAACAGTGGTGTCCGCTTTGATGCAGCAAACAACAATGGGACAAAGGTCACATATTATGGTTACATAGAGCAGATATGGGAACTTGACTATGGACCTTCGTTCAAGGTACCTTTGTTCTGGTGCAAATGGTTCAACCTGAAAGGCGGGGTAAACGTAGACCCAAAGTACGGAATGACTACAGTGGATCTCAAGAATCTTGGATACAACACCGAACCATTCGTCCTAGCCAAAGACGTGGCTCAGGTTTTCTATGTCAAGGACATGTCTTCCAGACCGATAAAGAGAAAAGACAAGGAAGCGAATACACCATATGATGAGCCAAAACGCCACATAGTTCTTTCAGGAAAAAGAAACATCGTGGGAGTGGAGGACAAGACAGACATGTCTGAAGATTACAATAAGTTTGATGAAATCCGGCCCTTCGCAGTGAAAACTGACCCAAGCCTCTTGTTAAATGTAGAAGTTTGTCCATGGCTACGACCCAAACAGAAGAAAGTGACAGGCAGAAAGTAGAAGAAGATTGTCCATGGAGGACAAGATAAGAATGTTGGTGCTGATGTGTAATAATGTATGAAACCTTTTTATATAACTCTATTCTAAAAGTTGGAACGAAACACACGGTTTCCCCGTCATAGAGCGGAGGAAGAAGCACACGGATCGTGTGTTTCTTTCGAGCGCTTGTGAGCCGTTGGATCAGGGGTGTGTTTCTTTTGAGGGCTTGTGAGCCGTTGGATCCATAGTTTCTGCAAAATGCACACAATATTATTTCAAAATGCATAATATTATCATCTATAAAATTCCATCTATAAAATTGCTTGGAAATGCTGATTTGAAGCTTCTTGACAATACACATTGGAAATACACATTCATTATTATTACACATGCTCCTTACATAAAGGTTTAATACATTCCATAGAATGCATTACATAAAAGCTCGGAGGCCATAGGATTAGGAGGAACGGCGGAGGAGCTAGCCCCATTGTGGCCGCCCGGTTCTCGCGCGCACGTTTGCGGCGGAGGGCAAGATCCATGGAGGATGAGTCTTTCGGCGCCCAATCCAGCTCGGAAGCCTCCTTCGCCTTGAGCTGGCAGACAGTTCTGGCTCGCTGTACACGGTCGTCGTGGACGGACTGGAAGGAGGCTTCAAGGGCCTCCTGCATCTGCGGCCCGCCGCGCTCTTCCCCATGGTCGCTCCAGTCGAAGTCGTCGTCGTCGTCATCCTCCTCGTCGGGAGGGGCGGCGGCGACTGGTGGAGGTACGGCCGCGGATCCCCACGCCACCCCTGCGGCGTACGCATCCTCGTCGGGGTCAGGGACGTCGGACCACGCGCGCTCGTACGTCCTCCGCACCTCCTCCGGCACCGGAGCAGGAGGCCGGTAGGAGGGCATTCCTCTCCACGCCGGGCTCGTGGGCATACGGCAGGATAGGCTCCCGCGGTTGCGCCCAAGCTCGCTCTGCCGAGCATGCTCGACCTCGTCCAGAAGGTGCTGCGGCGGGCGTGGCGGATCCATCTCGTGGAGACGATGCGTTCGTGGCTAGGAATGGTGGATTAGGGTTTACCCCGTCGGCGACAATATATAAAGACCTCCAGGGCAGCGCTAGGGGAACACGTGCCCAGGGCAGCGCTGGGGGAGGACACGTGTCGTGACCGCAAAGCCCGCCTTTAGTCCCGGTTGGTGTTACCAACCGGGACTAAAGAAGCACACGGATCGTGTGTTTCTTTCAAGCGCTTGTGAGACGTTGGATCAGGGGTGTGTTTCTTTTGAGGGATTGTGAGCTGTTGGATCAGCAGTATCACGACCACTTCGTGAGCCACATGACCCGGTTGGTGTTACCAACCGGGAATAAAGAAGCACACGTACCCTATATATAGCCCCCCTCCCGGAATTCCAGCGTCACTCACTCACTCACACAAAACATTCCAGCGTCACTCGGAGAGGCATCTTTGGGCAACCAGCGGCAAGACGTCTCTGATGACCTGCGACCGTTCCAAACGGTTGCAGATCATCAGAGATGTCTTGCCGGACGGTTGTAGATCATCAGAGACGTCTTACCGCTGCTTGGATCGAAGTGGCGCTCAAACACAAAACATTCGGGTGCTGCCCTCTCCCTCCCCTACCTAGGACAAGGGTTCTGCGTCGTCGAAGGGGAAGGGTGTTGCGTCGTCGAAAGGCAGGAGTGATGCGGGAGGCTGCGTCGATGGTAGATGAATTTTATTTTTCTAATTTGCAGAGGTTTCGCCGGAGAAGGTAGGCACTATAAGATTTTCTATTTTATGGCTCCACCAGGTGCCGCCGTACCTCCACCTGTCGCCGTCGCCCCTCCCGATGAGGAGGATGACGACGACGATGATTTCGACTGGAGCGACCATGAGGAAGAAGGCGGCGGGCCACAAATGCAGGTTGCCATTGAAGCCTCCTTACAGTCCGTCCGCGACGACCGTGTACAGCGAGCCAGGACTGCTTGCCAGCTAAAGGCGAAGGAGGATTCCGAGCTACCTTTTATGTAACTGTTTGTGAGGATGTTAATTGCTAACGATGCTCTAAAAATAAAAAATAGAATAAGAAAACAATACAAAAAACATGTAAAAGAAACAGAAATAGAAATAACAATTAAATCAATAGATATAAAAGAAACAGAATAAGAAAACAAAAATAAAAACAAGAAAAAAAAAGGAAAAAAGGCCTTTCATCCCGGTTGGTAACACCAACCGGGACCAAAGGCCTGCTGGGCTTCGCGCGCAAATTTTCGCGGCCCAGACAGACCTTCGGTCGCGGAAATGTGTTGATATATTCTTGTAAAGAAGATGGATTCAAACATGTGGTGTTGTAATTAAATTTGTATTTGTTGAAGAAAAGATGTTCATGTGTTTGATTGTTTGATATTATATGTATATATCTTGTATTGCTATCATTTGATATGATTCATTCCTTTTTGTTATGAAACATCTAAAAATAAATATTGAACATTTGAATTAAATCAATAAATATAAAAGAAATAAGAAAATATATGATTTTCATAAATATTGGAACATTTAAATTAAATATAAAAGAAAAAAGAAACTTGATACAACCAATACAAAAAACATGTAAAAGAAACAGAAATAGAAATAACAATTAAATCAATAGATATAAAAGAAACATAATAAGAAAACAAAATAAAAACAAGGAAAAAAAAGGAAAAAGGCCTTTCATCCCGGTTGGTAACACCAACCGGTACCAAAGGCCTGCTGGGCTTCGCGCGCAAATTTTCGCGGCCCAGACAGACCTTTGGTCCCGGTTGGTGTTACCAACCGGGATGAAAGGGTCTTCCATCCCGGTTCGTGGCTGGAACCGGTATGAAAGGTCCGTTGCGCGCAATTTAGGGCGGTTCCTCTGAAAAATTTCCCCAAGTCTTCAAATCAACGCCGCCCTCTCCCCCTGCCGCCGCCGCCCACGCCCCTACGCCGCTCCGGCCACGCTCCGGCCACGCCCCGGCGTCGTGCTCCTCCGCGTCCCCGCCCCGTCTAGCGTCCCCCTCCCGTCGCCCTCCCCTCCTCTGCCATCGATCGCCGTGCCAGCCCGCCGCGCCCCGACCTCCGCCGCGACCTCTGCCCGGCCGTGCTCCGGCGCGGCCCCGCCCTCCCCACCTCTGCCCCGCCGTGCTCCGTCGCCGGCGTAGCGCCCCTCCACGCGCCCGCAGGAACTCGCCGGCCCTCCACCGCCGTAGCTCCGGCCGTCCACCACACGGCAAGGTTAGTTTTTTTTTATTCTAATTTTTTTATCCTAATTTTGCTAGTTATTTTGTAGATTAGTTTGTAAATCTAGTGTTAGTTTAGTTGAATTTTGTATAGTGTAAATTTAGGTTAGTGTAATTTTAGGTTAGAAAAATCGTGGAGATTAAAATTGTACCAAAATTGTGGAGATTAAAATTGTTTCAAAATTATAGTTAGTTTGTAAATTATGGAAAATGCAAAATTGTAATTTTAGTTAGTTTGTAAATTATGCAAAATGCAAAATTGTATGAAGTGTTAGGTTAGTGTTAGGAAATTATGCAAAATGCAAAATTATATGAAGTGTTAGGTTAGTGTTAGGAAATTATGCAAAATGCAAAATGCAAAATCTAGTGTTAAAAATATGTGAGCAATTAAACTTAGCAAATTTAGGTTTGTTTTAAAAAATTAGGGTTATGCTAATGCTAGCATTGTTACAATTTTGCTAAGTAATTGCTACAATTTTGCTAAGTAATTTGCTATAATTTTGCTAAGTAATTGCAAATAGAAGTAATTTTGCTAAGTAATTTGCTATAATTTTGCTAAGTAATTGCTATAATTTTGCTAAGTAATTGCAGATAGAAGTAATTTTGCTAAGTAATTGCTATAATTTTGCTTTCAAATTTTCAAAGATGCAAATTTTAAGATTCATATTCTTGTTACAAAATTGATTGCAGGGACATCGAGTTACATATGGATCCAAATTTTCCGGAGCTTGACATAGAGGTTGAAGAGCAAATGGATCCACTTTATCCGGACGTCGGCGCTAGAGACGAGGAGGAGGAAGAACGTATGTGTATGCTTATAGCTGGACGTGCAGCAGCGCCTGTCGGTGACGAAGATGCTGTAAATTTAGATGACTTCAGCTCCCAATTTCTGAACGACTCCGGTGAGGGAGTTGAAGAAGGAGAAATTTGTAGAGATAATGAAGTGACCTTAAGAAACTCCGGCGAGGTATATTAAGCCTCTGTTGATCGATCACACCACATGTATTATTTGAGTTGTATTGCGTTTATTAACGAATCAATTTTTTCTTTTAGCCCTCTGGATCGAGCAAATCATCCGCATCTAAAGGGTCGAAAGGGAAGAAACGAGGCCCGTCGAAGCCTTGAGGATGGTCGCAAATAGTGTCTGCTGATGGCGAACCGTTGGAACCCTTAGAGTGCCGCCGCAAATATATAAATCAATGCGGAGTTTCTGTTAGGGACTTGGTACCGATCACATTTCAAGAATGGAATAAGCCGAAGGACTTGACCAAGGCACTTACTTATGTCGACGACCACACAAAAGAGTTGCTTTGGGAGAGGATCTTGACAAAGGTCACCCTACCGCCAGATGTTGAAAACAACAAGCGGTGGAAGGATAAATTCATGGAGTGGACTTTTAAGAAGATGGCCGAACAATTCCGGACTTTTAAGAAAAATTTATGGAGCAGTTATTTAGAAGAGAAGGAAAAAGATCCAGATTATACTCCTGAATTCACTGGAGCACAAGTGAAGTTAAAAGCCCAGTGGCCCATATTTAAGAGGCAAAGAGAATCGGACGCCGCTGTGGCCCGATCGAATCAAAACAAGTTAAATGCTGCGAAGAAGATATATCACCACACTTTGGGGGCAGGTGGGTACAAGGCTGCCGTGCCTAAGTGGGAAGCCTTCGAAGCACGACTGCTTGATAACGGGATCAGGCCACAGACAAAGGACTGGCCCGATAGGTCCAAGTTTTGGTTGTTCGCGCATGGGGCAGGGTTGGACCCTGTGTCAGGGAAGATTGTTGCTCAGGGAAAATGGGCGGACAAAATTGTGTTTATAACCAAAGAACTTGAGAAGGCAATAGAGCTAGTTCGCAAAGGACTGTACAAAGTAGACAGAGAGAAAGACGAGCTGTCACTCGCACTCGGGAATCCTGAGAAAGTTGGACGATGTCGAGGCTATGGATCCGGAGTTAGTTGGTATAAAGGTTTTCCGGCAGACGCTGATACTTATAGAAGCCGTGAGAGAAAGAAGAAGGAGGACAGAGACCGGTTATCGGCATTGGAACAAAAAGTGCAGCAGATGCAGCATGACCTTATTAGTCAGAAAAAGGCATCTCAGCAGGAGATAGAAGGTCCTGAAGCCGCCCCATCTGATCAGCGGAAAAGCAGCGTGGGTTCCACGCAGCTACAACATTCTGAACACGAACCGGCGTCGGCTCACTACCCCGTGGATGATATCACAGAGAAGACAGACTGTGAGCTACATAGCACGATGAAGAACATGTCCTTCAAGGTGGCGGTCGGCTATGTTTTACCAAATGAGCCTGGAGCAACATACCATAACGGCCCAATTGCAGCTGGCTATTATCGTGTCGCGGTGGATGACATTGAGCCGTTATATGCTGATCTGAGTCTTGACATTCCTGGAGGTGACGGCGAGAAGACACTCGGAGAAGCCAAGAAGAACATCATTCTCTGGAAGAAGGAACACATCGTGTTTCCAAACTTGCCGCCAAGGGCACCAACTTCTCCGACTAGCACTCCCCCAACTCCTCCGAGTAGCGGTCCTCCCTCACCTCAAGATCCACCCTCCCCACATCAAGATCCCCCTCCCCACATCAAGATCCACCCTCCCCACGTCGTGACGACGATCAGGACCCCAGCGCGAGTCCATCGCCCGCGCGGTCGCAGCAAGAGAGTACTGTGCGCACTGTTTCACGCAAGCTAAAGTACCCGTCGACATATACACAGAGGTGCAGTTTAAACTACCCGCAAGAAACTCGAGAGGAACGCGAGTTGCTAAAGCCTCTTCCAAAGAGATCTTATGACTTGACTCCAGATGAACTCGAGAGGGAGGTGCGGGCTGATGTGAAAAAACAATTGGGACCGAAGCGGCGCCCGCCAAAGGAGGTGATACCACCGGAAAAAGTTGAAACTTTATTGAAGAACTTATCGAGTGGACCGCCGCCACAACCACCTAGTCCACCTAGCGACTACGACCGTACTCTGGGCAAGGTAATTCGTGAAGAGAAGGAGAAGCAGACGGAGTCATTTCTTAGAAAGAAAGAGCAGATCAAGATGGCAGCAGAGAAGGAGAAGCAGGAGAAGGAGGCGGCATTTCGCCTAAAGAGGCAGCAGATGAAGAAATCCGGGAAACAAGTGCCCCAGCTTGGAGAACAGCCAAATCAGTCGGTCCCGCGTTCAAGGTGATGCCCGATAAGGTAGTAGACCAAGGCACTTTTCGTATAGAGGACCCATACCCCACAGAGTATGAGTATGCATGGCAATATGTCTACGGGAGCACCCTGGTCAGACCTGAGCTCGTCAACTCTCTAACGACACAACTGCGCCGTTTGCATACGTGGTATGAGCATGCCGTAGAGGCCAAACATGATGCTTTCTGGGTTTCAGTCAAGAAAGAGCATTTCCAATTCCAGGATGACTCGATGTATGTGCCGTTTTCGGAAATTTTTCAATTATTCAACCAAGACTCCCTCGACAAAGCCCTCGTCAGTTTGTATTGTTTGTAAGTGATTTAGTTTTGCAATTTAATTAAGTCTCTAGCTCAGCTCGTTCGTTGTGAATTATCTAACTATATTATTATGTATGCAGAATGAAGATCACTGAATGCAGAAACCGTGTCTTTAGTATTGGGTTCATTGACCCATATTTCTTTCATTCAGTTGTCGTCAAGTACAATGCCGAAGTCATAGAGAATAACTTGCTCAAGTGTTTAGTGAGGCAAAATACCTGCGAAGAAATACTTTTTCCTTACAACTTCTCGTGAGTGTTATTTTACCTCTTCTATCCATTCTATTTTGCTTACTCCTTGTTTTTAGTGTAGTCGATGAATCATGGACATATAAACGTGTGCAGAGACCACTGGATTTTGCTAATCATTAGAGTTGACCAAGGAGTCGTTCAAGTCATGGACTCGTTAAGGAAAAGTATGGACTTGTGGGACGACCTGAAAGAAATTCTTGACAAGTAATTTCAGTCATCATCACTCTATATCGACCTCTTTCGTTCATTTTGTGATATCAACTAATTAATAACTCATTTCATTATTTTCTTCTGCCGGGCAGGGTTTGGGAACGGTTTAAGAAGAAGGTTAAAGGGAAATGGGAAGATAAGCTGTATTTTTATGAAACCAACGTAAGTATAGTAGTACATATATATGTCTGCGCAACTATTTAATTTCAGTTTCAATACCATTATCATGCTTGATTGTTATTTTGATTAAATTCTTTTTTTTTGTAAAGTGGTGTATGAAGCAGGCACAAGGGACAAATTTATGTGCCTACTACGTTTTCGAGTACATTCGTCTTTTTGTCACTGAGCGGAATAGACAAACCAGAACTGCAAACGTATGTATACAATATTCAAATATTAGGTTGAATTTCATTCATAAATTAATTTATGATGATTTCAAACACCTCACACATATATTTCTTATATTGATCTAGATGGAAAAAGATCGGGACAAGCTACTACCACAGCTGCGCCTAAAAGCAATTCAAGAGGAATTGGCGGGATTTTTGAACAGGGAGGTCCTGAACAAAAACGGAGAATTTTATCACGGTGATACTTATTGTATTCCGTAGAGAAACATGCTTTCGGTGTAGTAGCTGTCCGTCCTTGACGTGTGAGAAACATGCTTTCGGTGTAGTATAAACTCCCGGCCATGCATGTATGTTATGAATCATACTCCCGGTCATTAATTATGTGTATGACTTTATGTATATGATTACTTATTATGTGTATGACTTTATGTGTTTGTATGATTACTTATTATGTGTTTTCTACTAGTGAAAAAAAAACGAAACAAAAAGCAAACAAAAAAACGAAACTAAAATATAAAAAAAAAGCAGAAACTCTTTGGTCCCGGTTGGTAATACCAACCGGACCAAAGGTTCCCGGGCATGACGCGCGCAGGCTGCCCACGTGGGGACACTTTGGTCGCGGGTCGTTGACACCCGGGACCAAAGCCCCCCCCCCCCCCCCCCCCCCCCTCTAGTCCCGACCCTTTCGTCCTGGGTCCAGAACCGGGACGAAAGGCCCTCTGGACCCGCGACTAAAGGTCGGTTTTCTACTAGTGGGTGGTCTGCGGCAACGACGGACTCCACCGTGCGGCCGAGCACTTCCCCCAAAAAAATCCCGCTTGACGGTTGTACCGTGCAGATATTGAGGGCGACGGCTCTCTCCTTTGAAGAGGTCGTCCCATGGGGTGTCAAAAAAAAAGAGGTCGTCCCACCACACATTTTTGGGGCCTAGTGAGGGTCGGTCCCCTGTTCCGTCGAGTGAGCATTCTGGCAAATGAGCATCGCGATGTAAGAACACTATGATATAGCAGGTGTAGCATCAACGTATCACCACATGACCTTAAGATGTTGATACCAGAGCACAACTCCGGGCCTTAATAAAGTGACACTTTTTTTTGAATTGTATTAAGTTGCCTCTTGTTTCCTACTGGACCGACCCTCACTAACATGGAAAATCCTAGAGTGGTCATTTACATGATGGAAAAGGAAATGCTATTGTTTCCTACTGCTTGCAACTAACATGCCAAGTGATAATGGCTGGGTAGGAAGCCAGACCACAATATAGATACAGTTCATCGAGATGAGAAAGCAGAGATAAACACAAAGTTTTTGCTGCAAGTTCTAGTTCGCAGCAGAATACACATACTGCCACAGACAAATATAATGTAGAAAACACTTGTACAAAAAAAATTCAATCAGTACAGGTTGTACTGGATCCAATCTTGTTCTCTTATTCATAATATTCTCAAAAGTTTTTGGTTTAGAAACATCTGCTGAGAACTTATAACTGTGATTATTATATTAAATTAAATGAACTGAACTAAAAAATCTCAAATATGATCGAGACATTGTATTGTGTTCATGTTGTGATTCCCCATAAATGCTTGCTTCTGGCACAAGTAATTCAAATTCTGTCTTTGGAAGCGCCTGAGAATTGCGTTGTAGCATAGTACTCCTGATCAACAAAGGTGTTTATTTGATATCATCTGAAAACATCAGAGAGAGCTAGTGTCACTAAATTATAATAAGACAATGATCTGAAGCTGAAATTTAAACTAGTACCCATGGAGGCTTAGGATTTGTGATAGGAAGGTAGGATAAGCTTAAATGGACATATGCATAGAGTAAGTGGGTAAATTTCAGAGGGTACGTACAGCTCTAATCGTAACATATGGAAATACTATATTCGATGAATGATCATACCAACCCAACATGCATTAAAAAATCAATATAGTAGTTGAAACTCAGACCTAACTAATTTATGAAATTTAAACATCTCGACGTTTTTTGACGAATTACAACAGGGAGAAGCTCCTACTGCTTAATGAAATTAAATATCCCAACGTTGTATCTGCACTTCATTGTAACGTTATTGGGACAGTCCCTCAAGATAGCGAACTGGTGATTCCTCCCTTGTTCTCTACTCCCTCCGTTACTAAATATAAGATGTTTATTTGTTTCAAAAGTTGACGAGACGCGGACTGAAATGAGTGAACATAAACACTACAACATGTTTAGATACATGTAGATACATGCATGTGAATTTGAAAAAAAGATAAAATATCGTATGTTTAGGAACGGAAGCAGTACATTAGAGAAACAACCCTGTTCTAAGAGAGAACAAATGAAGTGTTCCCATGAATAAAACAGATTAAGAACAATTTAGTGAGCTTGCATTTTCTATTGAACACGGCCAAGTTTATCTTCATACATCATGAAATGCATAGAAAAATCAACTAACAGGACCTGAAATTCCTAGGACGTGGATTTTTTAATCATTTAAAGTGTACAATTTTAATCGTACCCTCAATTGTATGACATGTAGGCTAACCTTAGATGTAATTAAATTAGACAAATCCGATTTGATATTTGAGCAACCTGACTACTTGATAAGTGAAGAAACATCAACTGATTATTTTCATTTGTGAAAGTGGTATACATTTTTAAGTGTCTATCGGGGGGATTGAAATGTTATCGAATAACGAATATGCAATGTTGACATGTAACATTTTTTTTTTTTTTGACAAAGAGGAGGATTATATTAAAACTTTGTTCCTTACAGAAAGGTCCAGAAACAAACAGAAATTACAAATAAGGCCCTCTGGACCCCGACCACAACGACTGCCGGAACGGCCCGGTGATTTGCCGCCGCCACTGCTCCACAAGCAAGCTTGTCCTTGGAACGGAGCCAGCCCCTCCGCGGCCGGGAGACCACCGGACAACCCACGACGGACGCCCTTGGTCGCCGTCGCCATCGCGAAGCTCCAACACTCCTCCATCTTCGAGTTATTCAAACACCGGATCCACCATCTACCTGAAACCAGCCGGGGCACAGAGAGCTCACCAGATCCGCAGACCTCCGAGCTCGATAAGGACGGCCGCTTGACGGGGACGCGCAGAAGAACGCCAACGCCAGAGGAGAAGCGCACCGACACCAGCACCGACAGCTCCACCCCCTCCAGGGCACCGCCGGCTGAAGCCCCCCCTAACCCTACGCTATTTACAGGCCAGGATCCGCGGATTCCCCACCCTCCCGCCGCCGGAGCGGCCACCGGAGGAGAGGGATCCACGGATCGCCGGCGAGCAAGGTGGGAAAGACGGGTTCGCTCACAAATTCGCCTCTCTTGTAAACTGAGATAATAGTGGCTATTAGTTCGTACTTCCAATGTAACCACTATCCTGAAAATTCCTAGATAAAGGTAAACTCGAGAGTGTATTGAACATGTCTCATCTAGGAGGAAGGAGGAAATCAACTCCATCTAATCACTAGCAAAAAAAGAAGACTCACGTACTAAATATAGGAAAAATGTATGTCCGCCAGGCTTACCACTATGTGGAGGTACCTTAGAGCGTTTGGAGAAAACGTGGTTGTCCAACCCAGGCACAACCTTGCATCGGGAGGAAGTCATGCTTGACAAGGCTTTCTTTGAACGAAAGTCCAACAAGTCTCATATTACCCGACCATGATTGCAGCGACTTGCCCGTGTTGTCATAGTGGTGCATGTAACCAGATGAGCGATAGATCAGCACATCTCCCTCGTGGGACAAAACCAGATGTTGTGTATCTACACGGATACATCTCTCCACTGGAAGTTTCACATGGTATTTCAGTGACCAAACCTCTCTCTCGTAGTCCTCGAGCACCCAAATTTTGACGACCGCAGTCGTCCAATTACCAAAGCAGCTAAAGCCAATTGAACCTTGCATGTCACACAAACGAGTGCATGATCCAATGTCATCAACCGGGCGGCGCATGGACCTGAATGATTCAACCACCGTGTCAAAAACGAGTATGCCGGTGTCGGTGCAGGCAGGCTCCCAGTGAAGGCAGTTGCGGAACATGACAGGCGGGACCTTTCGGTAGCAGGCCATCATAGCTTTCTCGATACGAGGGGGAACTCCACTGCGTCTCGGCGGGTGCCCCTGGCGCACCATAAGGATGTAGTAGGCTGCTTCTTCGAGGTGGTCCTCTTGGTATCTCCACTTCCAGTAGAGGACGCGGTACTCCCCGGACGGGCTGTGGAGGTACAACGGCGCGGTGTCGATGCGGCCTGCTGTGGCGGTGATGCCTGGGAGCGGAGCGCACTGATGCGTGGCCGGGTTGCAGACGCTAAAGCTTCCGTCCGAGAGGGAGAGGAGGAGGAGGCCGTCGCAGGAGGCGTGGAACTTGAAGCCATCGTCGTCGCTGAACCCGAGGACGACATGGCTGCCTTCGAAGATTGGATCCGGGCTTTCTACGCCGCATTGCATGAGGAGAAGAAGCGGTGGCTGGCGCTGGTGGTGGGCGAGCAGGAAATCCGTGGCGGAGGTGAGGCCGCGCCAGCGGTGACAGACAGCACGGCAGCTGAGGACGTCCTTGGCTGGAAGGCGGACGAAGATCTCCCACACCAGGATCTCGTCCGGGATGGTGGCGGTGACCGCGGCGAGGCGTCGGCTCTGCGCCCGCGTCGTTACTCCTGGCGCGGGTTCAGCGGTGGTATTCTTACGCTCGATCTCTGTAGGGTTTGGGATTTGGAGAGACAGGACGAAGACCCGGTTGCGCCAGCATGTGGCCATGTGGATGCCCTGCGCAATCAACACGCAGCGTGATGGATCGCAGCTGTTATATATAGCCTTCGATCAGATGCCTTCGTCGTAGTTGCTGAGATACGGATGCACCGCCGCCGCCGCCACAAGGTGTAAGATTTGGTAAACTCATATATCCATTAACTGCCTAGTAGGGCCGAAAGTTCTTCTCTGCCTAGGTGGGTTTGTACTCCTCGTACCTTTTACAACAGTTTG
This sequence comes from Poa pratensis, assembly GCA_947311845.1. Taxonomy (NCBI): domain Eukaryota; kingdom Viridiplantae; phylum Streptophyta; class Magnoliopsida; order Poales; family Poaceae; genus Poa; species Poa pratensis. Next base: position 8,380,470 of record CAMZMU010000080.1, on the reverse strand, counting down.
ACCACGAGCCAACATTTCTCTGCAGGCCAAGACGTATGACCCCCACCGCTAGTACCGCGTCTACTTTTATAAATGATCATTTTGGTTCATATATAATATTTCATAGTCATATATTGATTAATTTTTAGTTTTTTCTGGTAAGGGGCCTCAAATTTTAATTTCGCCCCGGGCCCCGGAAATCTCAGGACCGGCCCTGTCGTCAAAGAAAGGAGGGCCTCGTACATCAAGCAGATCGTCCCGCTCAAGTTTGATGGTGGGAATCAGAGAAGAGATCATGCAGTTCAATAGGCAAACAAGGCCCAAGGTTATTTACAGAAGACAAAAGTAATACTGTGCATGCGTTTACAAGTTACATTATGCACACCGGACCCGTTGAGAGGAAGGAGTCAGTGCGAAAACGAGAGGAAGATTCGTACCCCTTCGCGTCGCTCCCCAGGGCGACCGAAGGGGCGACCAAACCCTAGCCGCCGCCGGAGGAAAAAGGCCGGCGATCTACCCTCCGCCGCTGCCGTCGGCGCCGGCCACGGTGGCGGCGGGCCCCGGCGTCAAGGGCGCTTGGGGGTGGTTGCAGCGGCGACACGAGGTGGCGGCTGGGGCGGCATCTGCGGTGGACTCGCGGGCGGCGTTCCAGGGCGGCGTCCCTGGATGTGCGGCGGCGGCGGCAGCCATCATGGCCGGCGACGGTGATGGGTGCTGCAGGCGGCTGCGGATCTCGGCCCCACCGAGATCCATCTTCGTCTTCGGAGATGCGAGAAGGGCGCGGCTGCGCGGCTTCGGCGGCGTGGTGCTGGTTGGTGTGGGTTTGTGTGTGCGTGCGTGAGTGTGTCCCTCCCGCCTCTTCTCGTGTGCTCGGAGTCGGGCAGTCCCCGCAGGTCCGGCGGCCCCCGTTGGTCCGGCGCGGCGCGTCGCCGGTGGAGCTTGACCTCCAGATCCTTTGGATCTGTCGGGCGGCCGGCTGTTGAGCCGTGTCTCCGGCGTGGGGCGGCCGAGGCCAGACGGCGTGTCTCCAGCGGCCTTGCGCCGCCGCGTCGGCGTCTGCGATGTGCACTGCTCCCAGTAGGGCTTCCAGATCCAGAGCCCGTTGGGCCGGATCTGCCAGATCCAGTGCCGGTGGGCCGGATCTGAGTTGGGCCGAGCGGGACCTTTCCGGCCCGGCTCGGGTGCAGGGGAGATCCAGGTTGGATCTGCTGGGCAGCCACAGCCGTGTGCTGCCTCTCCGAGGTCAGAGCTGCGCGGCCTTCAGAGCAGTGATGTCGGACGGGCCCGGGCAGTTTTGCCCGTGGCCGTGATCTGTGTGCTCTTTCCGGTGCTTGCACCGTGTCCCCGAGATTTCCGGTGCTTGCACCGTGTCCCCGAGATTCAGAGGCCTGTAGACGCGTCCTCTGATGTCTTCTCCGCGTCCTCGGGGCGGCGGCCGACGTTTGATTTTGGTTGGGTCTCGTGCAAACCACGGATTGGTAGAGTCCATCTGCCGGCGATGACAACAGACCCGGTGTCGTTCCCCTTGTTGAAGGCATCGCCGTGAAGTACCCTCCTTCTTCTTGTCTTGGACGCTGCCCCGCCGCCCCACCTGGCTTCCCCGGTGTGCCTGTTTGGTGTTGGTAGTCCTCGGCGGCGTGTGAGTCACCCTTTTCTAGGGTTGCTTTCTTAGGGCTTGGGCGAAAGCTTTGCCAGACCTGTTTCTGTCGGCAACGGCGACGTTTTGGTACGCCGTCTACCTCCTTGGAGGCGTGCTGCAAGTCCTTGCCGTTGTAGGTTCCTCCCCTTTGTCGTGTCGTGGTGTTACCATGGTTGGTGCGGTGGAGGTTTGCTGGTGTGGACATCTTCGACGGCGTCTCCGTTCAACAGAAGCTTCAGTTCTAGCAATCTCTCTGTTGTAGTGAGGTGTGTGTGCGTGTGTGGTGTGCGTGTGTGCTGCTGCTGGCTTGGCCAGCGTTGTAAGTTGTATCCGTTAGCCGGTTGTTGGCTTTGTTAATTCAAAGTTGGGCTCTGCTCGAGCCTTCCGTCTATTTACAAGTTACATTATACTAGCAAAAATACCCGTGCGTTGCTACGGGTCAAATTTTTTAATGGCTTAGAAAATTTTAGTACTGGAAACCCTTTTTTAGTTAAATTCAGCAACATCATTTTCATCGTTTCCGTTGTCTGTACAAGTGCTAGGTGCATTCCTTACGCCTATGGCAACTCTAATTATCGGCTCCGTGTAATAAATAATCAGCTCATTTTCATGCATCATCACGCTCATTGTTGTCGGATGAGGAAGGTACACAGGTTATTTTTGAATTTAAGCCAAACACCAACACAAAACACCTATATATAAGATGATCAACACCATGTGAAGAACATCACTGATCACAAACTCAAGAAATTCATCATTGTTTGCTTTGACGCCAACACTGCTGTAGTGCACGGTGATCCTCCGGAAGGTGTAATGCAAGAACGGCCAGTTACATACAGGCCATGGTAGCACTGACCTGCCACTTCCCGAGGCAGTTCCACAGCTATACAGACTGTTGGCCTTGCAACAGAAAATGAGGCAGCACGAAATCAGCACAGCTTTTTATTGGATGAGATGAACATCATGGAGAAGGATCAAATTAACAAGCAGATGAGAAGAGCAACCAGTATACTAAGTAATGAATCATTTGATCGATCAAGAGAAACTGGGAGCTATTTTCTTCCTGTTTATAAAAGCAGAGCGCTGCTGTCTTCTGAAGGTTCGTCGGTGCTTACACCCATCCGGCATGGCAAGGATGCGAGGGTGTTGTTGCATGAGGAGGCGGACGGTGCAGATGCTGAAGCGTTGTTACGCGTAGGATAGTGCTGCCTGCAGGTTTCGCTAGTCGATGCTGCCGCTGCCGTCGCGGTCGACGGCCCGGCCGGTGCATCCGCGGAGGGAACGCTGTAGTCTCCTCCTTGGGCGTAGCTGTAGCCGTACGGCGCCGATGAGGAGGTTGCGAGCACAGGCGAGGGAGGCGCGGGAGGATGCGTATCCGCATCACGCCACAGGTGTGAGCTTGTGCAGGGATCTTTTTGGTGGAGTAAGGGCGACCGTCTCAGGAGGTTGTAGGGGAGGGTGGTCGCCGGCATGGTCGCCACACTCGGCAGATGGGTGCGGCGTGCGGGGAAGAGAGACAGAATAAGGAAACCCGCGATTGCAGCCGGCGACGCGTGTGCTCAGGTCGTGCGGAGTGGGAAAGATATGTTCGATTTGTTAGAACAAACCGTTTTTTTCACTTATGGGTGGCAGTGGTGGGTAATTTTCACCAACTCTAGGGGCAATTTCAACGACGTACGAGAAGAAGTCTTAATGCTTTTATTATTAGGTATAGATACCAATTGATCAAGACTCATTAGGAGTTGGAGCAAATATTACTAGAGTTTGTTCGAGAGAAAAATGAGAGGTGTTGTTATGCAAGGCTTCTGAGAAAATGATGAGTGATGAGTTGGTTCAAGGAGCTGGATTTCCAGGTCCTCTTCCACGTGCCCCAATCTCCTCCACGACTTGTCCTAGTTCTTTCCCTAAAGTGAGCTCCTATTCTCCCCCTCGGTCTCTCCTATATAGTTTTCAGATGTGTGCATGTGTGCTGCTGGTGGTGGTGAGTGCCTGTTGGTTGCAGTGTGATCTGCTCTGTCATGTGCTTGCTTTGTTCGTCTGATGTGTGTGATCTTGTTTCCTGTGTATGCTTGTTGCTTATTTGCGTTTCTTCTGGTATTGTAGGATATATAGTTATTGACATTTGATGATTGAAAACAGTGAGATTGTGATGATTGAAAACAGTAAGATTTTATGATGTCCTTTTAGTCTCTACTGATCCTAGATAACTTTTTTATAGATAAAAGGCGTTAAACGCACAGCTTTAAATTAATAAAGCCCCATACGACAGAGTTTACAATGGTGCTGACGAACAGCTTGCAAAGAAACGAAGATTACAATCAAACAGAAAAATAAAAGGTGATGCGTAGCTTGTCAATCTCGAAACCCTCCTGTGTAGACGAAGAACTGGAGCAAGCGAGTCCATAGAAGATAAGCAGTCGAGCAGGAAGAACATGCCATCACCTACGCCGGAGCAGCTCGTTGAATCAGCCACCAAACCAATCAACCTCCGAAGGGGACCCCTGCCCCCTCACCCTGGTTCGAAGGATGCCACACCGTCGGCAGGTGGAGATGCTCACTCTGAGCTTGGGCAGGAACTGATGAATAAGGCATCACGAGAGGTTTTGAACACGGCTGCCCTGCCAAGGCAGGCAAACAAAGACAACCCCATCGCTAAAGACCACAGGTTCACTACACTGGAGAAGAAAGCCGCGAGCTTCAAACGTTAAAGAAGACAAGGCAGTGTGGCTGGGCTGCAACAAGCATCGATGAAGCAGGATAGGATCCATAGGAAGAAGCTTCGGCTCTCGGAGCACACCGCGCTGCTGTAACCGGTAGAGGGGAACCCTTCCCCTCTCGCCCAGACTCGTGGGCGGTCGCACCACCGGACAGCATCCCCCGCTGATGTTTTTAAACTAGCATTCATCTTTTACTCACGAGCAGATATATTTCTGTTTTTTCTTATTGTACCAAAGAAGTTTACTTTTCTGTAAATTCGATAAGTCCATATACACTTTGAATTAGCGAAACCTTTATGATCTTCTCCTCGGATCAGTGTTGGATGATAATTTCAGTATTTGCCTATTCCTATAGGTATAGAATATCCAATACAAACAGCTAAGCACATGCCACGGTTTAATTGGCCTGCATATTTCAATACTGGATACGAGACGGATGGATTGGTAATCGAGTGTCTCGATCGTGGGGTTTGGCTATTGAGGACAAAACGATAAGTCAAAGCTAATATCTTAAGGGTAGCTCATTTAGAATAACTAGTCGAGGTACTTACAGGCTTTGGAAAAAACGTGGTTGTCCAACCCAGGCACAATCTTGCCCCGGGAAAAAGTCATGCTTGACAAGGCTTTCTTTAAACGAAGCTCCAATAGGGCTCATATTACCCTGCCATGATTGCAGCGACTTGCTGGTGTTGTCATAGTGGTGCATGTAACCATATGAGCGATAGATCAACACATCTCCTTCGTGGGACAAAACCAAATGTTGTGTATCATCACGGATATATCTCTCCATTGGAAATTTCACATGGTACTTCAATGACCAAATCTCTCTATCGTAGTCCTCCAACACCCAGATTTTGGCGGCCGTACTCCCATCACCAAAGCAGCTAAAACCAATTGAACCTTCCATGTCGCACAAACGAGTGCAAAATCTGGTAGCTGCAGCAGGGCGGCGCATTAGGCTGAACGATTCAAGCACCGTGTCAAAAACGAGTATACCGGTGTCGATGCAGGAAGGCTTCCAGTGAAGGCAGTTGCGGAACATGATGGGTGGGGCCGCTCTGTAGCAGGCCATCATAGCTTTCTCGATACAAGGGGGAACTGATCGAATGCATCTCGGCAAATGCCCGTCACGTACCGTAAGGATGTCGTAGGCTGCAGCTTTGAGGTGGTTCTTTGGGTGCCTCCACGCCCAGTAGATGACGTGGTACTCGCCAGACGGGCGGTGCAGGTACAACACTGCATTGTTGATGCGGCAGTGGCCAGCGGTGGTGAGGCATGGGAGTGGAGCGCACTGACGCGTGACATGTGAAAGTATGCCGACGGGTGACAGGTATCTGTTTTGCTTCCCATGGGAATTTAAGATTTATTTTTAAATTGAGAGGACTTAAGAATCTATAACAACTCAACCATTTCCTGCAAAAGATTCTAAGGAGGAGTGAGCGGCACACTACGTCGGCGGACGGGACCTGCGTCACGGATGAGGATACCATGGGGAAAGCAATGAGGCGCAAGGCCGAAATGAACCTCGACACGGCTGGTATGAATAAAACCTCAAAGTCTTTTCTTGCTTTTTCAAATTCTAGCATTTCAGCTAAGTTGAATAGAGTAGGTGTTTCTTTGGGTAATAATGATAAAACTGTTGCTATCTCGACTAAGGCAATGAGACATTTGGAATATGACCGGTTAACAGTCATCCCAAAAGACTCGTGCAAGTCGTTTACACCACACACGGACGAGGAGGAGCTACATGACACAATTGATGTCCAGCTCCTCTCTCATCTAGTGGGGGATGTGTCGGAGGGTGGTTTAGACGAGGCGATGCTCAGCTCATTATATGACCTGAAAGCGTCTGGCCGGAAGTCCAAAGCTGACTCTCTTAAAAAGAAAAAGAAAACGCCACGGAAAAAGGCGAACTTGTCCACTCCCCCAACGGTTTCCCGATGAATGGCATATTCGAAAATAGCAGAGGTCTTCGTGACTTGGCTAAACACTTTCGTATTGCTGATTCTATACGGGAACACAAGTTGGATTTTGTGGGTATTTCGGAAACTGGTAAACGAGATTTCCCTCCTAGTCTACTAAACCGTCTATCTGGCGGTGTAGATTTCACATGGAAGTCCCGTCCACCACGTGGTAGGTCTGGGGGCATATTACTAGGCGTCAGAAACGACACCATGGATGTGTTGGCTAGTTCGGAAGGGGACTTTCATATCAAGTTCCACATCCGCAACAAAGTCGATAATTTCACATGGAGTCTTGTCGTTGTGTATGGGGCCGCCCAAGATGAGCATAATTCTGCTTTTCTCCACGAATTGGTAAACCTGGTAAAAGACAATCCATACCCTATAATTATAGGTGGCGATTTTAATTTACTAAGGTTTCCGCATGAGAAAAGTAGAGGAAGATTTGACAACTGTTGGCCTCTCTTATTCAACGCTGTGATTGACAGCCTAAGTCTGAGAGAGGTATCAATGGCTGGGAGGCAGTACACTTGGGCTAACAGCCTCCTAGAGCCGACATACGAAAAGCTGGACCGTGTATTGATGGACTCCGATTGGGAAGTTAAATTCCCACTAGTCTCAGTACGGGCCCTAGAGCGTATTGAGGCACTGTCAGATCATGCTCCCATACTTCTAACTACGGGATCACCTAACCCACATTGTAAACGCCAGTTCAAATTCGAAATTGGATGGCTACATAGGGAAGGTTTCTCCGACATGGTTAAAATGGTGTGGGAGAGGCCGGTACCCGGTCTCAGTCCAATACAAAGGAGGAACAATAAAATACGCGCTATGCGCAAACACCTGAGTGGTTGGGCTAGACATATGGTAGGCCAGTTAAAAAGGATAAGCTACGCTTGTCGTCTATTATAGATGATTTGGAGGCTTTTGCTGAAGTGCGACCACTATCAACACAAGAGATTGAATTGAAAAACCGATCAAATGCGGAGATGGCGAGTCTTCTTCGTGAGGAGGAACTAAAATGGTATTGGAGGGAGACTCGAATACGAGATACTTTCATAGTCTTGCTAATGGCAGACATAGGAAGAAACTCATTTATTCTCTCAACCAAGATGAGGGTACGATTGAAGGCCATGAGGAACTCAAAGCATACATCACGAAGTATTACAAGAATCTGTTTGGAGAACCAGAGGATGATAATTTCTTCTGGATGAATCCCGAACGGATGACATAAAACAAGTTTCCGACCAGGAAAATACCCACCTTACAACCCCTTATTCAGAGGAGGAGGTCAAGAAGGAGGTTTTCCAAATGGAACACAACAAAGCACCGGGTCCGGATGGTTTTCCCGCTGAGTTTTATCAAAATTTCTGGGACATAATCAAATCAGATTTGTTAGAGATGTTTCATGCTTTACATGCTGGACAACTCGAACTTTTTTTGCCTAAATTTCGGTGAGATAATTTTGTTGCCTAAGGTTAATGAAGCAGAAGGGATTAAACAATATAGACCTATCTGCCTTCTAAATGTTAGCTTCAAAATCTTCACTAAAACCGCGACTATTAGGCTTAATTCGGTGGCTGATCACGTTGTGAAACCAACTCAAACGGCTTTCATGCAAGGTCGCAATATCCTTGATGGGGTAGTAATCTTGCATGAGACTATACATGAGTTACATCGGAAAAAGCAGAATGGAGTTATTCTAAAAATTCATTTCGAAAAAGCTTATGATAAAGTAAAGTGGTCTTTCCTACAGCAAACACTCAGGATGAAAGGCTTTTCTGATGAGTACCGTGCTATGATTCATAATTTCGTTTCCGGAGGCAGTGTCGCCATCAAAGTTAATAACGATATTGGTAGATAATTCCAAACGAAAAAAGGATTACGACAAGGCGACCCATTATCACCTATATTATTTAATATAGTTGCTGATATGCTAGCTATAATCATTGAACGGGCAAAGCTGGATGGGCAAATTGAAGGAGTGGTTCCGCATCTAGTAGATGGTGGATTATCAATTCTTCAATACGCTGATGACACAATTCTCTTTATGGAACATGATATGGAAAAAGCAAAAAACCTGAAATTAATTTTATCAGCGTTCGAGCAACTTTCCGGACTCAAAATTAACTTCCATAAGAGCGAATTGTTTTGTTTTGGCGATGCTCAGGACGAGGCTGCCCAGTATGCTGAGTTGTTCGGCTGTGGGCTTGGCCAGCTTCCGATAAGTTATCTTGGAATCCCAATTCATTTTAGGAGGCTAATGATTGCTCAATGGAAACATGTCGAGGAAAGACTGCAAAAAAGGTTGAGTAGCTGGAAAGGAAAATTATTATCCCTAGGTGGGAGATTGGTTCTCATAAATTCAGTACTAACTAACATGGTACTGTATATGATATCCTTATTCCAAATACCAAAAGGAGTCTTGCACCGACTGGATTATTTCCGATCAAGGTTCTTTTGGCAAGGGGATAATGAGAAAAAGAAATACCGGCTAGCCAAATGGGATGTAGTGTGCCGACCTAAGGACCATGGTGGTCTTGGGATTCATGACCTTGAGGTCAAGAATAAAGCTCTACTCGGTAAATGGCTTTTTAAGCTGTTAACCGAAGACGGGGTATGGCAAACGCTTCTTAAAAGGAAATATGTAGGCTCAAGTGCGGTATCACAGGTTATCTGGAAACCTGGTGATTCACATTTTTGGGCTGGACTTATGGCGAAGAAGAAATTCTTCTTCCCCTATGGCACGTTTTCCATAAAGGATGGTTCGGAGATAAGGTTTTGGGAGGATAGGTGGCTTGGAACTACCCCACTCCGAGAACAATATCCGGCCTTATACAGTATAGTCCTTGGACGACACAAAAGCGATACTCTCGCTCAAGTGTTGGAGGAAAATCCTCCAAACGTGTCGTTCAGGGGAAATCTCATTGGACCATGACTGGCCGCCTGGCACGAGTTACAGCGGCTAGCCAATGTCAATTTGACACAAGTGTCCGATGAGTTTCGATGGAATTTGCACAATAATGACAAATTCTGGGTGAACTCCTTGTATAAAGCTTTGATCCAACCAGACGTCCGGTAGATAATAATAAGAAAATCTGGAAGATGAAGATTCCACTCAAAAACAAAGTTTTTGCATGGTATCTTCGTCGAGGAGTTATTCTTACTAAAAACAACCTTGCAAAACGCAATTGGCATGGAAGTAAGAAGTGTGTCTTCTGTCACAAGGACGAGACCATCAAGCACTTATTCTTCGAGTGTCCACTTGCTAGTTCTATATGGTCAATCATCCAGATAGGTTTTACTATATACCCACCCACAAGCATTGCCAATATTTTTAGCAACTGGCTAAATGGTGTGGATCATAGATATAAACAACTTATTAGGATGGCAGTGCTGGCCGTTATATGGTCGCTCTGGCTATTTAGAAATGACAAGGTTTTTAATGATAAAAATTGTTCTCTTATGCAGGTTATCTACCGCAGTACAGCTACGCTCCGTTTGTGGTCTCAGTTGCAACGTGTGGGGCAACAAGACCTGTTTATGGAGGTGTGTACCAGACTGGAGGATACGGCGAGAGAATTTTTATTCCAACATGGACGGCAGCATAATTTGCGTCTCGGCCCTCCACCACCATAGGCGTTTTTACAATTTCTCATCATGATATGTAATTCGCCTTTTAAGTTTTAATTTTTTTAGAATCTTTGGACCTTTTGCGGCTGTGTGCATCCTTGTTATGCAGAGGCTGGGTGTAATACTTAAACCTTTTAAGTAATAAAAGCTCCCTTTATCTAAAAAATCAAACTGTCCTCAGAATTTCATAGAGCATTTTAGCGCATCTACCGACGGATAGTTTTTCTTTCTCGAAATTTCTGCCCATGGATTTTGAGATCTCCCATAAAGACCCGGTTGTCAGTACTATAGGAACTAGGAAAGCGGAGTACATTAAAGGACTCGGGAGTTGGGATCGAGTCAGCAAAGGCCCACCAGTAGTACCACGGATCCAACGATAGCTTCGTGTCCAGGGTTTTCTCCACGGACGAGGCTACACGGTGCCCGGTTACTGGTTTGCGCTATACGGTGCCCCACCCGAAAAAGGTAAGCGCGTTCCCGGCAGTCCAAAAAGGGAAAGGCACGGTCCAGTCCAGCGCGTCGCGTCTCGTTTTTGTCGTTTTCCAGGCTGCACGCCCCAGGACGCGGACGAAACACAACCACCAAACGAACGAACCAACGATATAAAAAAGTCCATCTGGGACGCCCCCAGGCAAAACCCTACCTGCTTCTTCTCCTTGTTCCCTTCTTCCTCCAGTAGCCGCCGGTAGCCGCCGGTAGGAGATTCGTACCTACCGCCTCCAGCAGCCCCAGCAAGCGATGTAAGAAAGCTCCAGTAAAACCAATCGCACACACGCCTGTACCCTCCCCACTCCCCATAAGTTCCCTCTGCAGATAAAACTAGCAGATTTGCAAGGAAGAAAACCAGAAGAAAAACATCCAGGAGGCATCAGTGCCAGGAAAACCACCAGGTAATGCACACTGCAGTATTCCCCCACAGATTTTCAGATGTAAAAAGTCAGAGAAAAGGTTCGAATAGTAGAAGAAACTCCACTGTCAGCACATAATTCGCTGAAAAACAATTGGTTCTGGGTAGCTGATGGCGTGTAGTTGACGGGAAAAATATTATGCAGGAAGCTTCGTATCTTCCCCTGCTACGGCGCCAGAAAGCACTCTTGATGGCCCTTCACGTAGTTACCTGCGTGAAAAGTAAATGGGTTAGGTTGAGACTCCAAGTGCAGAGTGTGTAGTAAGTGGAAGACGTGTTTTCCCCACGAGGGTGACTCGATGGTTTAATATCGAACTCTTTCCTATCCTTCTTTTGGTTACCTACAAAACAAAGTAAATGTTTTGGTCCTCAACCTCACCGGCATCACGTCCTGACATAGAGACCTTGTGGTTATTAGTCTCTCTTATACTCCACCAAGATACGAACTAAATCATAACACCTCAGTAATTAAGATAACTCAGAGTATAGCAATAAGTATCATGACATGAAGTTAAAATAAGAACATGCTAGATCTAGTCATGGAGTAGTGGCAATGGTCACACCCACATCTCCGGTAGCATGGTATTTCTTTTTATCCCTAGTGAGGCAACAAAGTAAGGTAAAACACCCAAGTGGATCGCAGAACTTTCTCTCACGTTCACTGCACTAGCCACCCCCCGTTACTCCAACTAATGCACACGTTCCCCCTCACACGCTCTCATAAACATGCTTGATCATAACAAGTAAATAAGAACGGGGTAGATAATATGCATCTACTTTCATAACTGAAACAAAACCATTGCAATCTCAAACATATATTAACTCATAAAAAGATCCACCACAAAGGTATTACATAGATGACCGTAATCATGTTCAGCAGCTCATACGGTACTAATTAGTGAAGCTCGAGAGAGAGAGATACGTAATTTACTTCCACAAACCCATAGTCCAGAGGTGGACTATTCCCTCTTCATCATGGAGACGGTGGAGAAGTCGTTGGAGAAGATGGAGACCACGCCGGCATCGCCCCGCCGGAGTTTTCCCCCTCCAATCTGCAGCTCCAGGTCTCTGTTTCTGTGTTTCTGCGGCGCTCCTTCCAGAGAACGTCGGGGGATAATTTTTATAGGCGTTTTTAGGTCAAAACGGAGTCGGTGGAGGAAAGATCGACGGCAACGGAGCGTCGAGGCCCAAAAGGATGGGCCCCATGCGGCCAGGTACAGGGGCTGCGTGGGCCCACGTAATTTGGCCCTCGAGCCTCCGCTTGTTTGCTTCCTTCGCCCCCAGGTCTTCTTCCTTCCAAATATTGACGCCCGTAAATTTGCAGGTCATTTGGACGTCGTTTGGGTCCCTGAAACATTAAAATATAGAAATAGGGTTTTCTGCCTGCGCAGGGTTAATTCCATAAAAAATAGGAAACATATCAAATATTCCCAAAATCATTATAAAACAGTGATATAACCCTTATATGATGCAAATATGACTGGAATATAAGTAGAAATAATGCAAAGTTCATGTATGCATTTTACATGCATCAACATCCCAAGCTTAACCTATACTCGTCCTCCAGTATGAAGGTGATAAAACTAACATGGACTTTGCAATTTAATACTATCAATGGATATCAAAGATGATTACTATTGCTACATAGAGTCAAATGGTTCATTCTTAAAAGAAGTAGCAATATGCAAGATAGTTTATGAGGTGATATCAAGTATTCAACGCAAGGATGTTCAATGATAATTCACAAAGTGTAATCATAAGAGAAGAAGTACTATGGACCACATGTATGCATAATAATATGTAAGAACATCCTATAATGGTCATAGAGTATTGGTGAAAATCTGAATAAAAGGTGGACACTTTGGAAAGATATATATATGAGTAGAGGTAAAGCATGAATAAATTGCATCTATCTTCTTAACTTCTCTATTTAAGTCAATGATTATAATATGGTAATCCGTGGTGTCAAGCTCTCATTCCCCAATCATAGCATCTTTAATGATTAAGTTTAAAGTGAAAGCAATATGATTAGTGTGCTTGACAAAGTACAGGTTGAAAGTCTCATGCCCCTTGAATACAAGTACCTACTCCATGTGTTACTCAACTTTGGAAAACAAAGCAAGTTCAAGTTAAATATCATTGTAAGTAATAACTGTATCATTGAGAGCATCAACTGGGGTACCTCTTGTCCCAGGATATGGAACAAGCCCATATCAAAATGACAATACAAACAAACATAATGAACAATCTCAACACCCTTTTTATTTACCATTGGATAGCTTTTTTTTGTAAGGTGTATCACAGAAGGTTCACCATATCATGTAAGTAAATTTCCACCATGAATGATGCATGGCTTAGATTAGCGGCCCAGGCGTCTCTCTAACCATTTATACTAACTCATTTAAACTCACTTCATTTCCCCATTTATTTCACCAATGGTAAGCATCCATAAACAAAAGTACATGATATCAACTAAATGAGATGATGTGCAATGTTGAAAGCTTGCCATGTGACAGCACATATGGAGGACGACTAGCTAGAGAGCGCGCGCTTCCGCACGGAAGCTAGAGCACGCGGGGCGATCGCCAGAGCAGCTCCGAGGCTGCCACGTGCCGCCACGGCAGAGCGTGCAATGTTTCCGCATCGTACAAGTTAGCTAGCTGAAATATGATCGATACGATCGCAAACCACGACGGGAGCTAGCTAGCTGAAAAAGGATTGATCGATCGCAAGCTACGCGAGCGAGCTAGCTAGTTGAGTTGTACGTTTCGGTCAAAAGAGAAAAGTAAAGGCAAATAGGCTTGTAAGCTTGTTTGGCTTTTTATGTTAGATTTTCATTTTGTTTTTAGTGCAAAAGAGAAGCATTACGCTACCATCTAAATAACACTGTAAAAGAGAAGGCAGTGCACTGACCCTCCGAGGCAGTACACCGCAAAAGAGAAGTCAGTACACTGCCCATCCGAGGCAGTATACTGGAAAAACGCAGTGCACTGCCTTGTCCGAGGTAGTGCTCCGCAAAAGAGAAGGCCGTGCACTGCCCCATACGAGGCAGTGCACTGCCCATCCGAGGCAGTGCACCGCAAAAGAGAAGGCAGTGCACCGCAAAAGAGAAGGCAGTGCACTGCCCATCCAAGGCAGTGCATTGCAAAAAGGAAGGCAGTGCAGCATAAAAAAGAAAGGGGTGCACTGCCCCGGGGCAGTGCACCGCAAAAGAGAATGCAGTGCACTGTCTCATCTAAGACAGTGCACCGCAAAAAAAGAATGCAGTGCACTGTCTCATCCGAGGCAGTGCACCGCAAAAGAGAAGGCAGTGCGCCGCAAAATACAAGGCAGCGCAGTGCCCATATGAGATAGCGGCAGTGCACTGCCCCATTCAAGGCAGTGCACCGCAAAATATGACTGCCCAATCCGAGATAGTGTCACTACACTTCCGAAAACAGAAAAGCAGTGCAAACTACACACCTCGGGCAGTGCAAAAAAAAAGTTCGTCGAAACATATCAGCATGGGATCTTGTTTGTAAATCTTGACACGACTAGTCCATTTCTGAAAATGGATCATAATTTGCAAATTCGGTTCGCAAGATATTTTATTTTTTATTTCGAATCTAGAAAAGTAAAGAGAAAACAAGTAGGCATGCACGTTCGTATGGAGGAGAGAGAAAGCGAAAGCATGCATGCAGTAGGCGACGGAAGAAAAGGAACAGCCAAGCAGGATGCACTCAGCACGAGCCACGTGTCGGACTATGAAAGGGCAAGCGGGAAAAGGAATACACCAGCGTACAGCACGTGTCGACACCACGATTGACGCAGAGCGTGCTCCCAGAACGCGCGTGTTTTTTCTAGTAATTTCGGCACATATGAGTTAACTCTCAACCAAAGACATTTGTCAATTCCACAACATCATAATTTTAATCACAATGGATCATATTTATTTAATGCAATGAAAGTAAAGTGTGCATCAAGTTCGAGAGAGCTATATAACCAACTTTTCCCACTACAATTAACAACATAATCATTTTATTCAGAGTATAGATAACACAAATATCATGATAAACATACTCGGAATAGCATAAAGCTAATAGGTAGATATGGTGGACTCACTGGAAAAACTTTGGTTGAAGGTGTTGGAAACAAGTTTTTGCTTGTTGGAATTTTTGGGCTAGCAAGAGGGAGAAAGTTGACCATCTAAATGCATGCATGAGTGTCCATAGAACTAACTAATCCATGTTAAAAAAGGTAGAATAACATTTAGCATCAAACATGAATAAAAGATAGCTCTTGATAAAATATTTGCAAATTATTACTCATTAACAAGCTCATGAATCATGCAATTATATGTATGTTTTAAAATTAACTCAACATCCCTTTTCCCAATCTTATAATAGCATCCAACATAATTCAACCCAAATTTCAGTAGCTCTCTCATATATAAATGATAGTGTGGTGGTCTCACAAAATAAAAATCTAATCTAAACAAAAAAAATACGCTCCAAGTTTATGCGATAAAGTGTTTCGATCGAAAAACAGAAGTTAGACGTGTGCAAACCGAGAGTGTGTAGGTCCAGTGGGGTTGTCTTCACATCCCCAAGCTTATGGTCTTCACCATCCTTGGATAGCTCTTGGTGCATCTCCTCTAATCCCTGTGAAAAAACTTCAAAACACCGTTTCTCCCATTTCTTTTTCTGTGGGGCACATTAGTAGTGATAAACAAATAGATTTCTTGCTGCATATAATCCTTAGACAAAAATTCATATGAATGTCCAGAACATGTATAATGTTGTATGCCTACTCATAAACTCAATTGGATCAAAAAGATTCATGTTAAAAGTTCTAAGCATGCATCAAACAAATGGGACAGAATCTGTCCAGAAAAACAGCAGCAGCTAAACGTATTTTTCTACCCTACTTAACTTTGTCGGAAAATTCCGAAAAATTCATGCATACAGAGGATAAAGTTGCTACTACAGTTTAAATATGAGCTCATTCGGAGTTACAGAATAAGAATTAAAAATCATACCGTGCACAGATTCGTGCAGGAATAATATCTCCGAACGCTATAAGCAACTTCTTCATACCAAAATGAGTAAAACTTGGCACTTTATTAAAAATTCCAGAAACTAAACTAAACACTAAGTCTCTTGTTACAGCAAGAGGACACAAAGAAAATCAAAATAAAAACAACCGGGTTGCCTCCCGTAAAGCGCTTTCTTTATAGCCATATAGCTAGGCTTCTTACTTGATGTTTATTGTGGACGAAGCTCATGAGGGAGCTTGAATGATGTGTGTCCCTCTTCCTTGGGAAGTGTTCCATACACTTCTTGTGTGGAAACTGAAACTTCACATTCCCTTCTTTTGAATCAATGATAGCACCTGTAGTACGAAGAAAAGGTCTTCCAAGAATAATTGGACTAGAGGTTTTATTCCCCATATCCATGATTAGAAAATCAACAGGCACAAATGTCATATGTAACTCTACCAAAACATCACTTACTTTTCCTAAAGCATGTTTAATGGAATCATCAGCAAGTGCAAGTTCAATAGAGCATTTTTCAAGATTTTTCAATTCAAGTACTTCATATAGTTCTTTAGATAAAACAGAGACACTAGATCCTAGATCAAGTATAGCATGGTGTGTCTCTTTTCCAATGGTTACTAGGACTTTGGGAATCCATACATCCCCAAGCTTAGGTGGTATCATAGCCTCTTGGTTGTACCTAGCAATCTTTTCTTTAACACATGATTAGCAATATAAGAACCAAAACCAGCTTGGTTAACATTAATAGAAGGATCACTTGCAAATTTTTGTAAGATAGATATTAATTCATGCAAGCTACAATTCTCTAAGTCAAGCAATGGATCCTTGACTTCACTAAGCATTTTAACTTCTTCAACTTTCTTTTCTTTCACACCATAATAGTTTCCTTAGCAATTCTCTCTTGCTCATGAATATGTTCCCAAGATTTATTTATAACCTCTTGACAATATTTAATTGTTTCCTCATGTTTTTGAGCTATAATGGTGTTCTTTAATGAGGAAACTTCCTTAGTGAGCTGATCTACCCTTTCAAACAAAGAGTCTTGTTTTTCAAACTTAGATATAAATTCCTTATTAAGCTCCTTTTGAGTAGATATAAATGATCTAATGGTGTTTTCCAAATCACTAGAAACATTACCACTAGTAGTATATTTGTTTGGCACATATGGGGGTTTATTATAAGAGTTATAATTGTTGTTACCATACCCATTATTACCATAGTTCCTAATGAAGTTGACATCAATATTTTCAGGATTATTACCAACTAGTTCTTGCAAAGGCACATTTTCAATATTTTGTTTATTAATGAAAGCAAGAATAGTATCCATTTTAGATGACAAATCATTTGTTTCTTCTATGGAGTTCACTTTCTTAGAAGGATTAGGTGCTCTATCAGTATGCCATTGACTATAGTTTTGCAAAATGCTTTCCAATATGTTCTTAGCTTCTACTATAGTTTTTCCCATAAAAGCACCTCCAGCAGCAGAATCAAGAATATTTCTAGACATGTAATTTAGACCATTGTAAAAAGAGTGTAATATGGTCCATTCGTTGACCCCATGTGATGGACAAGTTTAATCCTATCCCAAGCCATAGCAACATGTTCATTTTCATTTTGCCTAAAAGAAAGAATGTTGTTTCTATTTTGCAAAATTTTAACAGGAGGATAGTATTTCTTAATGAAAGCTTCTTTTAAATCATCCCAAGTTTTAATGCTATCAATAGGTAATGAATGCAGCCACTCTTTAGCTTTTCCTCTAAGTGAGAAAGGAAATAACTTCAGTTTTAGAATATCACTTTCCACATTTTTAAATTTCTGCATGTCACATATTTCAACAAAATCATGAAGATGCATAGAGGCATCCTCCATAGCACTACCGCCAAATTGTTCCCTAGTTATCAAGTTCAACAAACTAGGACTTACTTCATAACTCTCAGCATTTATCTTAGGTGTGGCAATGGGCCTAGCAATAAATTGATCATTTGGAGTGTTTGTGTAATCACACAACTTAGTTCTTTCTCCCATTTTAGCAAGTTTTTATGTGTTTTTTAATTTTTTATGCAAAACTGAAAATAAATATGCAAACCGAAATAAAAATGCAAGACAATGACAAAACAAGATAAATTGCTTTGAAGGTAAAGATGGATAAGATGATGCTCACGTAGGTGCAACCTCCCCAAGCTTAGGTGTTAGCACAAGTTGGTGATGAAGTTGACTTGGTGAGATATCCTTGGATAAACCTTTCAGCAATGATTCCCCGGCAACGGCGCCAGAAAACAGTCTTGATGGCGTGTAGTTGACGGGAAAAATATTCTGCAGGAAGCTTCGTATCTTCCCCTGCAACGGCGCCAGAAAGCACTCTTGATGGCCCTTCACGTAGTTACCTGCGTGAAAAGTAAATGGGTTAGGTTGAGACTCCAAGTGCAGAGTGTGTAGTAAGTGGAAGACGTGTTTTCCCCACGAGGGTGACTCGAGGGTTTAATATCGAACTCTCGGGGAATCAGTAGTGAAGATTTATCTTTCCTATCCTTCTTTTGGTTACCTACAAAACAAAGTAAATGTTTTGGTCCTCAACCTCACCTAGTGGTTGTCAAGCACAAGGTGTAGAATGATATCAAGATAATATGCAATGCAAACAAGAAATAAATATGCAATGGTGGTAAATAAATATGCAAGGATGGTGGTAGCAATGATAAATGATATTTTTGGGTTTTATATGATGAATGCAAGATGTAAAAGTGTTTTTGTATTTTCGGATTTAATAATGGCAGAAAATGGTAAAGTGGTAAAAGTGGTTGGAAAGGTGTTTCTTATGATTAAAAATGGACCGGGGTTCATGGTTTCACAAATGCACTCTCTCTTTAATAAAGTGGTAGACAATGGAACACTAGAGTTGACATATGAGATTGCAACACAACAGTTTAATGACAAGTTATAATTATATGGGCATCACGTCCTAACATAGAGACCTTTTGGTTATTAGTCTCTCTTATACTCCACCAAGATGCGAACTAAATCATAACACCTCAGTAATTAAGATAACTCAGAGTATAGCAATAAGTATCATGACATGAAGTTAAAATAAGAACATGCTAGATCTAGTCATGGAGTAGTGGCAATGGTCACACCCACATCTCCGGTAGCATGGTATTTCTTTTTATCCCTAGTGAGGCAACAAAGTAAGGTAAAACACCCAAGTGGATCGCATAACTTTCTCTCACGTTCATGCACTAGCCACCCCCGTTACTCCAACTAATGCACACGTTCCCCCTCACACGCTCTCATAAACATGCTTGATCATAACAAGTAAATAAGAACGGGGTACATAATATGCATCTACTTTCATAACTGAAACAAAACCATTGCAATCTCAAACATATATTAACTCATAAAAAGATCCACCACAAAGGTATTACATAGATGACCGTAATCATGTTCAGCAGCTCATACGGTACTAATTAGTGAAGCTCGAGAGAGAGAGATACATAAGTTACTTCCACAAACCCATAGTCTAGAGGTGGACTATTCCCTCTTCATCATGGAGACGGTGGAGAAGTCGTTGGAGAAGATGGAGACCACGCCGGCAGCGCCCCGCCGGAGTTTTCCCCTCCAATCTGCAGCTCCAGGTCTCTGTTTCGGTGTTTCTGTATTTCTGCGGCGCTCCTTCCAGAGAACGTTGGGGGATAATTTTTATAGGCGTTTTTAGGTCAAAACAGAGTCGGTGGAGGAAAGATCGACGACAACGGAGCGTCGAGGCCCAAAAGGAGGGGCCCCACGCGGCCAGGTACAGGGGCCGCGTGGGCCCACCTAATTTGGCCCTCGGGCCTCCGCTTGTTTGCTTCCTTCGCCCCAGGTCTTCTTCCTTCCAAATATTGACGCCCGTAAATTTGCAGGTCATTTGGACGTCGTTTGGGTCCCTGAAACATTAAAATATAGAAATAGGGTTTTCTGCCTGCGCAGGGTTAATTCCATAAAAAATAGAAAACATATCAAATATTCCCAAAATCATTATAAAACAGTGATATAACCCTTATATGATGCAAATATGACTGGAATATAAGTAGAAATAATGCAAAGTTCATGTATGCATTTTACATGCATCAGTAGCATAGAAGCAGCATAGGAGTGTTGGTTCTGGAAATTGTAAGTACTGGAAATTGAGGCCAAGTACATGTAGGTCAGGAACCTTTAGTAGATCAGGAACTTGGCACAACATAGACATGTAGATTTGTCCCCCAAAAACTCCTCTGCAAAGTACCTTTAGCTGGCTGGACCTGTGACTTCTCCATGTAGTTTTGGCTGTGATAAATGCAAAAGGATCATGTCAGTTGCATAGTAAATTTTAGGGGGACTTGAATGTAGCTTGCATACAGAAACATGTGTAGAAAAATCGGCAACAAAAAAAGAACTTGGTACTTTTTCATGCATACATGAAGTTTTCCATGCAAAAATAAAAACATGTGTCCTGATACAGTTATGGTTTTTCATGCAAAAAAAAGTCATGGAATTTGCAGCTGGTGGTATTGATTTGAACATTCCAGCTGCAGATGATGACAGCGAGCCAGTTGTGCATGAAGAAGGTGAAGAAGTTCCTGTATTACAACCAATACAGACATCTGCTGACACCGCCGTGGGCACAGGGCAAACGCTATCTAGCGAAGATTTGGGTAGTGAAGATGAAGTTCAGTCAACACCTAGCAGCCAGAATAACATCCACACACCATATCCTGACATGATCTTTGAGAATTGGCAAGAAGCAAAACTACATTACAACAAATATGCCAAGCAAGTTGGTTTCTCAATCAAAGCAAGTACATCTAGGCAATCAGCTATGGACAAGCAGAAAGACAAGTGCCTATTCGTGTGCAACAAAAGTGGAAAAACAGATGACATCAATGAGCAGGCTGTGCCACTGATGGCCCTTCACGTAGTTACCCCACAACGGCAGCAGAAAACAGTTGCTAGCCCCTTCGCGTGGTACCTGCATGAAAAAATAAATGGGTTAGGTTGAGACTCCAAGTGCAGAGTGTATGTAGTAGTGGAAGATAGTTTTCCCCACGAGGGGTGACTCGAGGGTTTAATATCGAACTCTCGGGGAACCAGTATTTCAGGTGTTATCTCCTTATCCTTCTCTTGAGAACCTGCAACAAAATAAATTGTTTTGTGCCCTCAACCTAACCAAGTGGTTGTCAAGCACAAGGTGTGAGAATTATAATAAAATAATATGCAATGCAAACAATAAGTAAATAAATATGCAAGGATGATGGTAGTAATGATAAATGATATTTTTGGATTTTTTATGATGAATGCAAAATGTAAAAGTGTTTTTGTATTTTCGGATTTAAAAATGGCAGCAAACAAAAGTGGTGATAAAAGTGTTGGAAAGGTGTTTCTTATGATTAAAAATGGACCGGGGTTCATGGTTTCACAAATGCACTCTCTCCTGATAACGTGGTAAACAATGGAACACTAAAATTAACATGTAAGATGGCAAGACATGGTTTGACAAGTTATTAATAATATGGGCATCACGTCCTAACATAGAGATCTCAAGTATAAGTTGTTCTCTCTCCTATGCTCCACCAAGATGCAAACTAAATCATAACACCTTAGTAATTAAGATAAATCATAGCATAGCAATAAGTTTAATGACATGAAGTTAAAATAAGAACATGCTAGATCTAGTCATGGAGATAATGGCCAATGTCACATCCACTCTCCGGTAGCATGGTATTTTTGTTTATCCCTAGTGAGGCAACAAAGTAAGGTAGAAAACCCAAGTGGATCGCAGAACTTTCTCTCACGTTCACTGCACTAGCCACCCCCGTTACTCCAACTAATGCACACGTTCCCCCTCACATGCTCTCATAAGCATGCATGATCATGACAAGTAAATAAGAACAGGGTACATAATATGCATCTACTTTCATAACTGAAACAAAACCATTGCAATCTCAAACATGTATTAACTCATAATAAAGATCCACCACAAAGGAATTATATAGATGACCGTAATCATGTTCAGCAGCTCATACGGTACTAATTAGTGAAGCTCATAGAGAGGAGAGATACATAAGTTACTTCCACAAACACTACTAGATATCCCAATATAGCCGAGGGTCCAATTACCGTCGGTTATTTTAGTTCCCCGTCGGATATCATTTTAACCGACGGTACACCGTCGGATATCTCCCGTCGGGTATGCTCGGTCGGCCATTACACTAATATCCGACGGTACGGTCGGGTAATGTCTTTACCCACGGTGAAAAGCCGACGGTGAGCCGTCGGGCATGTTTCGGTCGCCTGCCTCCACGTACTAGCTCGACAATGCTTATAGCCGACGGTACCCCTCGGGCACTAAATTCCCGACAGTTATTGTATCCCTTCGGTTTTTATAATATCCGACGGTCACTTAGTAGGATTACGATGGTGCATACGCCCCGTCATTGATTCATATAGTCGAAGTGGATTTTTTTAAAAAATATATTGTTAGCACATTATGTCCATGAGATTATTGATGTCATTAGCTAACCCTTAGGGATTGCTTTCACGGGAGAAAGGAAAGGAAGCGTGATTCGTGATGAGTGATGACATTATTTAAGAAAATTAATACTTCAAGACCATCTCATAATTACAACCAACCACCATGACCAAAAAAACACATATTATATTTAGCATAACTTCAGAAAGTTTAAGATCCATCTAGCAAGTGTCATGCAAAACAAAATAGTAACTAAGATATAATGGTGCAAACATTGTGCGTAAGCTAAATTGACCAAAACTTCAAAACTTCGCTTTGATGCATGACTGAAGGTCATCAGAGTCTTCACCAATCCTCACCATCATTACACCCATCGCCATATGGATCACAACGACTCATCTTCAGCACCCTTGGCATAGAGATAATCTCCCAGGTTGCTATAGTTGTCATCATCATTAATATCATGATCATTCTCACGGCTGGAACTTCCAACCAATATTGCTTCCCAGACCCTAGGAAAAAACTAAACTAGTTGTAAGAGAGATGAAAGATAATGTAACGTAGTTGAAACTTAATTGAGCTACATAAACCAAGCTTAATTATTCTAGAATCATGTACGCAGAGACATATAAAGGTAATGACGCCTTAGTACTGGAACTAGGAACTCAGCCAAGTGTACAACAAGTATTAGTGTCACACTAGTACTTCACTCTAACAATATACAAGCATGTAATGACCAATAATGCAAGTCATATCAGCGTACTTGCTGCATATTAATTAATCACTCTAATTATTCTAGCACTTGCTAAGAGTCATGTTACCAGCCCAAAACAGCGGCTGCAAGAGTTTGCACAACAAAGAAAACACAAGAGGTTGACCGAATAACATTAAATAATTTGACAATGGCTAAAAGGTACACAGATGCTTATGTACTAGCACTTTTGAAAAGTGCCTATTCAGGATGTGCTAACTCAGTCCATTTGTACATGACTTATTAGACTTTTAATTGCGACTATATACTTTCAAGTAATTAACTTATTACTACTTGAAGAATCTGCGTTGAACTAACCTTTACGGTAATGTAGACTATTTGTCCCTCTTCTTATTTGCATGCTGGCGTGCTTCCTCCTTTACACGGCTTATCATCTCAATTTCCCGATGTTGCATCTGTGCAACATACGCTTTCTCTCCCACTATTGCAACAGTTGGTCAATTTTCTTTGGTGTTTTGCATGTTGAAATTCAGAAGTAACTCCATACTGCAATTAAGTTGAACTGATTCACTATCGACGATGCCATACACAATGGCAAAACAAAACGTGTCCTCCTCCTCGTTGATTCATATATAACCTGAGACAATGCCATATATTTTTCCCTAGTCAGAAGTTATCCAACACAGCAAGAAAAATAGGCATATAGCAACTTGTAGCTCCCAGCCGAATGTAAAACTGAAGTCATAGCTAGTGCCACTGTGCAGACTAGATACATGATTCTAGATGAGCTAGCATTAGTAAACCTAGCTTCTATTGTGCTCTGTATACTTTCTTCTAATATACTCTATACATGAGTGAAGTTGCTCCAGTTGATTCTGGGACTGCAAGGTCATTTCGCATTGTGCTATGTGCAACAGTGCTACAATGGATGGCTAAGGCATCTCTACCAAGATCTGAACTATCTAATTATTAGGTCTTATGCCGTTCAATGAGAATATAAAGTAATAGCTCACTGGGAACAATCAATTTATATCAGAGAGCAACATCAAGCTGGGAAAACTCTTTAATAGGTTCAAAAATATGTATGGGAAAACTGTATTCATATCCCACATCAGTTGATTTCAGTATCGCTATTTTTTGCCTAATCATATTAGGGAAACTAGCTGCTGCTGATCTGTATGTAAATAAGTGACAATAACTGGGAGTTGGATTGTGCACTTACCGGGAAGGCTGGGCACAACTCGTACGCAGGTGAACGAGGGAGCTAACATCTCAGTTCCGCGTACCTGATCCACACGCACAGATCAGGCGAGGAGGACACCAGATGGGGTAGAGGAGCACCCAGGATCTGGCCCGTGAGGAAGAAGGGAAAGCTCTGCCGACGCCCCCGACGGACGATGCAGCCGAAGCGCCCAAGCCGCTTCGTATCGAGCCGTCGACCCACAAGGCCGCTAGGAGCCCCAATGAGGGATCCACGAGTGCATACTGGCCGAGGCGAGCAGAGCAGAATATCTCCAGATCTCGGGGAAAGAGGAGAGGGTGAAACGGGAGGTGGTAGATTAAACTGCCGCGGGTCTGGCGGCCTCGACCGGCGGTAAGGCGGGATTGAAGGTGCTGGCGGCGGGTAGCGCCGCTTGAGTCGTGTGGCACGGCCGTTCCGGAGATGGCTAGGTCTAGGTGAATATGCATCTGGGAGAGCAGTCAAATATACTCTAGATGGTAGTGGACCGAAAATTAGGGGACGTGTGATTGTTGGTTGTCGCAGGACGAGGGCGAAAAGAAGATGGAGGGAAAAGCGGCAAAGTTTGGCGCCACGGTTCTTTTTCCTCTTATGTTTTCAAAATAACAAAATATTGATAGTTAAAACCTTACAACTTTCTGAGTTTCAAATAACCGAATGTTTCAAGAAGACCGTTGGCTATTAATTTACACTGTCGTCCATTGCAAAGCATTTCCGAGAGTTGCCGCATGACCGTCGGTTATTTTATATGACCGTCATATAACACCTAATCCCCGACCATTAAAGTAAAACCGTCGGATATTTGTTTTGAACCGTGGGCCATTTGATTGGATAGCCGAGAGTTCGTTATACCCCGTCGGCTAGTTGACTGTACCGTCGGTTATTAATCGTCATAGCCGAGAGGTTGTCGATTACCGTCGGCCATTGAAGCTACCGTCGGTTATTACCACAATATCCGACGGTCCGTCAGCTATTAAGTTCCACCGTCGGAAGTAGGGGATTTCTTGTAGTGAAACCCATAGTCCAGAGGTGGACTACTCCCTCTTCATCATGGTGTCGGTGGAGATGTTGTTGGAGGGAAGGAGACCACACCGGCAGCGCCCCGCCGGAGTTTTCCCCCTCCAATCTTCAGCTCCAGATCTCTGTTTCGTGGTTTCTGTGTTTCGGCGGCGCTCTTTCGCGAAAGCCCTGGGGGTCTATATATAGTCGTTTTTAGGTCAAGACGAAGCTTCGGGAAGAAAGATCGACGGCAGCGGAGGCCCGAGGGCCAGGATGGGGGACCCCACGCGGTCAGGGAATCTGGCCGTGGGCCCACCCCTTTCTGCCTTCTGGTCTCCGTTTCTTCGATTCCTTTGCGCCTACGTTTCGTTCCTTCCAAAAAATGATCCCCGTAAAGTTTCAGGTCATTTGGACGTCGTTTGGGTCCCTGAAACATCAAAATATAGAAAAAGGGGTTTTCTGACAGCGCAGGGTTAATTCCAGAAAAATGGGGAGTTGTTAATTATCCCCAAAACTTAATATAAATCATGAATATAACCCTTATATGATGCAAATAACATGGAATAACATGTAATAAAATGTAAAGTTCATGTATGCATTTTACATGCATCAACATCCCCAAGCTTAACCCATGCTCGTCCCGAGTATGAAGGTGATAAAACTAACATGGACTTTGCATTTTAATACTATCAATGGATATCAAAGGTGATTACTATTGCTACATAGAGTCAAATGATTCATTCTTCAAAGGAATAACAATATGCAAGATAAATTATGAAGTGATATCAAATACTCAATGTAAAGATGTTCAATGATAAATTCACAAAGTGTAATATAGAAGAAAGTACTATGGACCAAATGTATGCATAATGAAAAGTAAAAACATCCTATGGTGGTCATAGAGTACTTCTTATGAAAACTGAATATAAAAGGTGGACACTTTGGATAGATAAATAAGTAGAGGTAAAGCATGAATAAGTTTCATCTAACTTCCAAACACTTCTACTTAAGTTAATGCTTGCAATGTGGTAGTCATTGGTGTGGAGCTCTCATTACCCCTATCATAGCATCTTGAATGATTAATGTTTAAAGTGAAAGCAAATATGAGTGGTGTGCTTGACAATGTATTGGTTGAATGTCTCATGTCCCTTGAATACAAGTACCTACACCATGTGTTACTCACTTTGGTCCACAAAGTAAATTCAAATAAAGGTCATTGCAAGTAATAATAGTATCATCAAGAACTGCACTGGGGTACCTCTTGCCCCTTGACATGAACAAGCCCATGTCAAAACAACAAGACAAACAGACAATGAACAATCTCAGCACTCTTTTATTTACTATGGGTATAGCTTTTTATTATGAGGTGCATCACTGAATGAACATTATGGTTATGCTGTAAATTTCCACCATGAATGATGCATGGCTTAGATTAGCGGCCCAGGCATTTCTCTAACCATTTATACAAACTCTTTGAACTTACTAAGTATCCACATTCATTTCACCCATGATAGGCATCCATAAACAAAAGTACATGACATCAACTAAATATAAATAAGTGCAATGTTGAAAGCTTGCCATGTGACAGCACATATGGGCTAACTCCCAACCAAAACAATTGTCAAGCCCACAACTTCATAATTTTAATCACAATGGTTCATGCTTATTAAATGCAATAAAAGTAAATTGTGCATCAAGTTCGTGAGAGCTTTTAACCAATTTTTCCCATGACAATCAATAACATAAGCATTTAAATTCAGAAATGTAGATAACACAATATAACATGATAAACATACTTGGAATAGCATAAAGCTAATAGGTAGATATGGTGGACTCACTGGAAAAACTTTGGTTGAAGGTGTTGGGAAACAAGCTTTTTACTTGTTGTAATTTTTGGGCTAGCAATAGGGAGAAAGTTGACCATCTAAATGCATGCATAAGTGTCCATAGAACTAATCAATCCATGTTAAACCAAGTAAAGTTAAAATTCAACATCTAAACATGGTAAAAGATAGCTCTTGACAACACACTTGCAAATTAACATTCATTCAAAGCACATGAATTATGCAACTATATGTATCTTTTAAAATCAACTCAAACATCCCTATCCCAATATATTTAATAGCATCCAACATAATTCAACCCAAACTTCCAGTAGCTCTCTCATATATAAATGATAGTGGTGGTCTTAAGAAAATAAAAATCAAACCGAAATAACAAAAGCAAAAAAAAACAGACGCTCCAAGTTTATACGATAAAGTGCTTTGATCGAAAAACAGAAGTTAGACGTGTGCAAACCGAGAGTGTGTTGGTCTAGTGGGGTTGTCTTGACATCCCCAAGCTTATGGTCTTCACCATCCTTGGATAGCTCTTGGTGCAGCTCCTCTAATCCCTGTGAAAAAACTTCAAAACACCGTTTCTCCCATTTCTTTTCTGTGGGGTGATATTAGTAGTGATAAACAAATAGGTTCCTTGCTGCATAAAATCCTTAGGCAAAAATTCATATGAATGTCCAGAGAGTATATAATGTTGTATGCCTACTCATAAACTCAATTGAATCAAAAAGATTCAAGCAAAAAGCTCAAAGAATGCATCAAACAATATCAAGACAGAATCTGTCCAGAAAAACAGCAGCAGCAAAACGCATTTTTCTACCCTACTTAAACTCGTCAGAAAAATCTGAAAAAATCACGTATACAGAGGATGAAAAGTTGAAGCTACAGTTCAAATTACAGCTCAATCGGAGTTACAGATAAAAAATGAAAAATCAAACCGTGCACAGACTTCGTGCAGGCAGAAAACTCTCCGAAAATGAATAGCAACTTTTCAAACCCAAAATAGGTAAAACTTGGTTCTTTATTAAAAATCCCAGAAACAAAACTAACAAACTACTCTCTTGTTACAGCAAGAGGACTCAAAGAAAATCTCAAACAAAAACAACCGGGTTGCCTCCCGTAAAGCGCTTTCTTTATAGCCATATAGCTAGGCTTACTTACTTGATAATCAAAGGGGACGTAGCTCATGAGGGAGCTTGAACCTTGGTGTGTCCCTCTTCCTTGGGAAGTGTTCCATGCTCTTCTTGTGTGGAAACTGAAACTTCACATTCCCTTCCTTTGAATCAATAATGGCACCTGTAGTACGAAGAAAAGGTCTTCCCAAAATAATAGGACTAGAGGTTTTATTCCCCATGTCCATGATTAGAAAATCAACAGGCACAAAAGTCATGTGTAACTCTACCATAACATCACTTACTTTTCCTAGAGCATGTCTAATGGAATCATCAGCAAGTGCAAGTTCAATAGAGCATTTCTCAATATTTTTAAGTTCAAGGACTTCATATAGTTCTTTAGATAATATAGAGACACTAGATCCTAGATCTAAAATGGCATGGTGTGTCTCTTTTCCAATGGTTACTAGTTTAGGGATCCATATATCCCCAAGCTTAGGTGGTATCATAGCTTCTTGATTGTACCTAGCAATCTTTTCTTTTAAGACATGATTAGCAATATAGGAACCAAAACCAGCCTGGTTAATATTAACAGAAGGATCACTTGCAAATTTTTGTAAGATAGAAATTAATTCATGCAAGCTACACTTCTCTAAATCAACAAATGGTTCCTTAACTTCACTAAGCATTTTAACTTCCTCAACTTTTTTCTCTTTTTGAGATATAATGATGTTCTTTAATGAGGAAACTTCCTTAGTGAGTTGATCTACTCTTTCAAACAAAATATCATGTTTTTCGAATTTGGATATGAACTCCTTATTGAGCTCCTTTTGAGTAGATATAAATGATCTAATGGTGTTTTCCAAATCACTAGAAACATTACTACTAGTGGTATATTTGTTTGGAACATATGGGGGCTTATTATAAGAGTTATAATTGTTGTTACCATACCCATTATTACCATAGTTCCTAATGAAGTTGACATCAACATTTTCAGGATTATTACCAACTAGTTCTTGCAAAGGCATATTTTCAAAATTTTGTTTATTAATAAAAGCAAGAATGGTGTCCATTTTAGATGACAAATCATTTGTTTCTTCTATAGAGTTCACTTTCTTAGATGAACTAGGTGCTCTATCAGTATGCCATTGACTATAATTTTGCAAGATACTTTCCAAAATGTTCTTAGCTTCTAATATAGTTTTTCCCATGAAAGCACCTCCAGCAGCTGAATCAAGTATATTTCTAGACATGTAATTTAGACCATTGTAAAAAGAGTGTAAAATGGTCCATTCATTAACCCCATGTGATGGACAAGTTCTAAGCATGAGTTTAATCCTATCCCAAGCCATGGCAACATGTTCATTTTCATTTTGCCTAAAAGAGAGGATATTGTTTCTATTTTGCAGTATTTTAACAGGGGGATAATATTTCTTAATGAAAGCTTCTTTTAAATCATCCCAAGAATTAATACTACCAGTAGGTAATGAATGTAGCCACTCTTTAGCTTTTCCTCTAAGTGAGAAAGGAAATAACTTCAGTTTTAAGACATTACTTTCAACATTTTTAAACTTTTGCATGTCACAGATTTCAATAAAATCATGAAGATGCATAGAGGCATCCTCAACAGCACTACCACCAAATTGTTCCCTAGTTATCAAGTTTAACAAACTAGGACTAACTTCATAGCTCTCAGCAGTAATCTCAGGTGTGGTGATAGGCTTAGCAATAAATTGATCATTAGGAGTGTTTGTGTAGTCACACAATTTAGTTCTATCTCCCATTTAACAAGTTTTTATGTGTTTTTAATTTTTTATGCAAAACTGAAAGTAAAATGACACTAATGCAACTCGAAATAACAAATGCAACACAAAATGCAAAACTGAATATAAATATGCAAACCGAAATATAAAGATGATATGCAAGACAAGAACAAAACAAAATAAAATGATTGTAGGTAAAGATGGATAAGATGATGCTCACGTAGGTGCAACTTCCCCAAGCTTAGGTTGTTACACAAGTTGGTGATGAAGTTGACTTGATGTGAGTGATCCTTGGATAAACCTTTCAGCTATGGTTCCCCGGCAACGGCGCCAGAAAACGTCTTGATGGCCCTTCACGTAGTTACCCCACAACGGCGCCAGAAAACAGTTGCTAGCCCCTTCGTGTGGTACCTGCGTGAAAAGTAAATGGGTTAGGTTGAGACTCCAAGTGCAGAGTGTATGTAGTAGTGGAAGACAGTTTTCCCCACGAGGGGTGACTCGAGGGTTTAATATCGAACTCTCGGGGAACCAGTATTTCAGGTGTTATCTCCTTATCCTTCTCTTGAGAACCTGCAACAAAATAAATTGTTTTGTGCCCTCAACCTCACCAAGTGGTTGTCAAGCACAAGGTGTGAGAATGATAATAAAATAATATGCATGCAAACATAGTAAATATGCAATGATGGTAAAATAAATATGCAAGGATGATGGTAGTAATGATAAATGATATTTTTGGGTTTTTTATGATGAATGCAAGATGTAAAAGTGTTTTTGTATTTTCGGATTTAATAATGGCAGCAAACAAAAGTGGTGATAAAAGTGTTGGAAAGGTGTTTCTTATGATTAAAAATGGACCGGGGTTCATGGTTTCACAAATGCACTCTCTCTTGATAACGTGGTAGACAATGGAACACTAAAATTAACATGTAAGATGGCAAGACATGGTTTGACAAGTTATTAATAATATGGGCATCACGTCCTAACATAGAGATCTCAAGTATAAGTTGTTCTCTCTCTTATGCTCCACCAAGATGCGAACTAAATCATAACACCTTAGTAATTAAGATAAATCAGAGCATAGCAATAAGTTCAATGACATGAAGTTAAAATAAGAACATGCTAGATCTAGTCATGGAGATAGTGGCCAAGGTCACATCCACTCTCCGGTAGCATGGTATTTTTGTTTATCCCTAGTGAGGCAACAAAGTAAGGTAGAAAACCCAAGTGGATCGCAGAACTTTCTCTCACGTTCACTGCACTAGCCACCCCCCGTTACTCCAACTAATGCACACGTTCCCCCTCACATGCTCTCATAAACATGCTTGATCATGACAAGTAAATAAGAACGGGGTACATAATATGCATCTACTTTCATAACTGAAACAAAACCATTGCAATCTCAAACATGTATTAACTCATAATAAAGATCCACCACAAAGGAATTACATAGATGACCGTAATCATGTTCAGCAGCTCATACGGTACTAATTAGTGAAGCTCATAGAGAGGAGAGATACATAAGTTACTTCCACAAACCCATAGTCCAGGGTGGACTACTCCCTCTTCATCATGGTGTCGGTGGAGATGTTGTTGGAGGGGAAGGAGACCACACCGGCAGCGCCCCGCCGGAGTTTTCCCCCTCCAATCTTCAGCTCCAGATCTCTGTTTCGTGGTTTCTGTGTTTCGGCGGCGCTCTCTTTCGCGAAAGCCCTGGGGGGTCTATATATAGTCGTTTTTAGGTCAAGACGAAGCTTCGGGAAGAAGATCGACGGCAGCGGAGGCCCGAGGGCCAGGATGGGGGACCCCACGTGGTCAGGGAATCTGGCCACGTGGGCCCACCCCTTTCTGCCTTCTGGTCTCCGTTTCTTCGATTCCTTTGCGCCTACGTTTCGTTCCTTCCAAAAAAATGATCCCCGTAAAGTTTCAGGTCATTTGGACGTCGTTTGGGTCCCTGAAACATCAAAATATAGAAAAAGGGGTTTTCTGACAGCGCAGGGTTGATACGTCTCCAACGTATCCATAATTTCTGCTGTTCCATGCTTATATTATACCATTTGCTACATGTTTTATATACACTTCGTATCACTTTTATGCATTTTCTGGGACTAACCTATTAACAAGATGCCACAGTGCCAGTTCCCTGTTTTCTGCTGTTTTTTGTTTCAGAAAGTTACTTCTGGAAATATTCTCGGAATTGCACGAAACAAAAGGCCAAGTCCCTATTTTTCCAACACGTACACGGAGTCCGAAGGAGAGACGAAGGAGAGCCACGAGGTGGCCAAACCACACCTAGGCGCGGGTGGGCCCCCTGCCGCGCCACCTGGTGGTTTGGGCCCCTCGGGGGTCCGCCGACATCGCCCCTTCGCCTATTTATTCCCCGAGACGCGAAAACCCTAAAACACCAAGCCTTTCATCCAGAACATATTCGCTGCCGCCGCCGTCGTCAACCCTAACTCGGGGGGTTTCTGAAGCTCTTCCCGGCACCCTGCCGGAGAGGGGAATCATCACCGGAGGGCTCTACATCGCCATGCCCGCCTCCGGAGTGATGCGTGAGTAGTTCATCCTTGGACTATGGGTCCATAGCAGTAGCTTGATGGTTGTCTTCTCCACTTGTGCCATCATGTTTAGATCTTGTGATCTGCCTATCATGATCAAGATCATCTTATTGTAATGCTACATGTTGTGTTTGCTGGGATCTGACTTATATTGATACCTATGTGGAGCTGAATATTATATTATCATGTCTATGTCATTTGTGATCTTGCATGCTCTCCGTTACTTGTTGAAGCCTTGGCCACGTGAATACTTGTAACTCCAAGAGGGGGTATTTATGCATGATAGTTGGGTTCAACCTCTATTTAACCTGGGATAGTGACAGCAAGTTCTAAGGTTGTAGATGTGTTGTTGCCACTAGGGGTAAAACAGCAATGCTTTATTCAAGGATGAATGTATTGTTTACATTACGCACATTACTTAATGCAATTGTCTGTTGCTTGCAACTTAATACTGGAAGGGGTACGGATGTTAACCGGAAAGTGGACTATTTAGGCATAGATGCATGCTGGATAGCGGTCTATGTACTTGTCGTAATGCCCAAATGAATCTCATAGTAGACACCACAGCTCACACATGCATGTTATATGCACTTATCAATTGTCAATTGCCCAGCTGTAATTTGTTTACCCAGCATGTTAGTTATCTTATTGGAGAGACACCACTAGTGAACTGTGGACCCCGGTCCATTCTTTTACATCTGCAATACAATCTACTGCAATCATTGTTCTCTACTGTTTTATGCAAACAAACATCATTTTCCATTCGATACGTTTAACCCTTTGTTTTCAGCAAGCCGGTGAGATTGACAACCTCACTGTTAAGTTGGGGCAAAGTAATTTGGTTGTGTTGTGCAGGTTCCACGTTGGCACCGGAATCCCTGGTGTTGCGCCGCACTACACTCCTTCACGAACACCTTCGAAGCAAACCTCGTTTTCCTGCTGGATCGATTAAACCTTGGTTTCATACTGAGGGAAAACTTACTGTTGCACTCATCATACCTTCCTCTTGGGGTTCCCAACTGACTTGTGACGTACAAGCATTGTTTCTGACACTATTGCCGGGGAGATATTCCCTCGTCAACTTAGAGCCACCAACACGTTCTCTGGCGCCGTTGCCGGGGAGGAAAACCGAATTGCTTCTGCAAGGGGAGTCTCTCACACCCAATCTCTTTACTTTGTTATTTGTCTTACTTAGTTTATTTTTATTTAGTCTTGTTTGCTCTCTTTATCAAAAACACAAACAAATTAGTTACTTGTTTATTTCGGTTTGATTTTGTTTTTCAAAATGAGTACTCCTGAGAACACTAAGTTGTGTGACTTCACTAGCACAAACAACAATGATTTCATATGCACTCCTATTGCTCCACCTGCTTCTAAAGTAGAATTTTATGAAATTAAACCTGCTCTATTAAATCTTGTTATGAAAGAGCAATTTTCTGGTGTTAGTACTGATGATGCTGCTGCCCACCTTAATAACTTTGTTGAACTTTGTGAAATGCAAAAGTATAAGGATATGGATGGGGATATTATAAAACTAAAACTTTTTCCTTTCTCCTTGAGAGGAAGAGCTAAAGAATGGTTGCTTTCTTTGCCTAGAAATAGTATTGATTCTTGGACAAAATGCAAAGATGCTTTCATAGGGAAATATTATCCTCCTGCTAAGATTATATCCTTGAGAAGTAGCATTATGAATTTTAAACAACTTGATAATGAACATGTTGCTCAAGCTTGGGAAAGAATGAAATCTTTGGTGAAGAATTGTCCCACTCATGGACTGACTACTTGGATGATCATCCAAACCTTTTATGCAGGATTAAATTTTTCCTCAAGGAACTTATTGGATTCAGCCTCTGGAGGAACCTTTATGTCCATCACTTTAGGTGCAGCAACAAAGCTACTTGATGATCAACTATTCCGAATGGCACACCGAAAGAGCTCCTCAAGGTAAGAAGGTAAATTCTGTTGAAGAAACCTCCTCTTTGAGTGATAAGATTGATGCTATTATGTCTATGCTTGTGAATGGTAGATCTCATGTTGATCCTAATAATGTTCCTTTAGCTTCATTGGTTGCTCAAGAAGAGCATGTTGATGTAAACTTCATTAAAAACAACAACTTCAAAAAAATGCTTATAGGAATAATTTTGGTAGCAACAACTATAAGCCTTATCCTTCAAATGGTTATGGCAATTCTTATGGTAATTCCTACAGCAACAATAGAAGTGTGTCCTCTGATCTTGAAGCTATGCTTAAAGAATTTATTAGCACACAAAAAGCTTTCAATAAAACTGTTGAGGAAAAGTTTGAAAAAATTGATGATCTTGCCTCTAAAGTTGATAGTCTTGCTCATGATGTTGAAATTCTAAAACTGAAAGTTATGCCTAATGAAGTAAAGATATTAAGTCATTTGCTACAGCAAATGCCATCCAAGTTCGAATTGATAATAATATTAGGATGTTGGCTGAATTGCATGCTAGGTGGGAAAAAGAGGAAGAACTTGAAAAGGAGAATAGTATAGTTAGAGTTTGTACTATCACCACCACTAGTGATGCTAATGTTTACATGCTAGTAAACCTCCTACTATTGATGGTAATGTTATTGGTGTTGGTAATGTCTCTACTACTTCTGCAAAGCGTTTGAAATTGCCTAAAACTGCTGAAACTTTTTCTGATAAAAGTGCTGAAATTTTTCAAACTATTGGAGACAATGGTTGAAGGGCGGACCTGGTGCAGCGGTAGAGCCTCACCGCCTGTGACCGAGAGGTACCAGGTTCGAGTCGCGGTCTCCTCACATTGCACTAGGTGAGGGTAAGGCTTGCCACTGACACCTTCCCCAGACCCCGCACAGTGCGGGAGCTCTCAGCACTGGGTACGTCCTTTATTGGAGACAATGGTTCCACCACCATTGACAATAATGATTTTGATTTTGATGATTGTAACTATATCTGGCCATGGGCTTCGGGCCGGGCCTAAAAAAGCCCGCGGGAAAAAGCCCAGGCCCAGGCCCGGCCCGACTCAGCCATCGGGCCTAGATTTCAGGCCCAGGCCCGGCCCATCACTACAAAATCCCGTCGGGCCTCGGGCCGGGCTTCTTACTGAAAACAGCAAAATTCAAAGCCCAGGCCCGGCCCATCATGTCCGTCGGCCGAAATATGAGGCCCAGGCCCGTCCCATGGGCCAGCCCGTCGGGCCCAGGCCCTGTATTTTCGGGCCGGGCCGGGCTGGTCGGGCCGGCTGGAGATGGCCAGGCATAATTGTAACATCTCTGAAGTATTATGTTCTTGCAAAAATTAGCTAGAAGTCCCAATGCTAGCACTATTAATTTGGCTTTTACAAAGCATATTACAAATGCTCTTTTGCAAGCTAGGGAGGAGAAGTTGAAACTTAAAGCTTCTATTCCTAGGAAATTAGAAGATGGTTGGGAACCCATCATTAAGGTAAAGGTGAATGATTTTTATTGCAATGCCTTGTGTGATCTTGGTGCAAGTATTTCGTTTTGCCCAAGAAGCTTTATGATATTCTTGATTTGCCACCTTTGGAACATTGTTATTTGGATGTTTTTCTCGCTGATAATGCTATGAAGAAACCTTTGGGGCGAGTTAATGATGTTTTTATTACGTAAACAATAACCTTGTCCCCGTTGATTTTATTGTTATGGATATTGAATGCAATGCATCTTGTCCTATTGTTTTGGGAAGACCTTTTCTTCGAACTGTTGGTGCCATCATTGATATGAAAGAAGGTAATATAAGGTACCAATTTCCTCTCAAGAAAGGTATGGAACACTTCCCTAGGAAGAGAATGAAGTTACCTTTTGACTCTATTGTTAGAGCAAGTTATGATGTTGATGCTTCTTCTCTTGACAACACTTGATTTTCACTTTCTGCGCCTAGCTGAAAGGCGTTAAAGAAAAGCGCTTATGGGAGACAACCCATCGTTTTTATTTGCTGTTATTTTTGTTTTCTTTGAGTCAAGGAGTTTTGTTACTTCTGTAGCAACTCCTTTGTATCTTTATTTTATCGCAATGTTGTGCCAAGTAAAGTTCTATATTGAAAGTTGATGCAAGATTTGGATTTCTGCGCAGTGACAGATTTTTAGCTGTCACGGATTTGAGCTTATCTCCCTGTAGAAAATTCAAAAAATTCTGAGAAAAATCACGCATATTCCTGAGATATGTACGCAACTTTCATTATTTTAGGCCAGATCCATCTGAGCAACTTAAGTGCCTCGAAAAAATTCGTCATTCCAGACTGTTCTGTTTTTGACAGATTCTGCCTTTTGTTTTGCATTCGCTCTTTTACTGTGTTTGTGTGGATTTCTTTGCTCCACAAAGCATTGGTGGCTGTAGCTAATGTCCAGAAGCTTTGGGATTGATTGTATCATTACAGAATATGAGAATTTTTGATTATGCACTAACCCTCTAATGAGAACTGTCTTGAGTTTGGTGTGAAGGAAGTTTTCAAGGATCAAGCGAGAAGGGTGATATTATGTGATCAAGAAGAGTGAAAAGCCTAAGCTTGGGGATGCCCCCGTGGTTCATCCCAACCATATTCAGAGAGACTCAAGCGTCTAAGCTTGGGGATGCCCAAGGCATCCCCTTCTTCATCAACAAACTTATCAGGTCATCTCTAGTGAAACTATATTTTAATTCTTTCACATCTTATGCGCTTTACTTGGAGCGTCTGTGTGTTTTTATTTTTTTTTGTTTGAATAAATTCGGATCCTAGCAATCCTTGTGTGGGAGAGAGACACGCTCCGCTTTTTCATGTGAATACTCATGTTCTTCACTTATATTTGTTGAGTATTCTTAACTAGCTACTGCAGTGCTTTTAGCTCCTGTTTTTCATGCATCTCTTCGAGCTGTTAGCACTTGTTTATAAATACTCTCTTGCTGCATTATATTATCATTTGGAGAGTTTATGTTTAAATAAATTGATTGGTGTTTGTTTGGAAGAAAGAAAATGCTACATGTAGTAGTTGGTATTGGAAAAGACATATGCATTCTTGTAGATCATTGTCTTGTTTCGATTTGATGCTTTGCAATTGTTTTGAGCTCTCAAGTAGATCATGTTTAAGCTCTTGCATCATGTAGTTAAAGCCTAGTAGTGGAGAACTACCGTAGAGCTTGTTGAGACTTGGGATGCATATTTGTTCTCTCTAAGGTCTAGATATTTTCTGGTAAAATGTTTGAGCAACAAGGAAGACAGTGTAGAGTCTTATAATACTTGCAATATGTTTTTATGTGATTCTTGCTGTACCGGTTTATACTTGTGTTTGCTTCAAACAACCTTGCTAGCCTAAACTCTGTACTGAGAGGGAATGCTTCTCGTGCATCCAAAACTTGAGCCAAAACCCATGCCATTTGTGTCCACCATACCTACCTACTATGTGGTATTTCCTGCCATTCCAAGTAAATATTTCATGTGCTACCTTTAAACTATTCAAAACTTTATTACTCCTTATTTGTGTCAATGTTTTATAGCTCATGAGGAAGTATGTGGTGTTTTATCTTTCAATCTTGTCATTTACTTCTGACAGACTTTCACCAATGGACTAGTGGCATATACATCCGCTTATCCAATAATTTGCAAAAAGAGCTGGCAACGGGGTGCCCAGCCCCAATTAATTACAACTTTCATTAATAATTCTCTTCACATGTTTTGCCCTGATTTATCAGTAAGCAACTTAATTTTGCAATAGACACTCCTCCATGGTATGTGAATGTTGGAAGGCACCCGAGGATTCGGTTAGCCATGGCTTGTGTAAGCAAAAGGTTGGGAGGAGTGTCATCTATAAAGAAACTAAAATACATGTGTAAACAAAAGAGAAGAGGGATGATCTACCTTGCTGGTAGAGATAACGTCCTTCATGGGAGCCGCTCTTTGAAAGTCTGGTTGACAAGGGGGTTAGAGTGCCCACTACCATTCGTTGACAACAACAAACACCTCTCAAATACTTATTTTGTGCTCTCTATATGCTTTCGAAAACTTAAAAAGCTCTAGCACATGATTTAATCCCTGCTTCCCTCTGCGAAGGGCCTATCTTTTACTTTATGTTGAGTCAGTTTACCTACTCCTTTCTATCTTAGAAGCAAACACTTGTGTCAACTTTGTGTGCATTGATTCTTACATATTTACTTATTGCACTTGTTATATTGCTTTATGTTGACAACTATCCATGAGATATACATGTTACAAGTTGAAAGCAAATGCTGAAACTTAATCATCCTTTGTGTTGCTTCAATGCCTTTTACTTTGAATCTATTGCTTTATGAGTTACCTCTTATGCAAAACTTTTTGATGCTTGTCTTGAAAGTACTATTCATGAAAAGTTTTTGCTTATATGATTCATTGTTTACTCTTTATCTATTTGTTAGCAAACTATAGATCATTGCTTTGAGTCACTTCATTCATGACATGAGCCTTGCAATATATTGATCAAGATTGTGTGAAAGCATGTCTCCTCAGAAATTATTTGTTGTTATCGTTTTACCTACTCGAGGACGAGTAGAACTAAGCTTGGGGATGCTTGATACGTCTCCAACGTATCCATAATTTCTGCTGTTCCATGCTTATATTATACCATTTGCTACATGTTTTATATACACTTCGTATCACTTTTATGCATTTTCTGGGACTAACCTATTAACAAGATGCCACAGTGCCAGTTCCCTGTTTTCTGCTGTTTTTGGTTTCAGAAAGTTACTTCTGGAAATATTCTCGGAATTGCACGAAACAAAAGGCCAGTCCCTATTTTTCCAGCACGTACACGGAGTCCGAAGGAGAGACGAAGAGAGCCACGAGGTGGCCAAACCACCCGGCGCGGGTGGGCCCCCGCCGCGCCTGGTGGTTTGGGCCCCTCGGGGGTCCGCCGACATCGCCCCTTCGCCTATTTATTCCCCGAGACGCGAAAACCCTAAAACACCGAGCCTTTCATCCAGAACATATTCGCTGCCGCCGCCGTCGTCAACCCTAACTCGGGGGGTTCTGAAGCTCTTCCCGGCACCCTGCCGGAGAGGGGAATCATCACCGGAGGGCTCTACATCGCCATGCCCGCCTCCGGAGTGATGCGTGAGTAGTTCATCCTTGGACTATGGGTCCATAGCAGTAGCTAGATGGTTGTCTTCTCCACTTGTGCCATCATGTTTAGATCTTGTGAGCTGCCTATCATGATCAAGATCATCTTATTGTAATGCTACATGTTGTGTTTGCTGGGATCTGACTTATATTGATACCTATGTGGAGCTGAATATTATATTATCATGTCTATGTCATTTGTGATCTTGCATGCTCTCCGTTACTTGTTGAAGCCTTGGCCACGTGAATACTTGTAACTCCAAGAGGGGGTATTTATGCATGATAGTTGGGTTCAACCTCTATTTAACCTGGGATAGTGACAGCAAGTTCTAAGGTTGTAGATGTGTTGTTGCCACTAGGGGTAAAACAGCAATGCTTTATTCAAGGATGAATGTATTGTTTACATTACGCACATTACTTAATGCAATTGTCTGTTGCTTGCAACTTAATACTGGAAGGGGTACGGATGTTAACCGGAAAGTGGACTATTTAGGCATAGATGCATGCTGGATAGCGGTCTATGTACTTTGTCGTAATGCCCAAATGAATCTCATAGTAGACACCACAGCTCACACATGCATGTTATATGCACTTATCAATTGTCAATTGCCCAGCTGTAATTTGTTTACCCAGCATGTTAGTTATCTTATTGGAGAGACACCACTAGTGAACTGTGGACCCCGGTCCATTCTTTTACATCTGAAATACAATCTACTGCAATCATTGTTCTCTACTGTTTTATGCAAACAAACATCATTTCCATTCGATACGTTTAACCCTTTGTTTTCAGCAAGCCGGTGAGATTGACAACCTCACTGTTAAGTTGGGGCAAAGTAATTTGATTGTGTTGTGCAGGTTCCACGTTGGCACCGGAATCCCTGGTGTTGCGCCGCACTACACTCCTTCACCAACACCTTCGAAGCAAACCTCGTTTTCCTACTGGTCGATTAAACCTTGGTTTCATACTGAGGGAAAACTTACTGCTGCACTCATCATACCTTCCTCTTGGGGTTCCCAACTGACGTGTGACGTACAAGCATTATTTCTGGCACTATTGCCGGGGAGATATTCCCTCATCAACTTAGAGCCACCAAGGGTTAATTCCAGAAAAATGGGGGAGTTGTTAATTATTCCCAAAACTTAATATAAATCATGAATATAACCCTTATATGATGCAAATAACATGGAATAACATGTAATAAAATGTAAAGTTCATGTATGCATTTACATGCATCAGCCACGTAAGGCAGCGAAACCGGAGCATAACAAAGAAGACAGACTGCATGGCACATCTAAGAGTTAAGAGGAGAGGGGAGAAATGGCATGTGACCATGTTTGTTGAGGAACACAACCATCCATGCATCAAGAAGTTCAATTTGAAGAGATACTTAAGGTCACATAGAGGCATTCCTAGAGAGGAGAAGGAGTTCATAAAGTTGTTACATAAGGTTAACCTATCTGCTGGCAGGGTGATGCCAATTATGGCTGAGTTGTATGGCAAGCTAGCAAATGTTCCATATGTGAAGAAGGATGTTAGCAACTACATGGCTACCATTGATGAAGAGACCACAAACAAGGACATGAAGATGCTGGTTGAACAGTTCAAGCTAATTCAGAAAGATGATC
Source organism: Poa pratensis (assembly GCA_947311845.1). Taxonomy (NCBI): domain Eukaryota; kingdom Viridiplantae; phylum Streptophyta; class Magnoliopsida; order Poales; family Poaceae; genus Poa; species Poa pratensis. The sequence continues at coordinate 8,339,204 of CAMZMU010000080.1, read as the reverse complement.
CAGATTTCACTTACAAAATACATAAGGACCATGCTAACAGTGCAGACCGTATCTTCTGGGTTGATGGGGCAGCAAGGACAGCATACAAGACATACAATGACTGTTTGTCGTTTGACAGCACTTACATGACTAATAAGTACAAAATGCCATTTGCGCCTTTCATTGGGATAAACCGGTTCGGCCACTCTATTCAGCTAGGGTGTGGGTTCCTCCGGAATGAGACAGTGGCTGATTTTGTATGGCTTTATGAGGCGTTCCTTGAGGCTATGGATGGTGTTCAGCCACAGAATTTCATTACTGATCAAGATGGAGCCATGAGGAGTGCCATTTTGGTAGCATTTCCAGATGCATGCCACAGGAATTGTCGCTGGCATATCATGCAAAATGCGCAGAGCGTCTTGGGGAACTTTATGTCAAAACATGAGGAACTACGTCGAGAGCTAAATGAAACAATTGATCACAGCATGACTGAAGATGAATTTGAGATGAGGTGGGCAGCGATGATCTTGAAGCATAATGTTGGAGATAATACCCACTTGCAAGATCTTTACGATCTGCGGACTACTTTTGTTCCAGCTTACTTCAGGGATCGCTTTTTCCCCTTCCTTCAGACTACTTCCCGCAGTGAGGGTTTCAATGCAGTTCTGAAGAAATACGTTACCCCAAACAATAGCATCACACATTTCTTCCTACAATATCTGAAACTACAGGAGAAGATAGAAGTTGCGGATGATGCTTCTGAATTTGAAATAGAAGATAAGGTACTTAGGGTCTGGTCAGATTACCCTCTGGAGAAGCAAGCACTGGAGGTTTATACACGAGAAATATACTTGCGTTTCCGTGGTGAGCTAAGGAAAATTACATCATATAATGCCAACCATGCTAGTGGGCAAATATTTGATGTTGTTCCAATTAGAGGGTCTGTTTTTGGGTATGGGAGGAGGAGTTACAGGGTGGATGCTAATGCAGATGAGGCAACTTACATTTGCGAGTGCTCGAAATTCAACAGGGACGGGCTGTTGTGTTGCCATATAATGAGGGTCATGGTGCAACTCGGTGCAACTGATTCTATACCGGCACATTATATTCTACCTAGGTGGACAGCGCCTGAGGACGACATTGTGGCTAGTAAAATTGACTTGCCTGAGGTGCCAACTGACAGAAAGTTGACCAACAAGGAGAAGAACCTTCTACGCTATGGGACACTATGCAATGATTTCACAGATGTTGCGAAACTTGCATGTACATCAGACAAAGCGACGGCACTTGCTGATAAGTACATGCGTGACTTAGTCACTGCACTCAAATCTTTGAAAGTATCAGAATCAGCGAAGCGGAAAAACAAGAAGAAAGCTAACCCAACTGAGGGTGGGACACCTGAAGTGGAGATTCCTGATGTTGATGGTGAAGGTATCAGGGATCCTACAGCAACTACATCTAGAGGGCGTCCAGGGGAGAAAAGAAAGAAGTCAGGTCTTCATCTGAAGGCCAAGAAACCTGTGAAGTGTTCTGTGTGTGGTTCAATACATCATACTTCGGGCAATTGCCCCTCGAAGCTCACTCCTGGCCTGAACCCATGGAGCAGGATTTATTGCGAAATATGGTTTGAGATTTGAAAAGTAGTTTTCTTAGTTAATGGAAAACTGAATGGTACTTGAAGCTATGTAACTTTAGGTGATGGATGTATTCCCAGAATTTTGTGGTAAACAGATAACTATTTCATCTTACTAAATGGCCAATGTATGTCTGGTTTATGTACTTTTATGTTGCATGGTGAAAAACATTGCGGGAAAATACATTGCAAACCATAAATGTAGTTTGCATGGTGCTATATTACACAAGAAGGGAAAAAAAGTTCAAAAACTAGGTAGATTGTACAAAGCCCAGCATGTACCTATTGCATGCTCAGTTGGGGAACAACAGCTCATGCCATGCGATCAAATTCTCTTGGCGTCTAGCCACTTTTGCATTAGAAGTTTCCTCGTAGTTGGCATGTCTGCTTGAGTGAAAGCAGGAACCAATCTCCTCCCATCCCAGTGTTCAATGAACAGAAGCATGAAGTAGCCGCAGTCACAACTTGCGAAGAAGTAAACAAAAAAGTGATCAATGGATGTAGTTCTAGCCCTGTATTGCAAACAAAACATGTAGGGGGCAACAAAATTTGCAGGAAAAAAGGGAATGGCTGATGTAGTTTACCTTGATTTTTGCATTGGAGTATCAATGTACTCCGTTCTCCATTTGGATATGTCAATTTTCGATCCGTTGTAATTCAACGCCCACAAGTGCTTGATGGCGCCAATAATGGCTGCTGAGTCTGACATGAGACTAGGAGTCCCTTTTTTCCTCAATGAGTCCATCACTTCGAATCTCTCTGCCTTAAGATTCAAAACTATTAGGTAGTAGTGGCCAGTGAAATCTTTGTTCTTTCGGCGAGATGTCTCTCTGGTGTTTGGTCCGAGATCTTGGAGAACACTGAACATGAGCTGCACCATTTTGATAAAAAAAGAAGAGAATGACACCTCTTTTTAAAAAATCTATGTGGACAGAAAATGATGAACCAGTCTACAAATTGGTTGTAAGTACAACTGGAAAATGACAAGTGACAGCACTAACCAATTCCTTATGATCAAGACGATTTGTAGGCGAACACTCGAATGCTTTCTGTACAGCACGGTCATTTATGCATACTGCACTCCTCAGCTTTGTCTGCATAGAAAAACCACATTAGGAAAAAAAGAATCACGTGAAAAGAATAAAACAACAATTGGGAGATGAGAGTGAGTGGAGTAACAAGTAAATGGTTGTTGAACTAACCCCAATTGTAAGTGGCATCACAAGTTTCTTGTGTTTTGCCATTTCCTTAGAAAGAACATTTAAAGCGAGTTCGCATGTAGAGTTACTGAGCCAACCAGTGGGCTGACAGAGTCTGCCAAATCTCGCACGTAAATGAACCAGTCGCCATAATCAACTATCTTCTCTTTGTTGATTCATCTACAGTTCTGCCCCCATATGAACATAATTTGTTGTACACTTCCAATGTGGACTTCGAGGCAACAAGTTTCTTCCCACCTTGCATGTATGGCGACTTCTGATTAGCTACTGTCTTGACAAGTCTCTTTTGATGAGCTTGCGGAACTGGAGTGTAACTATTTGGCGCAGAGGGTGAGGATGTAGATCCTTGTAACCTTTTGCCCTTATCAACAACTGTGTCTTTGCAGGCATCTCGATAGTAGCGTAGATCTTATCCAGTGAATCTCCACTGTCTTCATTGCTAGAAATCACAACAAGCTCTCCTCACAAGCAGCTGGTCCTTCATTTGCAACAGCTGGAACTGGGGAGTCATCAAACCAAGGTCGAAGGTGGGGCAGTCATCTATTAGTTCTTGCCGTTCTCGCTCTCTTCTCTGTTGTTCCGTTTCTGGTGCTGAGTCAGTGCTCCCAAATTCTAAATCAAGCTTCCTGCTCATGTTGTCCTTCATTAGTGGTGGTGATGACTGACCCTGTTGACCATCCACTGTCTGTAAGTTCTGTTTATCCATGTTCCTGCCTGCATTTATCTTCGCTGTAGCAAAGCGTGTTCGCCTTTGTGGGCTTCTGTTTGGGATGCCACTGGAACCTACATCCCAGTTAGGACTATCCTTGCTAGGTGATGGGGGTTTAAGTGGAGACATGGATCTTGTCACTGGTCTGCTGCGAGTTGGGCTGTCTTGAGCGGGTAGAAATGTGACGCGCTTGGAGCCAGTTCTCGGGCTGCATTTCGGGTCACCAGGTTGGATTCTAGCTTTTAAACTTGACTTTGGAGTCTGACACAAAGAAGTCTTTTGCTGTTCTTCCATCAAAACTACATTACTGCCATTTTCCACTGCTGGCTCCTTTGATGCCGATTTTAGCTGCTCCTCATTATTGCTTCCATCTGCACTAGACTGTGACCCTGTGCCATATATCTGAAGTTGCTTCAAAGCTTCAACTCCTGGCATTACTAGCCCAACAGTAGCTTCATTCGTACTCCCATTGCTGACTGCAACGTTGCTCAAGCTCGTCGGATTTGCTGCTGCATGGCCTGTGGCAATCTCCAAATCCAACTCAAAAGTATCTACATCTCCAGGAGCAGAAACTTCATCCACTTTGTGCTGCAAGATTTTCCTCGAGTGGTTCAGTTTGCTGAACATGATCTGACTTAGGCCTTTTTGAGCTTCCACTGACAGTAGGCAAGGTCTCATCATTCTGTTCCCTCTTCCTGGTCCCCTTTGCAGAATTACTGGAACAGCTATTGGGTCTTTGGCTGTGTTGTTCATTAACATCTCAGTGTCACCATCCCCATCTCCGTTCACTCCTTCCGCTACCGTTTTTCTGGTGCGTCCATTTTTCCTGCGTCTTGTTCTATTACTGTGTTGATGACCTTCATGATGCTCCTCCTCAAGTGGGGCCTTTGAACTGCTTGTCAGGTTCTTCAAGAACTGAGCCAGCCCATCCTCAAAGACATTGCACATCTCAATGACAGCTACTCTGTATTTTGCCAATTCCTGTTCAATAATAAAATTTGTTACAGTTAACGCATGACAAGTGACATTCAGTAAACTACATGTGGTTTCAGAAAACTACATGAAAAGAAAAAATACATGCAGCATATTAATTTCATGTAGAATCAGACATGGAGTTTACATTAAAATACATTGTGGTTCAGTAAAACTACGTGTGATTAATCAGAAAAGACTACGAAAACAGTGCAATAAATTTGTTACAGTTAACGCATGACAAGTGACATTCAGTAAACTACATGTGATTTCAGAAAACTACATGAAGAAAACTAAATGCAGCATATTAATTTCATTTAGAATCTGACATGGAGTTTACATTAAAAAACATTGTGGTTCAGTAAAACTACATGTGATTAATCAGAAAAATTACGAAAACAGTGCAACAAATGCAAAAAAGGAGATGGTCTCTTACGTCTTCTGTGAGATCACCCGGGACATGTGTTTTTATAAACAAGTCAAGAACTGACGGTCCTGCTGAGAATAAAGTCACCTTAATCCTGAAACATGCCTTCAACTATAACAAAAAAAAGAAAAAGTAAACAAGGTCAGATATTAAGTTTTGAATGCAGAACAAAAATGCAGTTTAGAAAAAGATAAAAGAATGCGCAAAGGGATAAAAAAGAGTAGACTACAACTTACAGTAGCTTTCCAAAAGATCCATCACTATTTGTATCCAATTCAACCGCAAGCCTAACCAACTTGTTGGTCCATACGCATATTCGAGTACCGTCTTCAGGCACATGTATTGCATCTGTTTCCAAAGAATCAACGTATCGAACCTGCGCAAAAAGAAAGAAACATCTTAGATGGCTTTTTGACAACGTTTACCAAAAATAGCAAGTGGTGCAAAAGCGCAAACAGAACACATATTGAACACCTAACAGAATGAAGAACAGGAACTGACCATCAGATATGGCATGCAAGCCTTAAACCAATTTTTGGTACCCTTTGCCCTTGCGGTCTGGATCATTATGTCAATGATGAACTTTGGCCAGTTTAGACTGCGCATATCTTCTGTTTTAACCAAAGAAGGGTAGCATCTTGGGCTGACTCCAGTGCAAGTGGTTGGAGCAAAAACAGCGCATGACAAGTATATGCAAAATTTCCTCAAAAAGATCTGGTCAGGCGGATGTGTCGGTCCTAGTTCTTTTTCAAGCCATGCAAGCGATGGCTGCTTCCCATCCGTGATCCCAAACATATCCAGCATTGCTTTTGAAGCTTTAGTGTCCATGTAGTAAGAAATAGGGGTGCTGCCCATGGGCAGTCCTAGAACGCTGACAACTGACTGCAGGTCTATTGGAACCCTGCCCCTAGCACCAAAATCCAACTCGCACGTATCTGGGTTGAAGCACCCCATCAAGAATTTGCATAGCTCAGGAATAAGCTTCGAAACCTTCCACTGAAGAATGTCTCCCAAGTCTGCACTGACTATAACTCACACTGGTCCTTAGTGAAAGCTTTGCATACTCTGAAGATCTTCATTGGAGAGGCACGGTTGAAAAGACCACTCTGCCAGGTAAGAAAACATGAGTTTCCATTTGGTTCCAAAACTTTACTACAGGCAAAAATAAAACTAGAAAAGAACTGAAAAATAGTTATGAACAAGCAAAAAAGACAAGCAGTACATTGTTTTTATTCCCCTGTCCAACTTCTTCATTCTGTGGTTCTTGGTCATCAGGTTGAGGAGGTGGGGCATCATCTTGCTGAGGGAGTTGACCATCTTCTATATCATCTTCAAGTAAAGGGTCTATAGGTTCTTCAGGGGCTCGCACTTTCATTTGCAGCCTTTGCTTCAATCTTTTAAACTTTGACAGACCAGGCTTGGGCAAGCTTATAGGTGTGCGGGAGCGTGTCTTAGATACTGGAATCATCATATAGGTCTGCCGGATTCCCTACTGAACTGAAAAAAGATAAAGCATGTTACCGAAACTACCTTTTCCAAATGCTTATGGATTCATTAACAAAAAAAACATGCAGCAAGTAAAAAAAAAAATGGAGCATGACATGGAGTATACATCCTACATATTCAAGAGAAAAAATCAAAAAATGTTATGATAGTGCTTTCCATTAGCTTCTTTAATTTAAAACATACATTTACATGATATGTTAAACAAATGAATCGACACGGCAAACTACATGTAAGCTGTATACATATACATGTGCTTTATACACCTAGAAAATTACATCAGAGTTAATGAGTGGAAAAGCTAAAATATAAATACATAAGGACGCGTCTGAATATAGAAAAGTACATCGAGAATTCGATTAGCTACATCATATCTGACAGTGTAAAACTTACATGATAGCTAAGTCTGATATATCATACATGCTACCAAAAATGCAAAAGCAACCAAAACTGTGGTTACTCTCCTAAACAACCACACCACCAAAAAAATCAGGCACATAGTTCAAGTAACCCCTTGAAAAAAATCTGTAGGAAACTACATGTAATACACATCGAAAACATCTAGACTAGTCGTAAAAAAAATTCAAGGTCCTAGATAACTAGTTCTGGAACTGCACAAAGTTGATGTTCCTCATGTCCTAGATAACTACATCACAATGAACAACACGCCAAATGGTGTAGAACACATAAAACAACATGTAACTAGGTTACTAGTCGTGTATTTTGTAGGGCAAAACTACATATATGATACTACAAATCCACACGGTTTGCAACTGCTTAGATGAAGGAAATGTACCTGTAGATCCGGACTCAGCAGTCACAAAAATCTCACCAGCGCTTATGCACACAACCTGTAAACCAGTACACATATACTACGGATTAGAAGCCAGAAATGAAATCGCAAAAAATCCCCAAAAACCTCAACACCAGAGACAAAAACTAGCAGTGCTTAGGGTTCTAGCTTGAATCACCTGTAGGAGAACTAAGGGGATTCAACTCGACGTGGTTGAATCGAAAGAAATCCACCGGTGCGCGACTCCGAGGCAAGCCCGAGTAGAAGAAGCCAACGAATCAACTCCGCTGCTCCCACACAACCAAATCGACCGCGAGCAGTCGATGAAGAAGCTCCAAGCGCTCTTCCCTCCGGTATGTAGAAGTCAGCTCCGGCGGAAATCGTCGCCGACGGAGCTCGATTTCGCGGCGGGCGCGGAGGAGAAGACGGGGTCGGGATCCACTACCCTGTTCCCAACCACCAAATCGAGCACCCCCAGTAGATGGAGGAGCTCATCACGGGGATCCCTCCGGTATTTGGTGGCCAGCGGCGCCGGGAATCGCCGGCGACGGGGAAGATTTGGAGCGCGAGCTGCGGGAGAGAAGCTCCGCCTCACGGGCGAGAGGTGAGAGGAAGGGGAACGGCACTTCTACCGAGTTTGAACGGTCGGTGCCTTTTGTCCGGAAGCAGACACACGCACGAGTCGCTCCCCACCGCACGATCTTGATCGGACGACGCAAGCGGTGGAGCACCGTGTAAGGACGAGTGCGTGCCCGGTTACGAAATAGATTTTGCGAAAAATAAAACTAGAAAAGAACTGAAAAATAGTTATGAACAAGCAAAAAAGACAAGCAGTACATTGTTTTTATTCCCCTGTCCAACTTCTTCATTCTGTGGTTCTTGGTCATCAGGTTGAGGAGGTGGGGCATCATCTTGCTGAGGGAGTGACCATCTTCTATATCATCTTCAAGTAAAGGGTCTATAGGTTCTTCAGGGGCTCGCACTTTCATTTGCATCCTTTGCTTCAATCTTTTAAACTTTGACAGACCAGGCTTGGGCAAGCTTATAGGTTTGCGGGAGCGTGTCTTAGATACTGGAATCATCATATAGGTCTGCCGGATTCCCTACTGAACTGAAAAAAGATAAAGCATGTTACCGAAACTACCTTTTCCAAATGCTTATGGATTCATTAACAAAAAAAAATGCAGCAAGTAAAATAAAAAAATGGAGCATGACATGGAGTATACATCCTACATATTCAAGAGAAAAAATCAAAAAATGTTATGATAGTGCTTTCCATTAGCTTCTTTAATTTAAAACATACATTTACATGATATGTTAAACAAATGCATCGACACGGCAAACTACATGTAAGCTGTATACATATACATGTGCTTTATGCACCTAGAAAATTACATCAGAGTTAATGAGTGGAAAAGCTAAAATATAAATACATAAGGACGCGTCTGAATATAGAAAAGTACATCGAGAATTCGATTAGCTACATCATATCTGACAGTGTAAAACTTACATGATAGCTAAGTCTGATATATAATACATGCTACCCAAAAATGCAAAAGCAACCAAAAGTGTGGTTACTCTCCTAAACAACCACACCACCAAAAAAAATCAGGCACATAGTTCAAGTAACCCCTTGAAAAAAATCTGTAGGAAACATGTAATACACATCGAGAACATCTAGACTAGTCGTAAAAAAATTTCAAGGTCCTAGATAACTAGTTCTGGAACTGCACAAAGTTGATGTTCCTCATGTCCTAGATAACTACATCACAATGAACAACACGCCAAATGGTGTAAAACACATAAAACAACATGTAACTAGGTTACTAGTCGTGTATTTTGTAGGGCAAAACTACATATATGATACTACAAATCCACACGGTTTGCAACTGCTTAGATGAAGGAGATGTACCTGTAGATCCGGACTCAGCAGTCACAAAAATCTCACCAGCGCTTATGCACACAACCTGTAAACCAGTACACATATACTACGGATTAGAAGCCAGAAATGAAATCGCAAAAAATCCCCCAAAAACCTCAACACCAGAGACAAAAACTAGCAGTACTTAGGATTCTAGCTTGAATCACCTGTAGGAGAACTAAGGGGATTCAACTCGACGTGGTTGAATCGAATGAAATCCACCGGTGCGCGACTCCGAGGCGAGCCCGAGTAGAAGAAGCCAACGAATCAACTCCGCTGCTCCCACACAACCAAATCGACCGCGAGCAGTCGATGAAGAAGCTCCAAGCGCTCTTCCCTCCGGTATGTAGAAGTCAGCTCCGGCGGAAATCGTCGCCGACGGAGCTCGATTTCGCGGCGGGCGCGGAGAAGACGGGGTCGGGATCCACTACCCTGTTCCCAACCACCAAATCGAGCACCCCCAGTAGATGGAGGAGCTCGTCACGGGGATCCCTCCGGTATTTGGTGGCCAGCGGCACCGGGAATCGCCGGCGACGGGGAAGATTTGGAGCGCGAGCTGCGGGAGAGAAGCTCCGCCTCGCGGGCGAGAGGTGAGAGGAAGGGGAACGGCACTTCTACCGAGTTTGAACGGTCGGTGCCTTTTGTCCGGAAGCGGACACACGCACGAGTCGCTCCCCACCGCACGATCTCGATCGGACGACGCGCGCGGTGGTACGAGCGCGTGCCCGGTTACGAAATAGATTTTGCGTTTCTCCACTGCTTCTCTGCTCCGGTCGTCCTTCTGGCTGTGCCTCGGCCTCTCCGAACCAGAACCACACCAGGTCACCGGTCCGGTCTCAACTCGGAACCCTCCCTCCCCCCACGCCAATGCTCTCCTCCTCTTCCACCTCCTCGCCCCACCTCGACGACGCATAAGCCCTAGCGGCCGCCGACTTTGCCCTCCCGCAGGAATCCAGATCCGCGCGCTGTTTCCTCCAGGTAATCCAATCCCCTCGCCGCTTCGCGTAGGCTAGCCCGCACGAACTAGGGTGGAAATTTTGGGATGCGGGGTACCCGCACTTTTTTCTCGATTATAAAAACCCGCATGATGCATTATGCATACATGGAGGCATTGCCATGTCAGTAGTACTCTGCTTGCTGCTCCTCTAAAACCCTAAGTGGGAGTACCAATTGCGGCGAAATCCGCGAAATTGAGCTACTTCGACACTCCTGGTTTTGTGCGTGCTGATTTGCCAAAGCTGTTCTTTGAGTTTTGCCTTCGCGTGGATGGCATGTGCTGCTGCAATGCTGAGGAAATACGCCTCATAGGTGTCTCGTGGCAGGGGAAGATGGCCCTGCTTTTCTCTCTCTAGATAGCATTGTGTCTTCCTTGTGTCGGTGTGAGTAGGGATTTCTGGCTCTCGAGCTCTAGTGGTCGCCTTATTTTTTTTTCCAAAATTCGAAAATCATGTTTACAAGTTTTAGAAAACTACTCCCTCCGATCCGTTTTAAATGTGTCAGGAAAAGAGCTGACGAGGTACGATTTAATAGTAGAACTGGCGACGGTTATTTGGGATCAGAGGGAGTATAAAAAATTTCTGGATGAACTCAATGATGTTAAATCTCAAATTAAAATACTTTGTATTCTGAGCTGCACAAAAGAAAGCATGTATCTGAGTACTGAATTAAAATACTCTGTAGATCTGCTTTTGCATTTATTGTTTTCTCACTACAAAAAATCTGTTTTTTCTTTGTAGTCTCCTTAACATTTTGTACTTTTAGGACAGTAAAGATACGTCTGGTTCTCTCAGAGCATGTAGGGTAGCCCAGTCAAAAACTGGTTGTACGTCATAGATAACATGGCTCTTACATTCTGTTCCGAGGAATCTTGTACCAAAGAAAACCAGGGCAATCATTGTACTCCTATCTTTTACGTAGAAACTTAGAATTCTCTCTGGTTTACATTTGGTATGTACTGTTTAGCAACGCTAGTAGATGCCCATATATAACTTCTTTTCTGTATTCTTAATTGAAAATATATTTCTTCTTGGCTTCAGTATTTCAGCATGGTTGAACCTTCCCCTGACAATGACGTGCTGGAGAAGTGTACGAAAGACATCCTCTCTCTAATTAAACCGGAGGAGGATGATCGGAAAAAACGACAATCTGCAATTGAGGAGCTGGAAATTTCCATCCTGTCAGTTCCAACGTTGAATGGTAACTTACTCCTCTAGCTATCATGGGAGCCTTTTCCATTGTTTGAAAATGATCCTGATAATATTGACAGTGAAATTTATACATAGTCTGCACTCTGCTACTGAATGGAAGGCCTTTCCTTTTGTGCATGCTGTAACATGGACTTTTGATATAGATTTCTGAAACACAGTGGTAATGGACTTTTAATATAGAGTTCTAGAACAAAGTGTTTGTAATCCTGTACAATATGTATGCAAAGCTGAGCGTATCCCCAAATGCAAAGTTGAGCATATCCCCAAAATTTGGTCATAAAGTGTACTCTATTGTAAAGAACCTCAGAGTACTTTGTGTTTCAGAACAGCAAAGACTAAGTGAGAAGCTATGATCAAGTCAAACAATACCCGCACTTCATTTGGATAGTAGTTATATGAAAACACGAGTAAGCTAGAAGTCAGAAGTATTTGAGATTTTACTCATTCTATAGCGGTTTGGTCTTGTTGGGTTAGCAATATGGACTTTCAAATGCGAGTGCTCTCGGTGAATGGTAATGGCAACTCATTGACAAGTCCATGTGGCTGCCCTTGTTTAATTAGTGATCTATATGTCCTTGGTACATTATGTTTTATCTCTTAATCACACTGCACATCATTTACGTAGTACTGGAAAAAAATGGTAATGGCGATATGTGATTTGTCTTCCTAGATATGAGCTTCTCAAACGGCGCGACGATCTTTATTACATGAGGCATTTTTTTCTTGTCATGGACTTAGTAAAAATACAGGTCAAGGAAGTTTTGTAATGACAACTGCAAGGCGAGAGAAGTTTTTCGTGGTGCAGTTTCAATGATGCTTTACCTGATATTCTGAAATTCCCTAACAGGTGCTGCTGTCAAACCTTTTGGATCCTTTCTATCAACTCTTTACTCAAAATCAGGAGATTTGGATTTATCAGTTCAGCTCATGAATAGCTCAAACCCTCCTATAAACAAGAAAAAGAAGCAAAGTGTCTTGAGACAACTAAGGAAAGCTTTGCAAAAAGGAGGTATTTTTTAAATCTATTCCACAATAGATGAGCATGCGTACTTCGTTTACCTGGTATCATATCTGGAAATTGCATTAACCTGAAATGACTAGTTTCTAGTATATGTGTCATACTCATAGCTTTTGTGGTAAAATAGTCATGATATGTTTCTGTTCACCAAGGAATGCAATATCATGTGAGACGGAGTATCATTATAACTAATATATTTTGGTTGATCTATCTAAAATATATTTTTTTCCATGGTTACTTGATTCGCAATACCTTTTGTCTTTTGTCCATATATAATCGTTTTAGCACTCCGTACCCATTTAATATGTCAGTAATTTTGCTGTGTTGCTTTTATAATATTCAGACGTTGCTACATATATGGAGTTCATTCCTCAGGCAAGAATCCCAGTTCTTAAGTATGTAAGCAACCGCTTTGGCATTCCCTGTGACTTATCCGTTGATAACTACCCTGGTCGAATTAAATCCAGAGTCTTCTACTGGATCAGTAAGTTAGATAAGCGCTTTGGTGATATGGTTTTATTGGTAAACCCTTAACTAAGTTATATCTTTTTGCTGCCACATTTTTACGGTAAGCCCAAGGCTCATCTTCATGTTTACTTGCAGATCAAGGAGTGGGCCAAAGCTCAAAACATCAATGATCCAAAAACTGGAACCCTGAACTCCTATTCACTTTGTTTACTTGTTCTCTTCCATTTTCAGGTATTGCTTCTTACTTTTGAAGTTATTCACTGTTATTCTTATTTATGGTTTTATTAACCTTCGTGCTTATCTCCCACGCTTAATTTCAAGACCTGTGAGCCGGCAATTCTACCACCTTTGAAGGACATCTACGAATTCAATTTCCCGGAAGATTTTGAAGGTTTAGTTAACTTACATTTTCTCTGATGGCTGTCTAGCATACCAGTGCCTGGTAATTTACTCATTTCAGTCACATGTAGACATGACGCTGTACAATGAGGAACATCTCGATGATGTTTGTGCTGCAAATATAGCAAAATTTGAAAGCCAGAACAAGGAACAAAGAAATGAAAGCTCTCTTTGTCATCTCCTTGTGACCTTTTTTGACAAGGTAACTGGAATTATGCCCCCACTATCTTCACAAAGTGAACGTTCTTTCTTACAATCTTTATTGTATGTTCTATCATTTGTAGTTCACATCTTGGTATAAACTGCTACTCTCCCTGTTCTGAATTATAAGATGTTTTGGATGTTTCAATATAGACTAAATACGGACAAAACGAATGAACCTATACACTGAAAAGTGTCTAGAATTCTAGATACATGCGATTTAGGAAAAAGTTAAAGCATCTTATATTTCGGAACGGAGGGAGTACTTGTGCTCTTAGGATTTTTTGCATTACCTGGGTTAGGACAATTTATTTTTCTGGTGGCTCATGTTTTTAAAGGAGTGTTGATGTGGCTCATGTTTAAAAGAGGGTTGATGTGGCTCATGTTTTTTCAAAATTTGACCAGTCGAGTTTGGCACTGCACTGATTTCGGAATGCACCTTTCATTTTGTGTATTTGATACTTCAACTAATTGATAGAATATTTCAGCGCGTAACAGAATCATTACCAGAATTGTTAAACTCCATATAACTAGCTATATTTCACAGGATAGCTTAATGCAACACAGCATCAGCCAGACTCAAACTTGCAACTTCTTTTAGCTTGGCAATTAGTATTTATTTCAATGGAAGCACATTTCCAATAAAGCGAACTATTCTCTTTGCAGTTCGCCAAATATGCTAATTCTCCAGTCTCACAGTTGATGTTGTTAGATTTAATCTTCGTATGTGGAAGTATTTTTAAACCTATCTTCAATTGACTATCTGTTGTACGTGTATATGCATGTATGACCTCTGATACAAAAAGGGCACAACCATTCTATCATGAAAAATAATTTCAGCACTTTCCTAGTCTTAACTGGAGGAATAAGCTTAACTGGTTATAATATTGTTGGCAGTTTTGTCATATCGATACTCTTTCAAGTGATGTGATATGTACTTACACGGGTAAGATTGAGAAAATCAAGGACAATCCAAGTCGACGGATGAAGAAATCCCACAGCTTGTTTGTAAGACCAATTTCCCATGCATTTTGCGGCCATTGCGGCTGATATAACTGAAAATTTTAGCCTATTACTGACATTGCTTCTGCTTGTTATTCTTATTTAGGTCGAAGATCCAGTTGAGAGGCCAGACAATGCCGCTAGAGCAGTTCGTATTCAAGGCCTCGACCAAATTGCTAGTGCCTTCAGCGAAACTCATCTCAAGTTTGTTTCTCTCGAGCATTCTGACCGAAACGACTTATTAGCAATGTTGTGCACACCTGCTGTTTGCTCAAAACTTGGTGGAAGAGTCATAGCTAACCCTTATACAAGCACCCCACAAAAGACTCATCAGCATGCCAGAGCTATGAAGCAAGCTAGAGGTAAGGTATCTGATAATCAACGTCGCCAGGGAGCCAGAGGATCTACAGGAAGCAGAGCAGTCCAGAATCCTACTCAGGTGCACACTGATACTACAGGGCGCCAAACGCCAGGACAAGCCAGAGGAGTTACAGGAAGCAGAGCTGTCCATAATCCTACTCAGGCGCACACCAATACTACATGGCGCCAAACTCCGGGACAGTACCAAAATCAGGATCCTCAGTTTCATACCAACACCACAGGGCACCATTACCAGCCAGAGCTATACCAAAACTATTATCCGTATACTCCGGGGTACCAAACAACAGGACCACACCTGAATCAGAGCCATCCACAGGGGCACACTACAAGGTTTCAGTCAGGGGTACCATACCAGAATCATAACTATCATCCGGCGTATGCCCAAGGGCAGTATACAGCATCATACCCGTATCAGAGTGCGGCTTATACAAACAGCGCGCCAGTACCATACCAGTATCACAGTCAACAGCAGGCTTATAGAAACGGGGCCCAAACGGCTGGACCATACCCGTATCAGAGTCGACCTCAGGTTCATCCAACCACCTTTGACTATGCGCCAGGAGCATACCAGAATGGACATTACAATCAGCAGATGTATACTGGAGGTACAGGAGCATACCAGAGCCAGCAAGAGAGACAATACACGCCTGATCGTCACAGTAGCAGGAGTAATAATGGAAATGGCGTGGCTACAAGGTACGAGCCTGTTGCTCGAGGGCTCCAAAATGGACCAGCACGGGACTCGCGATCGCAAGCCTCCACAAGTCGCACATAATGGCAGGGAAGCAGCCAGCATCATACCTGACCGGAACTGCTAACTGCAAGATCTATTTATTCTATCCATTGCGTAACATAGCGTGTTGGTTTCAGTTCATTTAGGCATGTCATATCATCTATTAAGACAGTTGAAGATGTTGTGGAGATTAATGACCCCGAAAGTAATGTTCCGTTAGTTAAATCAAACCATGCGTTCCCATCTTCCTTTACACCGATTAGAGCGCCCTCGCCTTTCGCTCAGCTTTGTGTGTGTGATCACCTGCACCATGTACATCTCCGGATCTCCCTTAACGGCTTAGAGGTGAAGCAATTTGATACTCCCTTTGCTGCAGGGTTTAATAAGATGAGATAATACAAACACGGCGTTTCGGTCATGGGTACTATGTATAACATTTTTAAGATGTCAAGAAATTGTAGAAAAACAATTGGATATAGATTAGGACATATTTGTGTTAGCACAAAAAGTTTCATGGAGAAAAAAATTTCGTGACCTGTCCAAAAAAGACAAAACAATGTCTCGTACAAAATCATTTTGGAACGTCTGGATTTCTCTTTTTTATACAGGTCATAGAAAATGTTTTTTTTCACGAAACTTTTTTGTAATAACATAAAATGTATTGAAATATATCCAAAAATAATAATTTGAATTTTTTGATATTTTGAAAAGTGTTTTTTAAGCAGTGGGTGTATTACCCATGACACGATATGGATTTCCCGAGATAATACTTCCTTTTGTCCCATATTATAGAATATTTTGGCAAATTACTGAGGGAGTACTTTATTAGGTACGCACATAGAATTGTTCTAAAAAATGGAGAGTTTCTGCACCCTGTGTTTGATGTTTAAGATGCATTTTTGACTATCCAATTTTAACTTTGACCATAAATTCTCTTTAAAATATCGAGTTAATCGCAAGGAAGTGCTTTTGAACGTGAATACAATGGTACTGATTTTACATAATATAACACATGTATGATTGGATAAATTACCAGCCAAAATGTAAATTTTAACGGTCAATGAATTATGAATTCTTAGTCTCAGAAAACGACATCCCTCCTTTTTTCCTCCTACTGATCCAGCTCCTCCGCCTCCGATGCGTATTGCCAGTTGCTGCACTTCTAGAAAGTAATGTTTTGCATATGTGCCATTTTTTTCTTTGAGACGATTTTTTGCTTGTAGTTATTCTCTTGTCTACTGTTATCCGCAAGTACACCATGTGCATCGTTTTGATGCAGAGGCTGGGGTATTACCCCATTTCAAAAAAGAAAAACATGAAACCAAGTTCATGGAAATCCCAGTTACAATTATGATTGTCAATTGGTTCACTATTCGTTTTGATGCAGAGGCTGGGGTAGTACCACATTTCTAAAAAAAAAATGAAACCAAGTTCATGGAAATCTCAGTTACAATTATGATTGTCAATTGGTTCACTGTCATATTTGTTACAACTCAGGCTCCTTTTGGTTTCCTTCTGAATTGGCATATTACTAGTGTTACGTTGGAACATAGTTAAAATTGAGATGTTATTCTTTTGCAGGAAATGGTTGAGTTGTTACAGATTCTTAAGTCCTCTCAATTTAAAAATAAATCTTAAATTCCCATGGGAAGCAAAACAGATACCTGTCACCCGTCGGCATACTTTCACATGCCACATAGATTTTGGGAAAAGACGCTGAAGCTGCGGTCCGAGAGCGAGAGGAGGAGCAGGCCGTCACAGGAGGCATGGATCTTGAAGACGTTGAACCCGAGGAACTCCTCGAGGGGATAACGCTTGACATGGTAGTCGTCGAGCCCGAGGACGGGATGGCAACTATCAGAGATTGGATCCGGGCTTTCTACGCCGCTTTGCGTGAGGAGGAGGAGTGACGGCTGGCGTCGGTGGTGGGCGAGGAGGAAATCGGGGGTGGAGGTGAGGCTGCGCCAGCGGCGACAGACGGCACGGCAGCTGAGGATGTCGCTGGCCCGAAGGCGGACGAAGATCTCCCATACTAGGATCTCCTCCGGGAGCGTGGCGGCTCCACGCCCGCGTAGTTACTCTTGGCAGGGGTTTAGCAGTGGTCTCCTCACCCTCGATCTCGGTAGGGTTTTGGACTAGGAGAGATAGGACGCAGACCCGGTTGCGCCAGCTTGTAGAATTACCACGTGTCTTGGCCATCGGGATGCCTTGCGCAATCAACTGGCAGCCGCAACGCCCTAGATCACGAAGCTAGGTATATATAGCCTTCGATTCGATGGAGCCCACGGATGCGCCGCCGTCACAAGGTGTAGTGTGCGCTGTAAGATTTGGTAATCTCTCCTGGAAATAAGACCCATTTAACTGCCTAGTAGGGCTGAACCTCTCAGCCTACGGTGGTTTCTGTACTCCTCGTACCTTTTACCACAGTCTGACGACGAGCCAACATTTCTCTGTAGGGTCAGTTCAAAAAAAAACATTTCTCTGTAGGACAAGATGTACGACCCTGACGACGAGTACGTCTCCTACTGGTTACTGGAGCTCCGGTCACTCGCCAAGGAGAGGGATGAACTTCCCAGGGGCCTCCTACATAAAGCAGATCATCCCGCTCAAGTTTGATAATGGGAATCAGAGAAGAGATCAGCAGGCAGACAAGGCCGAAGATATTTACAGACGACAGAAATAATACTCGTGTGCATGTGTTGATTCTGTACACCATCAATCAAGTATATCCGTAGGAGATGAGCAAATCTTACAGCAGTTGGTCGGAGTGCAAATGAGAGCTCAGAATAGTTCTGTAAAATGTCGGACGTATGATTTGTTTGTGATCTCAGGGCTATCATGGCAAGTTTCAGGTCGACCATGAAGGGTTCCTGTAACCTTCTACGAAAATCAGAAACTGATCTTGCTCTCCTTAACAAGCAGTTATTGTCTTTTGATAATATATCATGAAACAGAACAGAAAGGTCAAAAACATTTTTATCGAGCACAGCTCGACATGGCAATCAGAAACTATCATTCAGAATACCTGATTTCTCAAGAACAAAGTTTGACAATTCTATTTGCCAAACCTAGCCCCACTGCCCACAAACTTAATATTTACAGCAGACAAAAATACTATGGTCAATGCGTTTATAATTTATATCATCGATCAAGAGTAAGTAGGAGATAGAGCGGATGTACAGCAGTTGGTTGGACAGCACATGAGAGCTGTGGTCTTGTGAGGCATTTGCAGTATGTTTCGGTGAAGACGCTCAGCATAGCTGTCCAGAAGGTCTTGATATGGAAATATAACACAAGAAAACAGAAGCCCACAACATCCAACCAAGCACAGTTTAACATGACAATTCGAAACTACAGAAATGCAGTCATCTACATTCAGGTTACCTAATTTCCCAACAAAATTACTTGCCGAAGCTAGCCTCGCTGACGACAAAATTGAACAAAAAGATATATACAGAACTTCCGACGAGATGACACAAAAAGAACCTTGAAAACGACAGCTTCCAAAGGTTGGCAACTCATATGTACAACCTGTACTTGTAGGGAGAACCAGAGTTAAAACTACAACTTCACAGCGGGCGTTTGAGCAGTCATGAAACTTGTAAATGCAGCTTCAGGACTCCGTAACAGATCCTCCCCTCAAGCGATAACCAACGCCGTAACTCTTGGTTGGTATAGGAACGGCAGGTGACCGGTCGACACTTTGAACTTTCCAAGAACGGAACTGTGTATCATGGACAAGGGGATTGCTTGCACGAACTGGCGGAGATCCCATAAAGTACGGAGGAGAAGCCTGCAGATTGCCAAACATTCTATTACTAATTAGAACCTGGTTTGATGACAGGTAAAGGTTGGGCTGTTTGTTTACCTGTGCTAAAAGTTTACTCCAAACACAACCTCAAAAGAAAAAAAGAGAGAAAGAAATGAAATGAAAGTTCAATCCAAAAAAACAAGATAACTTATGACAGGAAGTGGAAGCACATCTCAGAAATACCAAATAGTATGTAATTGTTTTAGAGAGAAGGAGAGTGAATGGAAGAGAGACTAACCTTGCTCAGAATGAAATCAGAGAAATCTTGTGCAGTGGTAAAATCGTACTCCCTGTATGTCCGAATAAGGAAGAATAATCAGTCTAATTAACGACCAAAATACTGAAACTCGAATAAATATCAGATAAACTTGTCAGATCTTTAGAAGTCCAATTCATTATGAAAATTCCAGATCAGAGCAGAGTGCATTCGTTGTAAAATTGAACAAAGTGTTGCATAGTGTTGTCCATTTAAAATACAAATGAGAAAATCATGATCAGGAGAACTGTAGATGGTCCAAATGATATAAGGCAAACTATGCATTCAAATTAGCTAAATTTAGTAATTTCAAAGAAACATGTATTTAATGCCCTAGGAAGTTTTTATAGCCATGATCAGGCAAACTCTAGATGACCAAAATGATTTAAGGCAACAATAAGCATTCAAATTAGCTAAATTTGGTAATTTCATAGAAACACATAAGGCCCAGGAAATTTCTATAACCACTGCTTGATACAAAAAAATCACGCACCACAGTAAAATGTAGAGTAGATCAGAAAATAGAAGTATACCTGCCGCTTTTGCATGGTATTGGACATCGGATCGTCCGGCTTTCTGTGCTTTGGCACGTTTCCATCATTGTTTCTGTCCTCTGCCTCTGTAGCTTTTTCATTTCCTCCATTGTTCCATCACCATGGCGTTCAAGACCTTTTTGTAAGGCAAAACCTAATGTACAATCACTCAGTCTCAGTTGGACAGAAACATAAACTACATCATCCAAGGGAAACATTGGCTAACCTGATGACGGATTCACGACACTCATCAAATGCTCCATACCCATGTCTTGAAAGGGAACGAAGATGTTTCACTCAACAAAGCCCTGCACATAGAAGTGAATGTAAATTATGAGTAAATCCAACTTAAAGAACTGTTTTTTTTTCACAGATCATTGTTCAACTGCATGCTTGCAAAGGTTTCCCCTTCACAGTCGAGTCTGTGCAGGTTATGCTTCAATTATTCAGTGCAACAATATCAGATTTCGTTTCTTAATACGTCTGGGCTTGCCATCCACAAGGCTAGAAACAAAACTAATAAAGCATGATGCTACCCAAAATTCAAAATTTCCCCCTTTATTTTTCCCAGACCAACATGCCCGAAATTCGTATGTACGCGGCCGAATCAATCCATAAAAGCACCGCGAGCAATTCACACCGGCAAGACCCACCGCGAGAACAGAGTTTTTCCACGGTGAATTAATTACAGTACCCATCCGGTAAAAAACCAACGTTCGCAAGAACCAAACTTTAACTACCTTCCGGAACCGTTTCAGTACAGATTTAACTCGGCCATCCCATTAAAGCAAGCAAGAACCTCACGACGACCTAGGGCGGCGGGCGAAACCGCCGGAGCAAGCAGCGCCACGACCACACCACGTAGAACCGAGGGCACAAAGGGAGCAAGAAGAACACTGCTATAGATTGGACGCCATCTTGCTTCTTCCATATTAGGAAACTCGCTAGCCAGACGAAACCAGGGGAAGAAGGCGCGAGCAAGATAAGAAGCAAGAACTCACCTTAGGCGGAGGGGGAGGCGGAGGCGGCGTAGGAAGCGAGACGTGGAGAACCGGCAGCGCCTGACGCGAGTGGAGAGGAGAGCGAGGGGAAAGCGACGGCCGCCGGAGAAAGGGTTGCGGTTCGTGGTTTGGTCGCCGAGTCGAGGATATTATTGCCGACGTGGATCGGATGGACGGCTGCGATCCATGCGAGGGAGGGAAGAGGAAAAGGAAAGACCAGCCACGGCAGCGGGTTCGCTTTGCGTCACGTGATGGTTTGGATCGTGTCATGTGCGGTTGCGTGTGTTGCGCACGTGCCTCGGGACTTGAGAGAGACGGCAGCTTCGATTGTGCAACCCTATGGAGTGTATGGACTATGGTTCCCCTCTCCTTTGTCTCTGTTTGTTACTTCGACTGAGATTGGGGAACCCTAAATTTGTGTCTCAAGTTGTGATTAGGTTTTCGTTGTTGATTTGGCGTTTGCTCTGATGGTGGAGGAGGCGATGTGTTCGATAATGGTACCCTCGGCCTCAATGGCGTGGTTGGTGGCGCCGAGGAGCCAATGGAGGTTTATTGTTTTGGTGCCTATTGATTTGTTCGTTTTGTCACAAGCGGTGAAGTACCTTGTGCATGTTGGTCCCCGAGGTTTTAAGCGTGCAAATCGTCGGTTCTGTCCTGTGACGCTTGCTAGCCCGTGTCACGGCTACGTTGCTGCAACAAGCAATGAAGACACAACGGAGAACAGAGACGCGGCAGCGGATCCGAGACACACACAAGCTGATGGGTGGGACCCGCATGCAGAGCTGTTCCAGAGTGGTTGGCGTCAAAGGATAAGAAGCGAAGCTGGCAGCAGAGAGAGGCATCGAAGAAGAATCTATTACTGCCATCAGGCAACAGCTTCCTTTCCCTTCTTCCTTCTAGCCTGCGTGTTGTTCTTCGATCACGAGACGCGATCTGTATCCAAGTACCCTAAATTCCGAGAGAAACTACTCTGTTCTGTACTCACTGTGTGATTCTAGGTAGAAGTCTTTGACATATGGTTTCAGAGCCAATCGATCTAACGCTCGCAAGTTTTTTGCGGTTGAGGAGAGCTAAATCGAAGCAGGGCGGGCAAGGGAGGCGGAATCGGTCACGATCTGGTCGAGGTTGGGTTCTCCTAGTAAAATCCCTCCCCATATCCCGGTCGGGGCGGCGGAAGCGTCGATCTCGACGGCGGAGTCTGAATCTGAGCTCCAAGGCGGCGAAGGCGACGGTAGATTGCTAGCGGTGTGATTTTCGTGGACGATTCGAGGTTGGCCACAGATCCCTAGCTGTGGCTGGTAAAATCCCTGTGGATCGACGGAATTCTGCGCACCATCGGGAGGCGGAAACTTCGGCGGCGGCAGACGCTTGCATCGGTGTCCGAGACATGGGGTATCTGCGAGAAGG
The DNA here is from genome assembly GCA_947311845.1 of Poa pratensis. Classification (NCBI taxonomy): domain Eukaryota; kingdom Viridiplantae; phylum Streptophyta; class Magnoliopsida; order Poales; family Poaceae; genus Poa; species Poa pratensis. Next base: position 8,316,630 of record CAMZMU010000080.1, on the reverse strand, counting down.
TCCAGATGGAGGAACTTCAGGCGGAGTTGAAGAAATTGGCAGCCCTGTTCAACAAGTACGGCGATGACACGAGCTCCGCACTCATGTCCGTCAAGGATTCCCTCAAGGCCATGGCCAAAACGCACGGCGAGGTGGTCGAGAACATCCAGGGCCTCAACAATTGGGCGCCAACGATCGATGATTCGCTCCGCGACCTTCACCGCACCATTGAGGAGGTGGGCACCCGGGTGGCGGTGCTTGAACTGGAGCACACCACACCGGAGGATCGAACTCCTCGGCCCGGTGGGCACGGCGCAGCAACAACAAATCAAGGCACCGTGACTGCTGCTCCTCGAGCACCAGCACCTGCCCTGGCAAAGGGTATGCGTGTTTTTCGCCACACCCATGTTATCTTTGATCTTAGTGGTGATGATGAGTATGATTCGGTCATGCATGAGCCTCGCTCTCGATTTCGATCAAATAGGCCACCTAGATCTGATTTCCCTAAATTCAATGGTGATAACCCTAGGTGGTGGAAAAAAACTTGCGAAAAATACTTTGCCATGTACTCTGTTGATCATGAAAATTGGGCTAGCTATGCAACTATTCATTTCATAGGTAATGCTGCTCTTTGGCTACAAAACATAGAAGCAGATCATGATGTAGAAAACTGGGAAGAGTTGTGTGTAGCTGTCCATGCAAAATTTGGTAGAGATAAGCATCATAGGGCTCTAGAGGCATTAGAGCGTTGTAAGCAAGTAGGAAGTGTTGAGCAGTACTTCTTTAAGTTCGAGGAGCTTAGGCATAAGGTGCTTGTGCATAATAATCACTATGATGAAGCATTCTTTGTAACAAAATTCATTAGTGGTCTCAAAAAGGAACTTCAGAAGAGAATTCGTTTACATAAACCACGAACGGTTGATGCTGCGTTATCCCTTGCTGAAACACAGGAGGAAATGCTGGAAGAGGCACGGAATTCTCATCATCTCGATACAAGCATGACTACAAGAGCAACTTCACTCGCTCAGGGTTTTCAGGAAAAGGGGTGCTGGCTAATACCCCTGAAGAACACAAGAAGCAGGAGTAGAAAAATGTCAGCAAGCCTGTGTGGGAATCAAAATTCCAGACACTAAAGGCGCAGAGAAGAGCTCGGGGAGAATGCTTCAAGTGCGGTGATAAGTACCAGCCGGGGCACAAATGTAATGCCTCGGTGCCACTTAATCTGGTGGAGCAGTTAATGGAGATTTTACAAACATCACAGCAGGATGATGAACAGGATCAGTCCGATGACAGTGTTGACAGTGACCTGAGGCACATATCAGCGTGTGCGCTGGCCGGAACAGCAAGCAAGAAAAGCTTTCGGCTGCAAGGTAATGTTGGCAGCAAACAAATACTATTGTTGGTCGATTCTGGCAGTGGGGGAAATTTCATTAGCATGGAAGCAGTAAAGCTGTTAGGATTACAAACTGAAGCAGTTAAACCAGTTACAGTTACTGTGGCAAATGGGGCGCAAACAACAGTGGATCAAGCAGTGAAGGCAGTGAACTGGACATGTCAGAAAGCCCAATTTTGCACTGATTTCAGAATTTTCGACCTTCCTTACTATGACATGATTCTGGGTATGGAATGGCTAGACACCTTAGGACCCATGTGGATAGACTGGCAGAAGAGAACATTCCGGTTCACGCAGAATGGGGCTCGGTTAACAGTGAGAGGAGTCAAGAACAAAACAACAGATTGCTCGGCAATAACAGTGGAGGAAGTCAAGCAACTGATGCATGACAATGCAGTAGCTCATGTGGTGGAGCTATGTGCAGCAGCAGACAGTGCTTCTGAAATACCACAGTGCATTGTGGAGTTGTTACAAGAAAATGAGGGTTGTTTTGCTGCACCCAAAGGACTACCTCCTCATCGACAGTATGACCACAAGATCACCCTAATGCCAGGGGTACAACCGGTGAACGTTAAACCCTATCGATACTCACCTCAGCAGAAGGATGAAATCGAGAAACAAATTGCAGACATGCTCAAACAAGGTGTGATTCAGTCGAGTAAGAGTCCATTTGCATCACCAGTTCTGTTAGTGAAGAAAAAGGACGGTTGCTGGAGATTTTGTGTGGATTACAGGCAATTGAACGCAGTTACGATCAAGGATAGATATCCAATGCCAGTCGTAGATGAGCTGTTGGATGAGCTGGCCGGGGCGAAATACTTCACCAAATTAGACCTGCATTCAGGCTATCACCAAATAAGAATGGTGCCACAAGACGAACACAAGACGGCGTTCAAAACTCACAGCGCCCACTATGAGTTCAGGGTGATGCCCTTTGGGCTATCTTGTGCACCGGCAACATTCTAAGCTGCTATGAACTCCATATTTGCTCACATGATTAGGAGATCGGTGCTCGTTTTCGTCGATGACATATTGATATACAGCAAAACTTTGGAAGAACACAGGGAGCATTTGAAGGAAGTATTCGAATTGTTGAAGCAGAATCAACTGTTTGTCAAGAAAAGTAAATGTTCTTTTACTCAGAAGTCCTTAGAGTACCTTGGGCACATCATTGGCCAAGAAGGTGTTGCCACTGATCCATCGAAAATCGAAGCTGTCAAGAACTGGCCAACTCCAATGAACATTAAACAGCTCAGAATTATCTTGGGGATGACAGGATACTACAGAAAGTTCATCAAACATTACGGCATGATTTGCAAGCCGTTGACAAATCTGTTGTGTAAAGGAGTGCAGTTTGTATGGTCTCCTGAAGCCCATGAAGCCTTCCTAGCACTGAAACATGCTATGGTGAATGCTCCAGTTTTAGCAATGCCAATTTTTGAGAAGGAGTTTGTAGTGGAAACGGATGCCTGTGCAACAGGCGTGGGAGCAGTGTTGATGCAGCAAGGGCACCCCTTGGCCTTTTTGAGTCAAGCTCTGGGACCCAAGAAACAGGCACTATCCATATACGATAAAAGAGTGCCTAGCAATTCTCATAGCTTTGGACAAATGGAAGGCCTACCTACAACACAAACCATTTGTGATTCATACGGATCAGCGAAGTCTGATACATCTGGGAGACCACAAGTTCAACACACCCATCCAGCAAAAGGCATTTTTCAGGTTGTTGGGTTTCCAATACAAAATTCTGTACAAGAAAGGAATCACCAACAAAGCAGCTGGCGCCTTGTCACGCAGACCACAAGTATCGATGATGATGGCTGCATCAACTGTTAAACCTTGTTGGCTCGAAACAGTGGTCGAAAGCTACCAGCAAGATCCACAAGCTAAACAATTACTGGCTGATGTAGCAGTGTCAGGAGTAAATCAACAAGGGTATTCGCTACAGGAAGGGATCATAAGATATAAAGGGCGTATTTGGCTGGGTAATCACAAAGAAGCTCATGCTGCTGCCCTGCAAGCCTTACACAGCAGTGCGCTGGGTGGCCATTCTGGCATTGCTGGGACTTACCAGAAGGTCAAGAAGATGTTCTATTGGCCACACATGAAAACTGACATCATTGAATATGTGAAATCATGCCAAACTTGCCAGCGAGCAAAAACTGAGAAAGTCAAGCTGCCAGGCAGGCTGCAGCCACTTCCCGTTCCACCAGATGCGTGGCACACGGTGGGACACGATTTCATTGAAGGGCTCCCGAAATCCAACAAATTTGACACCATATTGGTTATCGTGGACAAGTTCTCCAAGTATGGACACTTCATCCCGCTCAAGCACCCTTTTACTGCTCAGACAGTTGCGCAGGCATTCATGGACCATGTGCATTGCCGACATGGCATGCCATCGGTGCTCATCTCCGACAGGGACAAAGTCTTTACCAGCAGCTTTGGGAAACATTTGTTCAAATTGGCAGATACGACTTTGAACCTTTCATCTTCTTATCACCCGCAGACGGACGGTCAAACTGAGAGGCTCAACCAATGCTTGGAGACATACTTGAGGTGCACCGTGAATGCAAACCCTACTCACTGGTATCGCTGGCTACCTCAAGCAGAGTACTGGTACAATGATAACCCACAAGTATAGGGGATCGCGTGTAGCCTTTTCGATAAGTAACAGTGTCGAACCCAACGAGGAGCTAAAGGTAGGATAATTATTCTCTCAAGTTCTAACAACCACTGATCCAACTCTACGCACACTAAACGTTTGCATTATCTAGAAAATAAAACTACGGTAGCAATACGGGTATGAGAGGTAGTTTTGCAAGATAATAAATACAAGAAAGTAAATGTTAGTGCTGCAGCAATAAAATACACAAAGTAACCATATACTAACAGTACCATGAGTGTGGAAAAGTGGTGGTAATTGTGGTGGCTTTGTCCAAGATTAATTAGTGAAGATACTTGGTTCATTGTCTTCGATGCAGTTTTCTATGTGGGAGAGGCTAAATATACATGCACTCCACTACTTGGGATTACAAGTACTATATGATTGGATTGTTAGCAGGCATCCGCAAATACTAACAATGCATTAAGGTTTCCCCAACCATAGCCTTAAGTTCAAGGTCCTCTTACTCCCATACGTGCAACTAATCGGTTCGCGTTCTCAGGTTTCTGTCACTCCGGCAGAACTTCCCCCGCTTCGTTACAAATACTACCAACACTAGGGTGTTTGATCCATGCGCGCACAAATATAATGGACACCAAAGGACAGCACCATATAGACATACAACTCTAATGAACCTCATGCATTCAATTAAGCAATCAAAAGACAAATAAACTACGGAAACATGATGTAAATCATAGGATAAATATTATAGCATCAAACACCATGTTTACATAGGACGGTACAGAGGTTTGTGGGAGGATGAACCACTGAATACAAGGAGGATATGGTGATGGAGATGGCGGTGAAGACGACGAAGAGGGCAGCGAGGAGCGCAGGACGGCGGCGGCGGTGGCGGCGGCGCGGGGAACTCCTTTCCCCGCCGCCGGCAAGCTTGGGGAGCGCCGCCCCTTAGCCTCCCTCCTTCATGGCTTCTTGGGAGCCCTCCCCCATGGAGATGGGATCCATGGGGGAGGCAAAAACGTGGCTTTTGGTGGCTGAAATTCGTGGGTGGAGGAGTCCTCCACGAGTTAGGTTTCCTCCCTTTATATATCTTCTCGGATTCCCGTCACCCCCTTTTAGGGTTCCACCAAAACGGGCCTACAGGCCGCGTCCGAACTCCGATTGGGCTGATCTCAGGCTTAAAATCTTCGTATGGAAAATTGTGACAACTTTCGTAACAGCCATGTCTCCATTTGACGTCATCTTCGAGGGTCAAACTGGCAAACTTCGTAAAAAGTTCTCAGACAGATTTCAGGAAAGTCCCAATTCGACTCCAACAAGGTTTACTCTTGTATTCTTGATAATTTCTACACATCAAAGAGTAAAACAAGAACATTGTGCACTTTTGCAACTATTAGTAGGTTAGTCCAAATAAATAATGAACTTAATATAAAACAAGTGCTAAAAGCATGCAAACGGAGCTTGGCTCTGATGGTTGGGTTCCCTGTGGTGGAACCAGCCCACCCAGGTTCAAGTCCTAGACTTGGCATGGGCGTTTGCATTTACCTGGATTTATTCCAGGATTATCCGGCGCTATTCTTTCAGTGGTAGGTGACGTGCCCGTCAACAGCGAGGCGCCTGTGGTGACTTCGTCAACCTCAAGATCTGCCGGCTCAGTCCTTCAGAGGTGCTCATAGGGGTAGGGTGTGCGTGCGTGCGTTCATAGGGTGAGTGTATGTGCGTATTTGTGAGCGTCTGTGTTGTACTGTGTTCTCAAAAAAAAAGTGCTAAAAGCATAAAAATGGCATGAAACAATCAAAAATTATAGATACGTTTTGGACGTATCAACATCCCCAAGCTTAATTCCTGCTCGTCCTCGAGTAGGTAAATGATAACAAAATAATTTTTGATTGTAAATGCTATGATCAGGTCTTTAACAATTGCATGATGTATGGATAATAAAACTTAGCAATCATGTTTCCTAATGAAAAGTATCAACGAACTAAGAGCTTATAACATGAAATTTATAAACATCAACAAGATTGTAATGACCATAATAAAGCATGATAGAGTGGTATCTCGCTTGCCCTTAATTGTGGAGCAAAACATAAATGCCAAGGCACCTCTGAAGTTCAAGTGAAGACTAGATATAGAGATATCAAAGATAAAAGCATCATGGTTATACCTCAATTAATCGTATTCTGGGACAAGCACATTACACTAAGAACGACAGCTATGCTCTCGAAGAAGTGCTCAAAGAAAGGATGGTGACTCAACATAAAAATAAAAGATTGGCCCTTCGCAGAGGGAAGCAGGGATTAACACGTGCTAGAGCTTTTTGTTTTAAAAACAGAGGTAAAAATGTTTTGAGAGGTGTTTGTTAATTGTCAACGAATGGTAGCGGGTGAGAACAGTATTCTACCTGTCAAACGGACTTTTAAGAGCGGCTCCCATGAAGGACGTTATTTCTACCAGCAAGGCAGATCATCCCCTTTCTCTTTGGTTTACACACATTCAGGTATTTCACTGTTTGTCATTGCTTACTGATGAATCAGGGCAAAAGTGTGAAGAGAATTAATTGGTTAAAGTTGTAATTAATTGGGACTGGGCACCCCGTTGCCAGCTCTTTTTGCAAGTTATTGGATAAGCGGATGTATATGCCACTAGTCCAGGTGTAAAAGTCCATTTGACAAATAGAATAAAGAATAACCACACTAATTCCTCATGAGCTAGTAAACATTGACACAAAAAGAGAAATATTTTGAAGGTTTTAAAGGTAGCACATGCAAATTTACTTGGAATGGCTTGAAATACCATGCATAGGAATTTTTTGGTGGACTCTTTGGGATAACTTGGTTTTAAGGATTTGGATGCACGAGCAGCATTCCCGCTCAGTACAAGTGAAGGCTAGCAATAGACTGGGAAGCGACAACCACGAGAGCGATAACGGTCATAATCATGCTTGCGACAAAATAAAATTAACGGAGGCATAAAAACGATACTAAAACTCTGAGGCAAAATAGATCATCAAGGCTTAATTGACTTTTATTTTTCAGTCATAACATGTGTGAGCATGTGCCAAGTCGATTCAAGTGAATTATTCAGAGGAGGATACCACAATACCATACCATCTTATGAACAGGACAATGCATGTTGATATCAAAATAACATAATATGCACTATTAGCTAGTTGAGACTAACCATAAGAAAACATAAACTACTAAACAGTATTATTCACACATCATTTTTAAGTTTCAACAAGTAATCCATTAACCAAGTAAACATTGAAAACAGAGGATAAATAAAATATGTGACGATCCACTTATTAATGTAACTGGTGTTTGATGCTAAGATAAATAGATAATAAAATACAGCCGCTTCAAGTTTAGTTAAGTTCCTATGTTGCTCAAAAAACAAAGTTTAAAGGTTTGCAAACCGTGGGGTTATTGATGAAGAGGGATGCGGGGACATCCCCAAGCTTATGACTTTGGTAATTCTTCAATATTCCATAGTTTGGTGTTCCTTCATTCTCTGTGAAAAAACTTCAACACAAAAACTTTCCCATTCTTTTCTGCGGTTAGACATTAGTACAATAGATAATATTTCCCAAGTGCTACTATTAAACCAAATAAAATTTTGTTTTTAAGTTACAGAAAGGTTGCTTAAATGGCCAACTTATAAATGAAAGGTAAGAACCATTAAAAATCAAATGAAAACGAAAAGAGGCCACTCTTGCAACAAAAGTCAGAATCTGTCCAGAAAAACAGCAGCTGGAAAACGCAATTTTTAGGTGCACTTAAACATGCCCGAAATTTTAGCCAATTTTTGTACATGCAGAGGATTAGGTGCTACAACATCAGTAATTTTTTCGTGATTTTTAGAGCTTCCAGTAAAATATGAAAAATCGCGCAATAAGCAGTAGATACCGAAAACAGAAAATCACTTTTTACATATGTATCAACTAAGCTAAATGGATAAAACTTGGTACTTTATTTTTGATAAACTAAGAAACCAGAGGCTAAGCAAGACCTAAACATGCTAGCTACAGCAAGGAAAACTCTAAATAAAAATCAAAAGTAAAACCCAAATAAAATTAAAATAAAGAACCAAACAAAGAAGCAAAACAAAAGAAAATATTTTTGTTATTTTGAATTTATAAGTGAAAGTAAAGAAGCAATCGAAACCAAATAAGGAGCCTAATAAAACTAAAGAAGGTAAAACCAAGACATATAAAAGCAATTATAATACAAGTTAAGACAATACATATCATGTGGACGGGTAATATAGAGTATGAACGAGACAACCTCATGTTAGTTGATGAATAGGGGGATGACTCGGGCATCCCCAAGCTTAGATGATTGTATCTTCTTGAATATGTTCTTGGGATGCACCTACACATCCCCAAGCTTGAGCTCTTGCGTCTTCTTATTCATCTCATATCACCATATTGATTAGATCTTATAAGCTACATCCACATAAAACTTCACAAAACTCATTAGTAGGGTTAGTACTCATTAAATAAAATCCACTCATGTTCAAGCATTGACAAGTTTTATAATTTTACTCAACATTAGCCACTGTATATACTAAGGTGTTCATGATTTCCGTTGTCCGTCGAAAAACTAATGAAACTAACAACAAGTACAATATTGAATAAACAAAGAAATCTGTCAAAACTGAACAGTCCGTAAAGATGGCATTCAACGAGATAGTTAAGTAGCTCAAATCGAAAAACTTTAGTCTAATGAAAGAAAGATAATAATCTCAGGTTTATGCACAAAAATTTTCAAGTCAAAATACTATTCTGAGATTTATCACGATTTTTTTACAGAGAAGCACAAAATCTGTCTAAACAGAACAGTCAGTAAAGATCGAATTTTTCGACCTATCTACGTACCTTAAATCAAAAAAGTTAGTCTAATGAAAGAAAGCTAATAAGCATCACTTTGCACTCAAGAAATTTCAGATCAAGATCACGTTCTGGTGATTTTAAACATTTAATACGGTGGAGCACAGAAAATCTGTTTCTGGACAGCAAAGTAAAACTATCAACTTTCAATTAACTAAAGACTATAATTAGCATTTTATTTTTATGTACAGAGGTATATACACAATATTTACAATATTTACATGTTTTTAATGAAAAGCTTCCATGGAAAGATTTGTTTTGGTTTCATAGGCATGAACACAAGTGTTCAAGGTCGACCCCCATTTAACCATTACTCATCTTTCCAATCACTTTTCTTTTTGAAAACGTTTTTAGATAACAACTACACCTAATTTTTTTTGTAATTCGCATTCCCTATCCATAGTAAGATAAAGAACAACTTAATACTGAAAATAAAAACTACTTAGAGATAAAGCAAACAAGTGCACACAAGAACATTAACCTACGCTATGGCTCCCCGGCAACGGCGCCAGAAAAGGTCTTGATAACCCACAAGTATAGGGGATCGCGTGTAGCCTTTTCGATAAGTAAGAGTGTCGAACCCAACGAGGAGCTAAAGGTAGGATAAGTATTCTCTCAAGTTCTATCAACCACTGATACAACTCTACGCACACTAAACGTTTGCATTATCTAGAAATAAAACTACGGTAGCAATACGGGTATGAGAGGTAGTTTTGCAAGATAATAAATACAAGAAAGTAAATGTTAGTGCTGCAGCAATAAAATACACTAAGTAACCATATACTAACAGTACCATGAGTGTGGAAAAGTGGTGGTAATTGTGGTGGCTTTGTCCAAGATTAATTAGTGAAGGTACTTGGTTCATTGTCTTCGATGCAGTTTTCTATGTGGGAGAGGCTAAATATACATGCACTCCACTACTTGGGATTACAAGTACTATATGATTGGATTGTTAGCAAGCATCCGCAAATACTAACAATGCATTAAGGTTTCCCCAACCATAGCCTTAAGTTCAAGGTCCTCTTACTCCCATACGTGCAACTAATCGGTTCGCGTTCTCAGGTTTCTGTCACTCCGGCAGAACTTCCCCCGCTTCGTTACAAATACTACCAACCCTAGGGTGTTTGATCCATGCGCGCACAAATATAATGGACACCAAAGGACAGCACCATATAGACATACAACTCTAATGAACCTCATGCATTCAATTAAGCAATCAAAAGACAAATAAACTACGGAAACATGATGTAAATCATAGGATAAATATTATAGCATCAAACACCATGTTTACATAGGACGGTACAGAGGTTTGTGGGAGGATGAACCACTGAATACAAGGAGGAGATGGTGATGGAGATGGCGGTGAAGACGGCGGAGAGGGCAGCGGGGCGCAGGGCGGCGGCGGCGGCGCGGGGAACTCCTTTCCCCGCCGCCGGCAAGCTTGGGGAGCGCCGCCCCTTAGCCTCCCTCCTTCATGGCTTCTTGGGAGCCCTCCCCCATGGAGATGGGATCCATGGGGGAGGCAAAAACGTGGCTTTTGGTGGCTGAAATTCGTGGGTGGAGGAGTCCTCCACGAATTAGGTTTCCTCCCTTTATATATCTTCTCGGATTTCCGTCACCCCCTTTTAGGGTTCCACCAAAACGGGCCTACAGGCCGCGTCCGAACTCCGATTGGGCTGATCTCGGGCTTAAAATCTTCGTATGGAAAATTGTGACAACTTTCGTAACAGCCAGGTCTCCATTTGACGTCATCTTCGAGGGTCAAACTGGCAAACTTCGTAAAAAGTTCTCAGACAGATTTCAGGAAAGTCCCAATTCGACTCCAACAAGGTTTCCTCTTGTATTCTTGATAATTTCTACACATCAAAGAGTAAAACAAGAACATTGTGCACTTTTGCAACTATTAGTAGGTTAGTCCAAATAAATAATAAACTTAATATAAAACAAGTGCTAAAAGCATAAAAATGGCATGAAACAATCAAAAATTATAGATACGTTTTGGACGTATCATACAACACCACTGAGCACTCTGCCTTAGGGCGCTCGTCGTTCAAAGTGCTGTTTGGATGGGAGCCACGGAAATTTGGGATAAATGTGCAGCCTGACATTGGGAACGCAGAACTGGATGCGTGGATTCAGGAAAGAAAAGACATGGTACCACTGATCAGACAGAATTTACTTCAAGCACAACAAAGGATGACATTCCAAGCTGACAAGAACAGGTCTGAGAGGGAGTTTGCAGTGGGGGACTCGGTTTACCTGAGACTGCAACCGTACGTGCAAGCATCAGTTGCGAAACGTTCATCGCAGAAACTGGCGTTTCGGTACTTCGGGCCCTATCTGGTATTGCAGAGAGTGGGGAAAGTGGCATACAAACTTCAGTTGCCGCTGTCAGCCAAAATTCACCTGGTAGTTCACGTGTCGCAGCTGAAGCGGGCAATTCCTCGTAAAACCCAGGTGTGTTCTAGCAAACTATTATCGTTGTGGATTGTGCCCTTGCAGCCAATTCCTCATCTGTTTATTCTGTTGTATTCCTGTAAATTGAAATAGTAATCAGGTTGATTCTGTTGTATTCCTGTAAAATAAAGTTTGTTTCTTATATCTGTTGAACAGAGTAAGTCAGGACCCTTCATTGCTTTTTTAGAGGAAATTAAATTTAGCTGATCCCAATTGTCGCAATGTTTTCTCATTTGAAACAATGCTTACGAGGTGCTACCACGAATTACTAAACGCTATTTTGATATTTCACAAAGATGTTCAGCAGTGATGTTAACCGAAATGTGATGCCTTACTCTGCTCAACTCATGTACTTGAGCTCCAAGAACTTATCTTCTATATACAATATGGGATAATAATGTTCGAGAAATAATGAAGTGATCCGGAGATAATGTTTTCTGCTTAGTACACCAAGGCCACCTTCTTCTGTTTGCATTTCTATTCAGTTCACTTGCATCATTGTCTTATATGTTTTCTCACTCATATACTAATGTACAAGCCACCCTCCCCTCTTTAATCAGTATTGTAGCACATGGTATTCTGGGAGATCACAAACAAGGATTCTTTTCAAGATACAGGTACATGACCTTCCACTCCATCTTCTCCTTTTCGAAACCTGTGTTCTCATCTATTTAACACCAATTTCATTGTTGCTATTCGCTTCATACTATCTGATCCCAGTAGTTAAGAAAACACTGCTAAATGTTTTTAATAAAAATAGTTTAAGAGCAATTTACTTTTTTCACATATAATCTATAGTTATCTTTGTTACTGTTTACTAGGTTTCAAAAAATGCTAGCTATTCTTGTAGTAAAGCAAACTGACAAGATGTTCAGCAAGTAGCAACAGAACAGAGACGATGCCTTATGAAAACGTTGACAGGAAGTGCTTACCTGAATTTAAACTTATTATACTGGTAGAACATTAGATTTTTCTCTTTGCTTTTCTTTCATTCATCCAGCCACCCATCATATTCGATGTTTCCTACATGTTTCTTTGTTAAGAAAAGCTGCATTTATTTCTTCTGGTGATTCATAGATATTTGGATCTTTATTTTTCTTCTTCGCCTACTCTTGGCCAGAGTGTGCGAGCATGTGTTGATTAGCTGTAGTTTGCACTTATTGCTTTATATGTGGTACACAATCTCAGCTTAACAAGTAAAGGGAAATGAAAAAATTGTGACGACGGTTGAACAAGCATTTTGGTTTATTATTCAACCAAATCTATGTCCATCCCTTGTTTAAACAAATAAAGTATTATCCATGCAGTATGAAGGATGATGCATTGGACATGGATACAATTTCTAAGATGCAACATTGAACCCTTTATTTAGCCATCAGTTATTTAGCTATTTAGCGTATGTTTTACCTCGGGATATGCATATATTTGAATTACTTGTCTTGAAACAAAAGGTATACGGGGTACTAATGTATGAGCATATTCACTTCATTCGCTTGAATAACTCTACCTTTTCAACAAATTCAGCCTATCTGAACCGCAAAGATCACAAATGCATGATGTATCTAAATCTAGGATCGAAACGAAGAGAGTTCCGCTTCCCCTAATTAGGACATAAATCGAGCAGTATAGTCTTGTTTTTCCATCTTCACAATCAACAAAGTACTATCCGTATGAAACCACAACGTCATAGAAGTTTGTTCATTTGTATTTTCTTTTATTCTATTCAATTTGCATACTTAGTAGATTTTGGAGAATATATCTGGACGTGTAGTCGCACGGGTCCAGGACAAATGACCAACAGCCACGAAGTGGTTATGGAGAGCTTATATTTCTTCGGTTATGTGGATAGTATTTTCAAACTGGTACATGCTTTATTAGAGTAGTAGACATAGCTTATTGTGAAATTCACTTTGGCATCCATGTGCATATGTAGCTTATTTCTATTGTGTCGTAAGCTAGCTGCGCATTTTTGGTAGCTGAGAATGTATTGAAGAATAATGGTGTAGTTCACTGCTAATAAAACCATTGTGTGCATACAGGTAAATTTTGTTGAAAAGATAAGTTATTCAAGTGAATGAAGTGAACCTTCTACAAATGGGGATAAATACTAAAACGTCTATTTGTACATTATTCTTAATGATTTATATCTTATTTGACCTAGAGTTTGCTTATATTATTTCTCTATTTTCCTGCAAGCGCTAAACTTCAGCTTGTAATGTTCTCTTTAAAATATATACTGCACTTGGGAGAGACGTAATCTTGTATGAAGCTTTTACTTTTTTTTACCTTCTGGTCGTGAGGACTTCATTCTTAATTATATTGTGCGACTTAGCATTGTGGCCTTTCTTTTGTAGAACATATTTTACATTAGCATTTAGAGTCACATCAAATTCTGGATGGAAATATATTTCATGGGTGAATTCACCGCATTATCTTTTAATAAGTAAATGCTTCCTGCCCTGCTGAAGATTTTAAGTTATTATAAACTCTTGGGTTGAAGATAAATGGTCTCATGCAAGATGTTAAAGATGGTGTTGAATCATGGATTCATGATAGTGATCTCTCCGGCGCGGCAAAGCGCGCCAGGTCCTTCTAGTAAGTACGACACTTCTTGACCATTTGTACACTATAGAATGTTTTGTTGGCTACAACAAATCTAAACAATCCTATTCATTCAAATAAAGCTAGACGCTTCAGTTAAGATATATATATGTTTGAATAAAGGTTGTATCTCTATTAAAATGTTAAAATCAATACAAACACATTAGTACATACAACTGGCACAACTTATCCGTGGATGAATGTGGTTTTGCCGTCCCTTAAAATTTTGTTTAGTTTGGATGGAATCGAGTTCATGAAAACGTGTCAAACTAAAATTTGGAAAATCAACATTTTCAAAACGAAATACATTTTTACTTGAGAATTGTTGTATTTGTAGCGATAGATGGTTCAATTGTATAACAATCAAATTTTAATATTATGGTTAATTCTGTAATATAATAAATACATTTAGTTAATATTATATATTGGTTCTATAAGAAAAAAAACAAGTTCAGATTACCGAGAAAAATCTATATAGAAGTAAAAGTATTTTACATAAAATGTTTGGTTTTGCTGCTCCCTTCGGGGACACATCAGGAGAAATTACCTAGCTGCACCCACATGCATGCCATTGTTTTATGTAATAGCGTATGTTTTCTATCCTCTACTATAAATATGAAAAGCGAGGCTTAAGCTGGATCTTTTAAGAAAAGGTATAAACATGTGACTGAAAGTTTCCTTTATACCTCGTTTGCATCCCATATATTGGAGCTAGAATCAATGAACCGTAATTCGATTCCAAAGATTATTATGTATGGTTGTACCTAAAATAAACATCGCCAAATCCTCCCAAACACTATTCCCTAGTTCATCGTAAATTTCAATTCTTCTCTACAACTATCATTTGAGTTAATTTTCTTATAAGCCCCCACATTGACTCTATCCTCGTTTATGCCATTGGTGCTACTCGCTGCAAAGGACAACTCCCTATGTTTGTAAATTTCTCTATGCATCTCCTTTCTTCAACTTTAATCATATGATCCTTAATATATCAACATCGACCATGCTAGATTTGACCAGCTTTTGTAGTAACTCAATGCTGTCTAGAGTAGGTGTTGGATGCTCGCAACTGAGATTCCCTCTTAGACTAACAACAAACTATACAACGAGAAGAACAAGAGGTAGATATGAATATCATCTTTTGTTAGCTTGTGTGTTAGCTGAGCATTCATGTCTTTAGTCCACACCACTCTAATGGGATCCGAATTAATTAATCAGATACATTGTTTCCTCGCACTTACTAACTGCTCAAATGAATGTCGCTTCATACATAGGGATAATAACCCTCATATTTTAATTTTATCTTAGAGTAGTCACTAGTACGGAGAGAGCCTATCGACACAGGTCAAAAACCGATATGGTCTGTCGCTAGCATCTTTTCCATGATGCAGAGGCCTTATTGGGAGCAAACATTTGCTTATGTGGTGGCTCAAAGCAAAAAAAACTTAGATCATATACCCATTGCTGATGTGGAGGCACGTTGAAAACGGGCAACCGTGAAGCACAGTTTGAGTAATTACGCCTTCGATGGTACACCGTGCACTGAGTCCACGAAATCAATCGACACGGTATTTTTAGATGCGTTGGATTGAAAGAAGACTTGGGACAGGTGCGGTTTTCTGTAAAGTGCTTTTAGGTGCCTAGAGTGTCATCCCGCTTTTGATTTGAAGCGTCCGCTCTCGATTTGATGGCTGAGAAACAAAATTTCCAGATTTTTACCGAATGAAGGTTTTCACTGGATACTTTGCCTACCTTTATGGTATAACTTTTTCTTTCTGGAGTGATGTCTAGTTACTTGTCTCTAGATATGCAGCGGGGATATATAGCTCAAGAACATACAGTTTCATCAGGGAACTAATAGTCTAATATACTAAGTTACAAACTGTTTTTTTACAATTAACTAAACAATATCGGGACCAAATATTGTTAAGCTCAAGGGCACGTATAGCACAGTAACAATTCCGTTGGCAAGCTCAAGTTCAGGCAGTGATAGTTCTGAATAAACTATCTATGCTCCTATATATGACCAAAACAAAATAGTAGAGAATATTCCTGTTTGCGTGTGCTTCATAAGTTTTTGAAGTTGTGAGCTGTGATTTCCGTTTTCAGATAATAATTTGTGATGTGTAGACTGTAGAGCCAATGTGATCTAACCGAGAGAAGGAACACAAATAAACATACAGGCTTGCCCAGCAAACAAAACCTTAGACTACCTTGTTGATGCGTGATTTTTCAACCAAATAGTAGTATAGTTTCTTGCAGAGAGAAAACAAACCGGGATGAATACAAGATTATCCGGTCAGAGCACCAACTCGAGAGTGTGGCCCGTGAACACGTAACGGGTGCGCTTGTGCTGCACCATCCTGAGATCACCTTCTTGGCCATGGCCACGCACCGTCTCTACGCCGGTGAGCACAGCAAAACTCTTGCCCGTTTCTTCGTCGAAGAACATCTTGGCGACGCAGAACCTGTTGTGACCCATGCTGATGACCCTGAGAAACCGAGGCACCCAATCCTTCTCACCGGGCAGGGTGGCTTCTTCCCAGACGTACCGCACCGCGGGCGCTTGGCGGCAGGGACCGTCCATGATGGTAGAGAGGTCGACGGCGCAGAGGTGGTATGGCTTTCTGCCGGCGGTGAAGCCAAGCCATAGGCCGAGGTCGGGGACGTGCTCAGCTCTCCCTTCGAACGGCAGCTCCCAGTCCCCGACATGCCTCCACATGTCCAGGTGCCTCCACCCCAGACGTACGGTGGGTGGGATCGAGGCGCGCCGTGTCGAAGCAGTAGGTGCCGTTCTTCCTGTCGGATATGCAGATGCTGGTGCAGCCGTCGGCAGCGCTCTTGATGGCGGCGTAGGACAGGACGAAAGATGGCTTGTTTCCAGGCTGTTGGACGAACGGGGGCGGAGGGAGGATCCGCCATTGCCAGCGCTTGTCGTCGTTGCTGTGGTCGGTCAGTGGCCTGTACTCGAGGACCTCGAAGCAGGAGCGGGGATGGTGCTTGCGGCATAGCTCGGGCACGGGGAGGCGAGCAGGGGTGACGTTCACCCCGGGATAGCGGTTCATGACGTAGAGGCTGTCCTCGTCGGAGCGCCCGGGTGGGTGAGGGAGAGGCTCATGGCATTCAATCCCTTGTCCTCGGAGAGGCCGGGCAGCATGAGGATGAGGGGCTTGTCGGCGTCGAACCACTGCAGGCCGGGGAACACCCCGCCGGTGGCGGATGGGTCGAAGCTCATGATCGGATCGGCCAGGCGCCGCAGCGTCTTGGTGTATTTCTTCTTCTGCTCCTTCTCGTCGTCTGCTGCCGCCGCCGCCTCTTGCGCCGATGGGTAGAAGAGGTGCTTGGCCGCGTCGATGCGGCGCAGCGAGTACAGCTTGTCGGTCCAGTTCTGGACCACCAGATTCACAAACCGCCGGCGGAACATGGTAAATCGGACTTTTCATTCACCCTGGCATGGCGTTGGGGCTTGCGGCGGCGTAATCAGGTATTGACGATCTAGCAATGGCACAACCGATGGTGCCGCATGGAGCGTTACGAGCGCGAGGGAGGGTGGGCCGGGCTCGTTTCGTCGAAACACCGATAGAGCGGCCCACGTTGCAACAAACACACGCGGGAGGAAAAGGATTCAACGAAAAACCCTCGATCGGCATCCCGGCCGGCCGTCGTCTTAGATCTACGCCTATGCGATCTAGGAAAGCCACACGGTGACAGCCATGGCAGCGGAAGTCAATGAGGAAGAGAATAAGATGAAGGTATTCGTCGCCGTCCCTAGGCCCCGCGACCCAGGCCGTCGCCCCGTCACTCTAAAGGTTGTTGCCCTAGAGGTCTCTAGCGACGCCACGGTGGCGAGCGTCAAGGCGACGCTCCACCACATGGAAGGGATCCCTCCGCGCCGGCAGCGCCTCGTGTTCGCCCGCTCAGCCCTGCCGGACGACGACGACACGACGCTGGCCGAGCACGGCGTCACCGACTCGTCTACGTTCCAGCTCGTGGAGACGGATATGCATGTGTTCGTGCGTTGTCTGCTCAACGGCAACATCCGCAACATCGCCTTATCCGGCGTCGAGAGCAGCGACACCGTCGAGAGCTTCCGGCTGAGGTTGCAGGCGCGGGAGGACGTCGGCCAGCTCCGGCCGAAGCAGCAGAGCCTCGTCTGTGGCGGCAACTACATGGAGGACGGCCGCACGCTGGTCGACTACGGCGTCAGAGAACACGTGACGATTACGCTTCTCGCCCGGTCAACTGGTCTGCGCCAAAGGAACCTCGAGCTAGAGATCGAGGTTACGGACACGGTGGGCAGGATTAAGGAGCGGGTGGAGGAGGCGGAGGGGGTCCCGGTGGCCTGCCAGAGCGTCACCTACGGTGGCAAAGAGCTCGACGACGACGGTCGCATGCTGACCAATGACCACGGTAGTGCATTGGAGTGGGTAACTATTGTGTGTGAGCGACAGGAGAAAGACGACGCCACCACCAAAACAAAGGATAGTGGAGACGCCCCGCCAATGGTCGTTGATGCAAAAACAGTTAAGAGATGCGCCAACCTCGAGGTTAGTGGTTTGGGCAAAAAAATCAAAAAGAGCAAACAGATCAAGAAAAGGCCGGCCGTGCAGCGGAGGCGCATCCGCGTCTATCTGATCGGCCCAGAGCTGGCGGCGATCTGCCCTTCGTCGTGTGATGCGGACCCTGCCTGTTAGATATTGAAGGCCAGCTAGCTGAACGTCCTTCGTCTCAATTCTCTTTATCGGTTGCTGAATCCACAACTAGCATAGTTAGCTATATAATTCAAATCAGGCACCTTAAAGGTTTTACTTTTTATCGAAAGTAAAGTTGAAATTTCACGTTCAGATATTCCCACATTTTACTTTGCCCTTATGTAGATGGTATTAGCTTCTTTGCAGTTCCGTCCATTTCGATCAATTTAGTTGCTCGGGCTTTTAGCAACTCTGCTTGTTGTTCAGTAGACTGTAGTGTACTGTAGTCGTTGTACATACAAGTAGTGCATACGTTCATCTCGTGGCCGTTGGCGTTCTCTCATGTATCCCTGCTACCTGTAGAAGGCAAATGCCAGCTGGTGCAGGACCGAGACGATGGCCGCGTCAAGCAAGTTCGTTTTCAGAGTTCAGACTCGACTTCCACCATCTCTCCCTAGAGGATACAAAGATCAGAGTTTGGAGAACGATTCGGCAAGGACCAGCAGGTTCAGTGGCCTGTCCTTAATTTCCCTAGCCTCATCCGCCATCCCAGCATGGCGCGGAGCTCTATTTCCGTGTGTAATCTATACTGCAAAACACGTATAGACTGAGTATTTAGGTGTTTGCCGGCGTCAAAAAACACGGATACTCGCACAACTGGGCATGGCCTAGTATGCTCAAAATACACTCCGCCTAGAGAGCGACACTCCGCACAACCTTCTATATATGTTGAGTATGGAACCATATTCTTCGGCAAAGGAGAAAATTGCAAAAAACCACCAGAGACTAACACTTACATTAGAGTTGGAGTATTATATGTTAGGTATCTCATACCCATTACTCTTATGGGTGCCTCATGATTTGGATGTGGAAGAGGCTTTTGTCAACGGGTTCACAACATTTGCATTAAAATAGTGAAATAAAAACACGACTATCAAGATTTGATTTCATCTTTTAGACTCTCACCATTGCTGGACACTCCTACAACCTCAAGGCCAGACCCAGTACTTCTTCCTGCCAGGAGCATGTGTCCTATCTCCACTTCATGTTGTTGATTTCTCGCCTCCGCTTTCCACTGTCCACCCATCTACACGACCATCATGACATAGATGAAGCCGAGTACTGAGTCAGGTAAGGTGACCATAACGAAGTTAGGATACACATAGTGAATGGATGATGGTAAGGTGACCATAACGACATTTTTTCCAGTGACAAATTCTATTTGAATGTCTTGTTGGATAATTTGAGAGAACATCGTGTGTGTGTGTGAAGGATGTACAACAAAGAAGTGAGGGGCGAGAGTGGGACAGGTTGTTGATGTTGTATGTGAATGAAGGGGGATAGATAGGGAGAGCGCCGGTGGAGGACTTAGTTAGTGCGAAGTGTGTGACACCGCGAGTCACCAAACCAAACTTTTATCAATAGTAAATGATTACTTAATCCCCTAATTAATTTGTTTTGCTTTGTGCCTAGAAACACTCATACATAATAAATGTATATCACTTATGGGTTGGCGACGGTAGTGGTTGATGTGCTACTACGTATTTTCATTGCTCTTTTTTGTAACAATTTCGTCGTGTGTATTCTCGATGTATTGTCTAGCTCTGATATAGTGTTGATGCATAGGTTGGATGTAATTGGTATCGCCAGGATATTAATATATTTTCTTTATAGAAAACTTCACGGGAATAATTATAAGCCATATTGCTTTAATCATTTTATTACAACACTAGCATTTCCCTAGTTTTCAAGATCACGCGTTACTTGTGTGAACTTTTTGGTGCACCTTATGGATATGTATTGTTTGGCAATGACTGAGGTAAGGTTTTGCTTGACTTGTTGCAGCCGTGTTAGAAACATTTCCTTAATTACACGACCATGGACGGAGCACACATGACATGTTGACTAATTATGAACCCACATGGACATAAATGTGAAAATTACTCATTAGTGGGGGATTAGTGAAGAATATACAATCTAGAAGTTGCTAGACAAACCTAGACAATCCTATTGTTAAAGGAAACCTAACCACCATAGTTTATAATCACAGTTGAGATATATGCTAGATATCTGAAGATAGTAAAATAGATAGAACACATAAAACACACTACAATACGTCGAAAGTTCCCCAAGTTTATGTGGATGAATGTGAATTTGTCGCCTTTTATGATTTAAAGAAATATGAGTTTGCTACTATTTATATATATGACATCTAGTTCATGAAAATGTGTCAAAACTATTTTGTGTGTGGAATATCGACACAGTTGTATAAACCAAATAACTTTCTACCTTAGATTTTTCGTTAGCAAACTTTTTGTACTTGTAATGATAGACGATACACGATACAATTGATCGACGACAAACTTGGAGTTGAGGTCTTACATGTGATTAATATTATTAGACATGATAAACAAATATTTGTCAAGATTATGTGCTAAAGGTTTTATTGAAGAAAAAACTAGTTCAAATATATATATATGGTGACAAAAAATCTATAAAAAGGTAAAATATTAGATATAAATAGGTGACATGCTATTTATTTTAGCCCATTAATTATCAACACCAAAGAATAGAAGATGATAATAAAGATGGTCAGATACGCTTCGGGCTATTCCTTGATCAACCAATACTAGAAATGAGGTGATGATAAGAAAGATGATGAGATCTATTTCAGCCTATTCAATAATCAACCAACAAAGGCTTATCATGCCCTCACCAAACCTATGGATGCACATGAACCCTCAAATGGATCCACAAGTCGCCATGTCTCCCAAAACATAAGTTTTTCTTTGGCTCGTGATTCAGGCTAGACTAATACAGAGATCTTATGACCCGAAAGAATTTCTATGTTGAAACATCATATTGTGTTCTCTATGACCATAGCTCCAATGAAACAACGGTGCACCTTTTTCTCTCTTGTGACTATAGCAAGAGTTTTGGGGAACATATTGGAGTAGAATGGAACACAGACATGGAGCTTATTGATAAGATCATGACAGCTAAAGATGGATCTAATAATCCCTTCTTCAGATATACTATTATTACAGGATGCTAGAGCATATGGAATCATAGGAACATAATTATCTTTGATGATGTGCAGAGAAGCATGGATTGGACTACTAATTTCTTAAAATAATCTATTGTTGTCATTACGCATAGTGAAGGATATAGGTATAACAACTAGGATGGGTGGGGGTGAATTGGAGTTTCTAAATTTATACAGATATTGACACATAGGAGAGATATGCGCATAATATATCTTGTGCGGAAGCATTCGGCTTTAAGAAACATGTAGTATTAAGCTCATAGATAATGGCACAACACGATGACGAAGTAGATAGAGATCTGTATTCACAATTAATTTCATCGTGCTTGTGAGAGTGTCAATCTTCAAGCAAGCATGAGTTTAGTTGAAACTATGCTTGAAGATTGTCTATTGAGTTTGGTCAGGCGTACACTCACCATGATCACTTGATCCAAACAGAAATGACCTTTAGTCATCATGATGACCGGCAACACTAAGCAATTGTTTAATCAGTTGTTATGATACCAGTGAGCAAGATATTGAAGATCATTGCCACAGAATTTACCAAGTAATCATCAAGCACTCTAGCGGTTGGCTCATGGAGAATACAGTAATTCTGGATATGCGATAGAAACATATGCTGGTACAAAATGTATATAGATAATGAACGCAATGACATAATTGATATGGATGGCTTGTGAGAATCTGAGCATACATGGATTGCAGAAGATAGAAGAATCGCAAGGATCATTATAGAGTAAAGAGTAGTCATAGGAAATACATATTACAGGCTAAGATTGTGAAAGGAAACAATGTACAAAAGATTAGAGAGAGAAAATAGCAAATACACCTAATTTTTTCCAAAGTTCGAGTTGTTGGCACCAAATCTACGTCTCCGTTATGAGGGGTATGGGAAAGAGCATGGCGCCCCCATGTGTGGTTTTGGTAATTAATGACAGTGTCTATGGACTAATGGTTGCATTGAGTTATAATTGTAGTGCTTGTCCATAGGCAATGCTTGAAATCTATATGTTGGATTCAAGGTTGATGCCATGAAGATAATGATATAATGAAGTATTTGGTATCAAGATCATCGAGTTATATAGATATATTTGATATGATCGAAAAGACGAGTATGTGATGACCAAAGTGTTATTCGAGGGGTTATCCGAAGATTGTTCATGAGAGAGTTGAGCATATTGTATGTCTTGAAGAAAATGATCATGTGATCATTCATGGTTATCTTCAAGACATCACCTAATGAAGAGAGAAGAAAAGATACAAGATTGATCAAGATATTTACCAATACACAAAGCTAGAAGATGTACCAAGTGGGGTCATATATCTCTTGGTAAATTTCCATGGGCTAGCATAAAAGGAAGATTTCATATAGCACATGGAGTATGACGTCAAGAGGTGGTCGTTATCAAGTTCAAGAAGTGCAAGTTCAAGATAAGCATCTCAAAGATATACCATGCTTGCTTGAAGCTTGCCACCCATTTGGAAATAATGCTCAAGTTAAGATGTGCCTAAAAGAGGCACTCCCATAGTGGAGTATGGGGGAGCAATATGTGAGTCTTCACCAAGCAGAGCATAATCAAGAAAGGTGTTTCATCTTGAGGATATCAAGATCGTCATCATCTAACTCAATTGGAATGCGCAAGTCAAAGGTATGATCTTGATAGGGTTTCTATTTTACCGGTCTCATGGTGCTAGTGGGAACCCGAATTATAGGATAGATAACCGTACTATCAAGAGGGGCCCTTGATTGAGTTTCTAGCGTATCGGTCGTATAGAGCTCAAACCTTTGCATACTTGGCATCAACTTTCTTGGTTCTTATTTGACTTTTCTCTATGTTGGGTTTTGTTTCTTGTCGTGATCTTCATGACAAGCTCAAGTTCATTAAAAACGGATTTCATATAGAAAACTTTTTGTGTGTTTTTATATTTGAGGTTTGTCGGTTATTCTTTTACTATGATTTTTCTACGCAGTATTATGAGTCTACTGTTCAAATTTGAGCCAATCCTGGGCACATACGGTTGTGGTTACCATTATAGTATGTATTACCATTCTGGGCGCACATATGGCACATATGGTTGTGCTTACCATTCTGGGCACATACGGCACAACCATATTTGGCATTCTAAGCAGATTCCCAGAATGTATTACCATTCTGGGCACATATGGTTGTGCTTACAATTATAGTATGTATTACCATTCTGGACACATATGGTAGATATATGGTTGCGGATATGGTCTGGTAATGTGGGTAATACAGACTATAATGATAATACATAGTTTGTGTCACTGGCAGATGGTCCCCACCCCATATGCCACACACGACGTTGTAATGTGGGTTAATTGCTACAATTTCGCGGGTTGGCGTCCTTTAAAAAATCAAACTTGGAGATATGCCACTCAATCTTTCATATATGCCATTTTCCCCACTTAACAGAAATAACGGTTGGAAAAATACAATTGTTATAGTATTTACTGCGATATTTACCATACTACCTCCGTGAACAACATTCGGTAACACTTTGGATATTCGGGCGCCCAAAATCCAAATTCAAAGTTTCACCAAAAGTGTGAACTTCTCAGAAAATCAGAAAAGATTATATAAAAAAAAGCAGTAATATGAGTCTACTGTTCAAATTTGAGCCAATTCTGGAGACATATGGTTGTGCTTACCATTATAGTAAGGCGAAAAGAAAAGAAAACTCATCTGTCGCAGCAGCCCCATTAAGCCGAACCACATTGATCTCATTGAGGAACGGGTTTTATAAAGGTGGTGTGAGTAAAGATGTATGGAGTAGAAGTGTTGTCGCTCGAGGTTTACACAGAGCAACCACTCTTTGTGCCAGGAGTTGGATCCCGAGGGAAAACAAACCAAATCCACCATAAAGGTTGATAAGAGTTGAATAATAATTTCAAAACACGACAAGTATTTGTAACGCAAACAACAGATAGGAAGATACCTGATTTAAACTTTACTTTCGATAGTAAAACCTTTAAGATGCCTGATTTAAACTATATAGCCAACTATATATGCTAGTAGTGGATTCAGCAAACTAATAGGAAGAATTGAGACGAAGGACGTGCAGCAGGCCTCCAATATCTAACCGGCAGGGTCCGTATCACACGACGAAGGGCAGATCGCCGCTAGCTCCGGGCCGATCAGACAGACGCGGAGGCGCCTCCTCTGCACGGCTGGCCTTTTCTTGATCCGTTTTCTCTTTTTGCTTTTTTGCCCCAAACCACTAACCTCGATGCCAGGGCGTCTGTTAACTGTTTTTGTTTTCATGGTGGCGTCATTTTTCTCCTGTTTCTCATGTCGCTGACACACAATAAATACCCACTCCAATTCACGACCATCGTCATCGGCCAGCACGGCCAGCACGCGATCGTCGTCGTCGAGCTTCTTGGCACAGTTGGATACGCTCTGGCAGGCCACCGGGACCCCTCCGCCTCCTCCACCCGCTCTTTAATCCTGCCCACCGTGTCGGTAACCTCGATGTCTAGCTCGACATGCCTTCGGCGCAGACCAACAGGCCGGGCTTGAAGCGTAATCGTCGAGCATTCTCCGACCCCGTAGTCCACGAGCGTGTGGCCGTCCTGCAACTGATTGGCGGCGCAGACGAGCCGCTGCCGCTCTGGACGGATGTCCTCCCGCGCCTGCAACCTCAGCCGGAAGCTCTCCACGGTGTCGCTGCTCTCCACGCCGAATAAGGTGATGGTGCGGCCGGCGCTACTGTGCAAACAACGCACGAACACTTGCATATTCGTCTCCACGAGCTGGAACGTCGACGAGTCGGTGACGCCGTGCTCGGCAAGTGTCGTGCCGTCGTCATCCGGCAGGGCCGACCGGGCGAACACGAGGCGCTGCCGGCGCGGAGGGATACCTTCCATGTCGTGGAGCGTCGCCTTGACGCTCGCCACCGTGTCGTCGCTAGAGACATGTAGGGCGACGACCTTTAGGGCGAAGGGGTCATAGAGTACAGGGTCTGGGTCGCGGCGCCGCCTAGGGAGGGTGACGAATACCTTCATCTTCTTCTCTTCCTCGATGACCTCGGCTGCCATTGCTGGGAGGTGCGGCACCGTGTGGCTTTCATAGATCGCGTCGGCGTAGATCTAAGACGCCGGTAGGCCGGGATGCCGATCGAGGGTTTCTCGTTGGATCCTTTTCCTCCAGGTCGTGTGATTGCAAGTTGCGACGTGGCCGTGGCCCGCTCGATCGGTGTTTCAACGAACCCAGGGAAACGAGACCGGCCCACCCTTCCGCTCGTAACGTTCCATGCGGCACAAGCACAAGCTCACCTCAATATCTGGAGATAGACGAGACCTGATTCCGCCGCCGCCCCAACACCATGTTCCACCGGCGGTTTGTGAATCTGGTGGTGCAGAACTGGGCCGACAAGGTGTACGCGCTGCGCCGCATCGACGCGGCCAAGAACCTCTTCTACCCATCGGCACGAGAGGCGGCGGCGGCGGCAGACGACGAGAAGAAGCAGAAGAAGAAATACACCAAGACGCTGCGGCGGCTGGACGATCCGATCATGAGCTTCGACCCGTCCCCCACCGGCGGGATGCTCCCGGGCTGCACTGGTTCGAGCTCTTCGCGCCTGGCCGCGGCGAGGACAGGATCGTCCACTCCAACACGGCAGGGGATACCGGCATGTTCGACGCCGACAGGACCCTCATCCAAACGCTGCCCGGCCTCAACGAGGCCAAGGGATTGAATGCCATGAGCCTCTCCGTAACCCACCCGGGCGGTGCTCCCGACGAGGACAGCCTCTACGTCATGAACCGCCATCCCGGGGTTTACGTAACCCCGCACGAGCTCTGCCGCAAGCACCATCCCCGCTCCTGCTTCGAGGTCCTCGAGTACAGGCCACTGACCGACGACAGCAACGACGGTTTCAAGTTCTGGCAATGGCGGATCCTCCCTCCGCCCCCGTCCGTCCAACCGCCTGGAAAGCTATCTTACGTCCTATCCTACGCTGCCATCAAGAGCGCCGCCGATGGCTGCACCAGCATCTGCATATCCGACAGGGAGAACGGAACCTACTGCTTTGACACGGCGCGCCTCGATCCCACCCACCATCTGGGGTGGAGGCACCTGGACACGTGGAGGCATGTCGGCGACTGGGAGCTGCCGTTCCAAGGGAGAGCCGAGCACGTCCCCGACCTCGGCCTATGGCTGGGCTTCACGGCCGGCAGAAAGCCGTACCACCTCTGCGCCGTCGACCTCTCCACCATCATAGACGGTCCCTGCGACCAAGCGCCCACGCTGCGGTACGTCTGGGAAGAAGCCACCCTGCCCGGCGAGAAGGATTGGGAGCCTCGGCTTCTCAGGGTCATCAGCATGGGTCACAACAGGTTCTGCGTCGCCAAGATGTTCTACGACGAAGAAACGGCCGATGAGTTCGTTGTGCTCACAGGCGTGGAGATGGTGCGCGGCCATGGCCAAGACGGTGATATCCGGATGGTCCAGCACAAGCGCACCCGTTGTCTGTTCACGGACTACAATCTCCAGTGGGTGCTCTGACAGGATAATCTTGCGTTCATCCCTGTTTTTCTGTCTGCGAGAAACTATACTACCATCATTTATTTGGTTGAAAAATTACGCATCAAGAAGATAGTCTAAGGTTTTGTTTGCTGCGTAAGCCTCTGCCTGTATATTTATGTTCCTTCTGTCCGTCAGATTACATTGGCTCTACGGTTTACACATCGCATATTATTATCTGAAAACACAGAATCACAGCTCGCAACTTTAAAACTTGTGAAGCGCACGCAAACAGAAATACTCTACTATTTTGTTTTTGCCATAGGAGCATGGATAGTTTATCCAGAACTGTCACTGTCCGGAACTTGAGCTTGCTAACTGAATTATTACTGTGCTGCATGCCCTTCAGCTTAAGGGTGTGTGCCTTTGTGGCAGGCTAGCCTTTGTGCCTTTGTGGCAGGCTTGTACCCGTCAGCGTCCATAGTTCCACACCAACTAGATGCAGCGCGCGACCATTTGGAGATAAGCAAACGAGGGCCACATTTTAACCTGACGCGGCATACCATGATGCTCCTACCTCTAGTCCCGGTGACAGAAGTATTTTCGTGCGCGTGCGTTCTTCTAATTGATGGACGTTTACGTAGCACACGCCTCCTTCTCAGCTCGTAGTCACCGGGACCAGAGGTAGGAGCATCACCGGTGACTACGAGCTGAGAAGGAGGCGTGTGCTACGTAAACGTCCATCAATTAGAAGAACGCACGCGCACGAAAATACTTCTGCCACGGCATGTATCGTGTTCGTCCCCCCCCCCCCCCCCCCCCCCTCCCTCTATTTTCTCTCAAATCTCTGTACAACTTTAGGTTACAACCAGCGACCAACCTGATGTATACACACAGGCCAGACCCGTGGCTACCCAACGTAGCCGGAGACTGCCGGACACTACTAGCATAAACATAGTAGGAATTGACTACCTAAACCTACACGGCAACTAACCAATTCTTACCTAGCTAGAACTCAAGTAGTACTAGGACTCTCAAACGGACTCGACCTGGCAACATGCACCAATCTCAACCTTGCGTATGGGGCATACTTCACCGATGCATTCACAACATGGCCCATTCACTTTCATGATATTCTCGTGTGCACATCGAATCACCACGTCGCCGTCTTTTTCAACCGCAGGTGTTTACTGAGCATATATAACATGTCTTGGATCGAGCAGCACGACAACAACACAACCCACAAAGATATTACCGTCAAATGTAGATGGTCATCCGAACCATGTTCGGGGCTTTCTCTACAAGAGCATAGCCTTCCACCATGGAAAGATTTTTGCCGTCATCACCACGACAGAAAATCTTTTCGTGCACGGTGAAGGGGATCGTGTGGAGCATGTCATCAAGGAACGGCCACCTGGGGAAGCAAACTATCACAACCACTATGGTGCGGTCAAAGATAACTTCTGGTCACATCAGCTGACAAGAAAAAACTACTGATGGTGCGGTGGAGCGTCCATCGTCAGAGCCATACGGGTAGGCTTCAGGTTGGTCACCGGGAAATAGATCTCCAGGTGTTTGAGGCAGACTTGGAGAAGGGAGAGTGGTCGACAGAGGTAAAGTGTCTGGGCAATCAGGTCCTCTTTGTGGGCCGTACCGGCTCGAGAGCGCTCATGGCAGCTCGTTCATTGGACGCGCGATTCCAAGGGAACCGTGTGTTCCTTCTTGGCTACGAGTGGGCATTTTCAAGATGTCGGGCTGCTGAGATCCGGTGGAACCCTGACTGCGATGAATGCCATGATGACACTCCCAGCTATTAATTGTGTGTATGACATGTTGTGGTATAATTAGAAGATTTTTTCATGAGTATGAATGGGGTGAGGGCGCCCTTTACCCCTAGCGAGAGGTTGCGGGACGCGCACGACGCGCCTTGTGCATGTGGCACGTGGCTGGCGCCTGGTCTAGCGCGAGCGACGCGTTCTTCCCTTTCTTTTCCAATGCAACGATGCAATCTTCTTCTTTTTTTTACAGTAAAACAATAGCTTCATTCATCAATCAGCGGAATTAATTACAATCATGGGTAATGCAAGCAGCTAAGAAAGCCGGGATATAGTTCACCCATAAGCATCTTCTCCTAGTGGCGCTAGCTTGCTTGCAACACAGATGAGCTAAATACTTAGCTTCCCTTCCCACAAAATTCAAACTAAATGTATCAAAAAATCCGCTAAGCTCTTGAACATCCAGGAAGATGGAGGCAGCCTCGGTTTTGTCATAGACACCCGAGTTCCAGAGCTTCACCACATGTTCAGCATCAGTCTCAATGATCACGTTTCTGAAACCTAGATCATGAGCCAACTGCACTGCATCACGAATAGCTTGAATTTCTATCGTCATAGCATCAGTAGCATCCGGGTACCAAAGATCTTGCGCCCTAACCAGGTAACCCAGCCATATAGTCTCTAGTTCCCACCCCTGTGCTCCCTTCTTTTGCTGAAACATATCGAAAGAGCCATCTACATTAATCTTCATAGAATTAGCAGATGGGGGTTTGCACCGGGCTTTAATCTTCACCTTTGGGCGCAAGGCGATCGACTCGCTCACGCTGCTCGTCAGCTGACTTTCACTGCCATGCACATTAGTACGTGACCACGTAAGCCAGTTTTTCTCTCTTTTCGTTTTCTCTGTCTAGTATCAATCGACTATTCGCCTATTCGGTAGTATAAAAGGAGCAAAATTATATATCGCAAAATATTTTGTATCGTGTATTTTGTCACGGGAAGGGGAGACCCAGTATGAATAATAGGAGTACTTCAAAAGAACAACTTGTGTAGAGCTGATTAGGCCAACAAGCTAGCGGATCCACCTTTAAATCCGTTTTCAAGAGGGTGAGTGCATAGTGATGGTAGAAATGGCATTTTAACGTTTTCATTGCGCGACTAATGAGTGTTTCTAAGTACTTTCTCATTGCATCAGTTGCAAACATTTCAAAGGATGATGGGCACCATGCATGGAACTCCTTATGGAAGTTTAGAGGCAATGAAAAAATTAGAGGGAGTCGTCGTGGATGCAATGCCAATCAAGGGCGTCGAGGGTCATCAAAAGCACAGGTGATCATCACGGTACTCAGAGCGCAACATGGAAGGTAGCCGAGTCGACAAGCTTCCCGTGCAACAAAGTAGTCCTTCTATTTAGGATACAAAGTAGCCAGGCAAGACATTTATTTGTTGGGGATGAGCCGCTGCCATTTATGTCTACCATCCGGGTAGTACGTGAAGCTGAATTTAAACCAGCTGATAAGCGCCCCTCTAGTGGAAAAGGTAGATCCATCTAGGAGAGTGCGAGTGCCAGGAGCGCATATGTAGTGAACACGTGCAGTAAGTGGGCAGAAAGGGAAACTCGTTTTATCACAACAACCCCATTAAGCTGAACCAAACTGAACTTATTGACAAAAGTTTTTTATAAAGGTGTTGTGAGCTAGTAAAGAGGTAGAAGTGCTATCGCTAGGGGTTGAGAGAGCGGCCACTAGCCGTGCAAGAGTAGGATCTCAAGGGAAAAGTGGAAAACAAATTAAACCTAATATAAAGGTTGATGGACTAAGTCTGAGTGTATTTGGTATCATTTTGATATTAATATTTTTTTATAAAACAATAAATGTTGATGAAGTGTAAGAGTTGAACAATCTTTTTTCAGACGGCGTCAAGTATTTGTAACGATGGTCGTAATTGAAAGACACCACAGGAAAGGGCGGTAGCCCCAAACAGGCATGTTATACATGATGCATCCAGGGAGTCTATATTTGGTTAATAGGATTTATGCCAATACAGGTTTCATGGGTTGGATCTTTCATACCTCTACCTATGCCATCTTGTTCATTACCAAACCATATATGTAGATGCAACCATATTTTCATACACCAGTACGTGCATGTACTGTCATGTAAAAAAAAAAACATCTAATGCGTAACTCGACTCGATGGCTCGAATGCATCCATCTAGTGGAACCAAAATTTCACAAGTTTCTGGACATGATTTAAAATGTTAGTTTGAGGATCCACATGTGCCCGGAATTGGCTCAAATTTGAATAGTAGACTCATATTACTGGTTTCCTTTTTTATGCAATCTTTTTAGATTTTCTGAGAAGTTCATACTTTTGGTCAAAATTTAATTTTTGTGAACCTTGAATATCCAAAAGCACTACCGAATGTTGTTCATGGAGGTAGTATGGTAAATAACGCTGTACATACTAAAATAAATGTATTTTTCAAATGTTATTCCGTTAAGTGGAGAAAATGGCATATGTGAAATAAATATGGAGTGCACATCTCCAAGTTTGGTTTTTTTTGTAATAGCCACCAACCGTGAAAATTGTAGTGACATACTGACATATATCCAGTTAACCCATATTACAACGGCGTGTGTGACATATGGGGTGGGGAACATCTGCCAGTGACACCTATGTCTTTTCTGCTAAGTCTCGTGATCTCATTAGCCAATATAAATGATGTGTTTTCTTCACTTAATTTCCAAATCATTTGGCCGAGGGAAGAGGTCGTTGCATCCATTCCAAGACACGTCGCACCATCCAGGAGCCCAGGACGTTTTCTCCTGTCAGACACTTCTTCCCTTTCCTTTCCCATTCCTCTCTCCCACCTCGGGCGGTCAGGCCAACAACCACGGTCTCCTCTCCTCCCCTCCATCTCTCCCGTGATCCCAACCCGATCGCGGATCGGGCGCGTCTGGTCTTGCCCGACCTCGCCAACGTGCCTCCCCTTGTCGTCGCGGACTGTCCGTTCGATCCCTGTCGGGGGCGGGGCTGGACTGGAGCCGAGGCGGGCGGCGGCAATGCCGGAGCCACCGGCGGGGCATCGCTTCTCCGGCCTCCGCGGCGCCCGGTGGCGCGCCGATCTCGGGGTCCTCCCGGGCTCCGCCGACGTACCCACCAACGAGCTCCGCCGCGCCGCCGCCGACTCCCGCCGCAGGTCAGTCAGTCAGGCCCCCGCCAACTCCGCCGCTCGTGTTGTTGTTAGATCAATCGCCCTTGCTCTTTGATCAGCGCTCGGGGAAAAGGTTTCTGAATTCCTCTGGGCATTAAGCAATTGACGCCATGGCCCTGGTTTCTTAGGAAATGGGTTCAGTTCCTGGTCAGGTGCTAGTGTTTGATCCGGCGCAGTGTTAACATTGGTCCTAAATAAATAAACTTAGATAATTCGAGGTTCCGAGATTGTGCTCCCGAATGTGATTTGGGTATGTTGGATTGTTGGACTACACGCGTGTGCTTTAATGCTTCATACTTGCTAATCATCATCAGTTATGTAGTAAATGTTTCATGCTATCCGTGAACCAATTTTATCTTTTTATTGTGTTTGGGGAAGAACATGCAAATTTGTTGTCTCCGAGGGTTTTGACTCCTGGCGTGCAATTGGTGTCTGTTGTTGTTGTAGATATGCGAATCTGCGGCGGCGGCTGTTGATAGATCCCCATCTCTCCAAGGATGAAGAAGGTGCTCCTGACCTTGTTATGGAGAACCCACTGTCACAGAATCCAGGTTGGTTAGCTTCTGCCTCTTTTTTTTTTAAGTAAAGCTTCTGCCTCAAATAAGCGCTTTCCGACTTGACATTGCTTGTGACACCGAGCTTTCACTTGTAAAGCTTCAACTTAAATGCTCGTAAATTTAGGCTGTTACATTATATGCTCTACCAAAACGGGTTAATGAAATAAAGTTGATGATGATCTGTCACCAAATGTTTGGTCAAATGGTTGGTGCTAGATGATTCAGGGGAGGCAGGGTGTGATAAGCAGGGTAAAATGCTCGTAGATTTAGTCTGTGAGTACATCAGATCCTTTGGAGCACCTTGCTTGTACCACAATGGTTACTGCAATAAAATTGATGATGATCTGTCACCAACTGTCTGGTTAAATGGTTGGTGCTGGATGACTCAGGAGAGGCAGGGTGGGATAAGGAGGATAGTGTTTAGGCTTTTTTCCCGAGTTTCCAACAACTATGTCTCACTGCTACATAACACCAGCACTCTACTGATCATAGACCAGTTACAACTTACAACAAGGACATGGTGCTGTTTTCCTCAGCAATTTGTGCTTTCTTGGTTCGGCATGTATGCTCGGCAATGCAAGAAAGAGACATCTTTCACATGTTATGTGCATTTTCACGGAAAACGACACAACACATTGTTGCATCATATCTCTCTTTTTTCTTGTTCTAATCATTTTGTACATCATGAATGCAGAAAGCACTTGGGGTCAATATTTCAGGAACGCAGAACTAGAGAAAATGCTGAACCAAGATCTGTCCCGACTCTATCCTGAATTGGGAGAATTCTTCCAAACAGCCACATGTCAGTCCATGCTTGAACGTATATTGTTAGTATGGAGCCTTAGGTACCCAGAGTTTGGATATAAACAAGGTAAGTCACTGGTGTGTATTCAGCTATCGTGCACTCCTCATCTGACCTAACCGGGGAGGAATCCAACTATCTCCAAGCCGTGCAATATGGTATATATAAGAGAAATGGTTTGCTGGCTTCATATTTATTTGATATTTCTTATGGAGCCAATCTTTTATAGATATTTTCCAACTAGTCTTTTGTTATATAACTGCAACCTATTGATGGCAATTAATAATGTAACTAGTTGAATGCCCGTGCATTGCCACGGTCATTATTTATTTTCACTCTTACAAGGATCTTAAATAAAGCAAATGTATCATAATTCATCACATTTATCAATAATTCCACAAGGGACAATTTAGATTTAATCGAGTATTTGTTTTACGTGATATGATTTTTTTTTTGTATATCAGATTGCCACCCATACGCACAAACAGTGATAGTATACTGCACAAGTTACGTGCTTGCTTATTCATAATGCAAATCGTGTCCTAGAATAATATCATGATGCACAAAAAAATCACTGGCCAACATCAGGAGGTCGGAGTTGCAGCCGGAGTGTGCCTGCATCACAGATCTCTGGGCACAGGGGCTAGCCGTCCTCGAGCATGTCTCCTCACGACAAGAGGTTCTGCTCGTTTGGGGGATGCCCAACTCTGCGTAAATCCTCATCTTGCCATCGTCAACCATTGGCATCTCTATATCAAGAAAAAATGTGATACAAAACTCTGAAATTCGTTTTGCCGGCAACACTGGAATTGGTGAGTCGGGAGATGCGCCGGCGGAGGGACAGCGCCGCCGGTGTGCCTGTCGAGCCCGGCTTGGGAGGAGACGGGGGAGGGGCGGAGGGGATGAAGGGGAGGAGGGGAAGTGATTGTGGTGCTGTGTGTGGCGGCACTGCTTTGGAAGAGAAGGAGATGGGAGAGGCACTGGCGGAGGGACAACGTCAGCGGCGTGCCTGCCGAGGTCGGCAATGGAGGAGATGGGGAAGGGGGCGGCGAGGTGGGAGGTTGTGGTGGGCGGTGGAGCCAAGGGAGGCATCGAGAGGCTCCAGGGGAGGACGGCACCGGCGGCGGCCACCACGCCATATGTTTCCTGACGCTGGTCTGCTGGTTCTCACGGGCTCACGGCGGCTATTCCTTTTTTTCTTTTCCCCATTTTCAGGTGGTTGGATGAGGTGGGGGGAGAGATAGGAACACAAGGAGTTATCTGCAAATGTGTAAAGTGGGTGTTCCTATCCGTTAGATATAAATCGAACGATCAGGAACACCCACTTTACACATTTGCAGATAACTCCTTGTGTTCCTATCTCTCCCCCCACCTCATCCAACCACCTGAAAATGGGGAAAATAAAAAAAAGGAAAAGCCGTCGTGAGCCCGTGAGAACCAGCAGACCACCCGCCGGCAGCGTCGGGAAAGATATGGCGCGGTGGCCGCCGCCGGTGCCGTCCTCCCCCGAAGCCTCTCGATGCCTCCCTCAGCTCCACCGCCCACCACAACCTCCCACCTTGCCGCCCACTTCCCCATCTCCTCCATTGTCGACCTCGGCCGGCACGCCGCCGATGTTGTCCCTCCGCCGGTGCCTCTCCCACCTCCTTCTCTTCCAAAGTAGTGTCGCCGCACAGCACCACCATCACTTCCCCTTCTCCTCGCGATCCCCTCCCACGCCGGGCTCGACAGGCACGCCGGCGGCGTTGTCCCTCCGCCGGCGCATCTCCTGACTCACCAATACCAGTGTTACCGGCAAAATGAATTTTAGAGTTTGGTATCACATTTTTTCTTGATGTAGAGATGCCAATGGTAGAAGATGGCAAGGTGAGGATTTACGCAGAGTTGGGCATCCCCCAAACGAGCAGAACCTCTTGTCGTGAGACATGCTTGAGGACGGCCAGCCCCTGTGCCCAGAGATCTGTGATGCATACACTCCAGCTGCACCTCCGACCTCCTGATGTTGGCCAGTGATTTTTTTTGCATCATGATATTATTCTAGGACACGATCTGCATTATGAATAAGTAAGTACGCAACTTGTGCAGTATACTATCAATGATGGTGCGTATGGTTGGCAATCTGATGCACTGGGTCACCAGTACTTTCATTTCTATTTGTGAAAATCCTGGGTAGTTTCTCCTTCCTACTTATGCATGGCTGCTTCACTACAGTACCCTAATTATTTCTTGCTAATCGCTACCATGAATTTCTGCACAAAAAGTTAAATAGTCTGATGTCATTTGTTTGGCCACTTGGTTATGTCTATGAAGGAGAAGGGCAGTTGTTGGTTAAAGAATTGAGTGAAGAAATGGGTGGTCTGTTTTGCACTTCTTGTTTTTATGTTGGTTTGTAATTATATAATTCAACATAGTCAAGGGAAACAACTCGAAAAGGTGACTTAGCATGTGAGATGACATTCGTGCTACAACTACTGAGATTTACTGGATTATTATCTCTATCTTGAGTGATTATTCCGATTATTTTCTTGATCCCAATGTTTGAAATGATTGCTCGGAGAAGAAGCATCATAACTCCAATACAAATATACAAATATATTGTTTAAGCTTCCAGTTATAACTCCTTTGCATATATCTATATCATAATGGCTACGAGCTAATTTCTTTTTGAGTGAACAAAGGCAATGTCCAGCACCAAGCATAGACAAGGACGCGTTGACAATGGTTTGCAAGCGTTGACCCGGAAAAGGGTGACATAGACATCACGTAAAACAAGAAACTCGATTAAATCTAAATTGTCCCTGGTGGAATTATTGATAAATGTGATGAATAATGATACCTTTGCTTTATTTAAGATCCTTGTAAGGGTGAAAATAAATAATGACCGTGGCGACGCACGGGCATTCAACTAGTAGGAGTAGAGATACTAGTGGGTTTCTTGACATGAGCACATTCAACTGAAATAATTTTAGAAAACTAACTAGAGGTGCACATCCTTTGAACAACATGTGGAATTGAATATGTTGTTCTAGCTTCCACATAATGTTTTGACTTACTAGGAGCTGATATATGCTCATTATTTTTTCTTATTCTAATTTCTCTAATATCTATCTATTCTTGTTCTATGTTTGACAGCATAACTCATTTCTCATCAACAGGAATGCATGAACTTTTAGCTCCTCTGCTCTATGTCCTTCACGTTGATGTGCAGCACTTCAAACAAGTCAGGGGGCTTCATGAAGAGTTACTTGGTGATGATTTTGCTGGTCAAACATTTTCAGATAGGCCGAAGCGAAACAGGAGTGACAGGAAAAACGCTTTTGAGGGTAGTGCAGCTAAAATTAGAAGTTTGGACGACCTTGATCCTGACACCAGGGACCTCCTCTTGATAAATGATGCATATGGAGCAGAGGGTGAGCTGGGTATTATTTCATCGGAAAAGTTCATGGAGCATGATGCCTATTGTATGTTTGAGAATTTGATGAATGGTTTGGTGAATGATGAGCAAGGTGTGGTTGCTATCACTGACTTCTATTCTCTCAGTCCTGCACCAGAATCAAGCACGGGTTTAACACCTGTAAGGGAGGCATCATCTGCAATATATCACTTGCTTGCTAGTGTGGATTCCTCTCTTCACAGCCATCTCGTTGAGTTGGGAGTAGAACCTCAGTACTTTGCGCTACGATGGCTTCGAGTCCTATTTGGCCGTGAATTTTCACTTGACAAACTTCTGTTTATTTGGGACGAGATATTCTCTTCTCCAAACCATCCATACTGTGCAGAGATAAAGAGCCGAGGAGACTATCAATTTAAGGTTTTATGTTCTCCACGTGGTGCCCTGATTTTGTCAATGGCAGTCTCGATGATGCTTCATCTCAGATCATCCTTGCTAGGAAGTGAACATGCGACTTCTTGCCTGGTGAGACTGTTGAATTTTCCTGATGACATAGACCTAAAGAACTTGATTGAGAAAGCCAAGTTACTCCAATCTTTTGCTTTGGAACAAAATCTTCCTTCATCTCCTCTCACAGGAAAATCTCCTTTGACTCCACCAAACTATTGGGAAGAGACATGGAAGAAGCTCCAGATGTCAGTAGACAAAAGAAGTGGTGGTCCAATAGCTAGGATGAAGGGAAGGGGATTATTAAGAAGTGTGTCTAACACGGAATCAAATGTTTCCAGAACCAAGGATGCTGATTTTGAAAACAGTAATTTGACTTCAACTAGTCAGTCTGTTGTTGATGAACGTCACAACACAGATATAGTTCCTGTCAATTTGATAAACAGTTTACCACCCATGCCTATAGAACACCGCAAGGATTTTGCTAGTCAGCATATTACAGATTTCATTAGTAGCTCAAACAGTCCATGCGAGGTTGACGTTGACCACACAACTCCTGTTGAAACCCGAAATCGCATTAAAGCAGCTGGTGACTACATGAGGAAGATGAGTCCATCGCTGCTCCGGCGCCATACTGCTTCTGACCTTGATACCCATAATGCGGGAGAACCATGTGTTTCCCATGATGTAAAGGTGGTTAATGAGCCTGATCCACTCTCTGTGCATAATAGTAAGATTGATGAACCCAGTCAGGTAAATGGCAAGATTGATGAAGCAACAGTTACAAATCAAACGCCTGAATCAGTGGATTATCAACCAATTCCAGAGCATACACTATGTTCTGACGTAGGACCAAGTTTGAATGTGGTTGATAAGGAGTTGGCCGGAACATTGAGGTCTCTTGGCGAATCGATGGTTGAAAATGTTCAGGTAACCAAGCTGAAGCTGCTGATTATGAGATTTAAAGTATCTTACTGCCACACGTCACAGTTATTTTCGTAAAAAAATGTCGGTGGCATATATAGCTCTTAGTACCTAACTGGACGTTTGCTAAATCTTCAAAACAGTATGTTGGTGTTTTGTAGACCCTATATTCTGCTAATTTCACATATAGGCGGATCCATGTTAACCATACTCCACGTAATTGCCATGTATAAAATCCGCTCTTGAATCTCGTACACAGAATAACAAGAGAGTTGTCGCGGGCAGATAGGTAGTTTAGTACAAACGTGATATACATCTCACGACAATTAATTCCGATCGGAGGTAGTATATTAAACCCAAGCTCAGATCATGATAATGATATCATTGTGAACAAGTGTGTCGGTGTGTTGTCCTTTGGCTAACTTTCTTGTTTATTTGATAGGCCATTGAATTGTTTTTCCAACCAAATTTGGGCTTGGCTTCTGGGGGAAATGTTTCTGGAACCACAGAGCAAGCCAAGGCGCTAGCAGCTCTCGAAGAACTCAGGAAGATCAGTGATCGTTTACGTCGTATCTAACTAGTACAGCTCTATACCTATTTGCGGGTCTTGACTAGTAGGAGTACAGCATAGCTCTCTCTTTTACATATGTGTTCAGGTAGATATTTGACAAGATTTCCAAATCCTTTGGATGACTGGTATCAGCGTACAGAGTGATGCAAAATACAATTTCTTGAATAGTTTGTACATGATCAATGTAATAACCTGATAAAAAATAATTACTCTGTCTGGACACATTGTCTGGCTGTAAATAAGTGAAGTTGCACACCCTATTCTCTATTGTTGCCAAGTTTGTTCGGGCGCCTGGAACAACGGAAGGTTGATTTTCCTGCCCTTGTCACAGCAAGTGACAATCATTTGTCATTAAAGAACGCAACATAAAATGTGCACTTACTTTTGGGATTCAGTATTGGACTAACACAAGGAAACTGGTGCTAGTGGGCATTGACATGCCATTTATTTGGTCCATCTAGAGCTTGTTTACTCGAATATTTACGACACGGATAGATTGGTTCTATGACATTGATGTCAAAAGAAGCACAGTAGCACCTAAGCCGCATCTCGAACATATACAAGTCACATCACAGATTACCACAGGGCACAACAACGAAAAGATCATTGAGAGTCACTAGGATTACAAAATTTGGGATAACAAAATTTAGATGCACCAGTGATGCCTTTGTAACAGCTAAGTAGATCCATACATAGAATTAAGTTCGACCGCCAAGGGTTTGGCATGGTGCCGCTATTTCCTCATCTTAAAAGTACAAATGCTCCCGTGTATGCCAAACAGTCTCCCATTCCTTTCTCAGCTACTAACCTGACCCCGTCGTCCTGCAAGCAGCGGATGTAGAGGTTAACACTGCAATGATTGCAAGATAAAGCATGAAAGATGACACCGAAAGATTCTGGTGCGACAGAAATTGCAAATCCTTATATTTTGTGTTAATCAATACTTGAGAAGAGCTACTGAACATCTCTTGGTAATTATGGAAGCATGAAAGACAATGACATGGTTGTTGAAATATAAATATACTAGAAAAATACCCCGCGTTGCAGCGGGAATCTATTTAAAATATTATTATGTGAATGAAATGGGTATAAGACGCATGAAATAAATTGTCAAGATTCAGTTGATCACAATAGTCAAGACACTAAATTTAATTCGCGTGACATTGTTGAATATATAAGGACTAAATATTAGTGCCATGGACAATTATATGGCTGAAAAAAGATGACATGGATATGCATGAAAGATGTACTATTAATAATTATTATTAATGGAGATGACATGGACAAATGATTGGCTAAAATAGTGGGTGATGTGTATAGCTTGCATGTTGAGATAGAAAAATAATTAATGCACTTAGTGGGGTTTTGTTTTATAAGAGGTATAGATGCCTAGCCCCTTTCCATCAGTTCGGACTTTTGAGATAGTTGGCTAGTGCAACAATTCTATATGGTATCAGAGCCAAGAGGTCTCGAGTTCGAGACCCTGCTCACGCAGTATATAAAAAAGAAAAAAGATCCTGCGGCCTGCACCGATCCCATGCTAAGGACTAAAATAGCCTAGACATGAGGGGGAGTGTTGAAATATAAATATATGCCTAGCCCCTTTCCATCAGTTCGGACTTTTGAGATAGTTGGCTGGTGCAACAATTCTATAATGGTCTCCCGGATACACAGAAGGCCCACATATAAGCTCCCAATAAGATGGATGCATTGAGGAACCTTAACAAAACCATTGTTTAAGTTCTTACAGGGCTGCTCCCTATTTAAGACTCTGAAAGAACAAGGAGTACCACGTGTACCTCCAAGAGTTGAACCACATCTAACGCAAAGACTAACACATAGGAATATATGACTAGTACGAAAACGGATTCTCACAAATCAAGAATCAAGCAACCAGACAACAAAGAAAACCTAATAAAGACTCATAGCTAACATGGTCAATAGTTAAATACAGTTACAACCGTGGCTAATTCCAAAGTTTCCAACTTTGCTGTAGACAAACCGAAAGCTGCCGACCAACATGTTACAATTCTGAAGGATATGCCAAGGCAGGATAACTATTTAAAAGGCTAATACTTTGAAGAACACGTAGAAAAACAAGATCCTATTATTCCACCTCGAACAGTAGAATTCTGCAATTAACAAGCAAGAAATAAACTCATAAACCAATCGGCTGCTGGAAGCTCCTGAGGCTCAACACCAACCTACCACTCATAATCAAGATAACTATTGAAACGGCGCCGAGGCAAGATAACTATTGAAACGGCTAATGCTTACAAGAAGACGTACAAAAACAATATCCTACTATTCCACCTCAATCAGCAGAATTCTTCAACTAGCAAACGAGCACGCAAGAAACAAATGCATCAACCAATCGGCTGATGGAAGCTCCCGAGGCTCAGCACCAACCTACCACCCATAATCAGAGTCCTAACTTTACAATGTCAGTCTCCTTAACTTTCTTCACAAAATGAATCTACTAAAACAATGAATACAAAATTGAAATATATGTTAGGTGTACTAAATCAGTAAATCCTGAGCATCCAATTTGCCGACTCATTTCTCCACTGATCAAAATTCAAAATAGTCGATATAGATAAGCAATCAACCAAACCTAGCAATCTAGCACTACACTTACAAACTTCTAAAGATAGAATTCATAATCAAAGATAGAAAACTAAGCTAGCTGCTGGGATAACCAAGTGTCAAATAGCATCACGGTTCCCAATTGAAAAAAATCAAACATACAGACGACGCCTTTCGAAAGCTAAATTCTCACCACAATTAATGACTGAATCCAAAATTCATACACAACATGAAGAAATTATTAAGGCACACCGAGTACAGCTTATAAAGAGAAATGGTTTCTACCAAAACTAAGGGGGATTCTAAGTTCTGAACCTACAGATTACAAACTCCACCGCAATACACGGATGCAAGTCCAATCACGCAAAGAAAAAACCATTACCGTTCGTCCCGCCGAGCACGGGCGCCTTCAGGCGACGGCGACGGGCTGCGGCGTTGGCGTCTGCTGCTGCTGCGGCGGCTCCTTGGCGTCGGCGAAGTCCTCCTCGTTGTAGACGACGGTGAGGAAGAGGGAGCAGGAGGGGCAGCGCGCGATCTCCTCCCCGAGCCTGAGGTCGGCGAGCGTGATCTGGAAGAGGTCCCCGCAGGGGCACGGGTACGTGTACGCCCCCAGCTCTTCGCTCCACTCCATGTCCTCGATCTCCACCTCGTCGTACGCCGACATCTCTCCCGAACCCTAGCTCGCTCCCCGCAGAAAAAAATCTCCCACAGTTTCGCGCCGCCGCCGCAGAGAAGAAAGAAGAAGCCGCGTCCGAGGAGGAAGAAAAGTGCAGAACGTTTCTCTGTTAGCCCCTCGCTTATCTTTAATATTCACGAACAGGCCCCGGAGGGGTAAACTCGTCAGTACGACTGCCCAAACCGGAGGCGACGTCGGTTTACAAAGCCAGCATTTTTTTTTTGCTTTGGTAGCCTTTGTATAACTAGATTTCAAATTATGTATATATCACAATGACATGTGGGGTCTTCTAGTCAGTCACACAATTGGCATCTTCTTCCTTGCGTGGGCCATGGCGGCAGGTGAGCTCGCCTCGGGCTCCATCCAAGTCGCCACGCGGGGAGGGGGCTCCATGGAGGCCGCTGGTGCCGGGGAAGGCTCCACGGAGGAGGAAGGCGGATGCGGGGGTGTCGGAAGAGCTCGATTCCACGAGAGCGGAGGCGTAAGGGGGACGCGCCGATGTCGGGGAAGGCTCCACATGCGGAAGGCGGACGCGCGGGTGTCGGAGGAGCTCGATTTCACGACGCCGGTGAGGATGGGTTGCGCGGTTGCCGGAGGAGCTCGATTCCGCGGGCGCGGAGGCGGAAGGGGGTCGCGCCGGTGCCGGGGAAGGCTCCACAGAGGCGAGGCTGACACGCGGTCATGTTGGAGGTGCCAGGGACAACGATAGAGGCGGCGGTCGCGAGCTTCGGTGGTGGCGCCAACCCTAGGCACCGTTAGGCCTTGGGCTTGGCCGCAAACGTGATGGGAAGTGGAGGAGGGTCGGCACCAGCTGGGTGCTCGGGGGACCTCGCCCGTGGCCTCCATGGCCGTTGCGGCGGCCAGAGACGGTAGCGGCGAGGTCACGCGTGTCGGCGGAAATGTCTGGCGCGTGGTCGTTGTGCTCTCCCACGTTTAGGGCCTCTTTGATTCGTAGGATAGGAAAATCGTAGGAATAGGAAAATCATAGGATTTCAATATCATGCACACTCCAATCCTATAGGATTGTGCATGCACCAAAGTTTGTTTGATTTCATCAAAGGAATTGTAAAATGAGCTTGGAGTGAATGTTTGATTTCCTATGGAAAGTAGTACAATGATTCCTATAGAATCCAATCCTACAAATCAAATGACCAAGATAGGAAAATTTCCTATAGGATTCATTCCTCCACAAATCTTTTACAATTCCTTTGATTCAAAGGATCCCTTATTTTGGCAATATAATAAGTGGCTCTAGACTTTGCAAATCTATACTCCTCCTATATAGTGTACCAATCTGGGAGTAGACTCATAGTTTCAATCTTAACCGTTGGTCGTGTAAATCTAACGGCTGAAAACAGAGAGATTCGCAGTAAACAGTAGCAGTTGTCTCCACCGCATTCTAGAACCATCACGTG
The DNA here is from genome assembly GCA_947311845.1 of Poa pratensis. Lineage (NCBI taxonomy): Eukaryota > Viridiplantae > Streptophyta > Magnoliopsida > Poales > Poaceae > Poa > Poa pratensis. The sequence goes on along the minus strand of CAMZMU010000080.1, from coordinate 8,273,103 downwards.
ACACCGTCTGCCTTATGTAAAAAAAAGGCACATGCCAGCCTTGCGGCCACGTACCTTCCATTTCAGCTGAAGCAAGTCTACAGCCAAGGGAATGGAGAACTGACTATTAAATGAGTGCGGGTTCCATTGGATACTTTTATTACATTGATTAATGTTTTTGTTTACTCTAAATTTTCTATTTGTCACTAATAAATTTAAATGAGTGCAGGTCCCACAGGGTATATTTTCCTTTTGACACAGGTTAATTTTTTTTTGTTTTCTTTATGTTTGATTACATTGATTAATGTTTTTATTTACTCTAATTTCTCTATTTATCACTAATAAATTTAAATGAGTGCAGGTCCCACTAGGTACATTTTCCTTTTGACACAGGTTAATTTTTTTGTTTACTTTATATAAATAAATGAGGATTGCCCTTACGTTCGTATCCAAAATGTTCATTTGTCTTAGATCATTTTCGTAAAAAACTCCAGGATTCAAGCTTTGTAAAAGAATTTGTGTAGACCACTTATACAGATGCTGTTGGAGCAACGTTTTTAGTCCAAATTGCTTTATATTTCACTTTTTATTAATCGTAGCCAAATATACAAAACTGTTGGAGATGCTCTTAAAATATCTTGAAACCAATTCCAGCCCGAGACGGAACCGTGCACGGTACACCGAGTTACTATTTGCGGAGGGCCCCTGGGCCGACATCTATATTTACCACCGGCTCCCCACCCACCTCCCCCTACGCGCGGCTTCCACCAGGTTCCAGGTTACGGCCAGCTCCACCCCGACCACCGCGGCGAGTATGGCCCGAGTGCTCTACTCCCGTGCGGCGGCGGCCCTGGCGCGGCGGCTGGGGGGAACCCTGGGCCGGCAGGCCTACCACACGCGGCGGCCGGGGGCCGGGGCGATGGTGCTGGAGGTGGAGGCGGCGGGGGCGTCGACGTCGGCGGAGGGCGCGAGCGCGCTGAAGCGGCGGCTGGAGGAGGCCATCGACGGGGCCATGGCCCGGATGTCGGAGCCCGACTGGGCGCCCTTCCGCCCCGGCACCTCCTACTTCGCGCCGCCCCGCCCCGCCGGCGCCGCCCTGGGCCTCCTCGAGCTCGTCACCCGCGGCGGGATCGGGGTGCTGCCGCCCCAGCTCTCCGACGACGAGGCCCGCGCCATAGCCTCCTCCTCACGCGGATACCCCTGCTCCGCCTACTACGTCGACGGTGAGCAAAATCCAATCCCAGATCCCCCATCCCCATTTCCCCTCTCTCAAGAAAAGACACGTTTTTTCACCCGGGCCTATAACGATTCAGAACAATTTTGACATACTATCTTTGCTCTGCGATCCAAGCTGATGTGGCTTCCCTGTCTAGTATTTGTATCTCTGCTCTGAACAAAACAACGATAAATTTTGTCACACTGTGTTCCTGCACTTTGCTTCGCATCCTTGCCCAAAACTATGGCTCACCTGTGGATTAATTGTTACGCAGGCCACTTTCCGGGTGAAGCGGAGGAATCAATAGAGGGTGCAGAACCAGCTGAAGAAGAGGAAACACTAGAGGATGCAGAACCAGATGAAGAGGGTGAAACTACCAGCTGAAGAGGGTGAAACTGGAGGGGAGTAGTTCATTGCACTGGTGGTGAAGTGGGGGATCAAGAAAGATTTGTCTGTTTTACGTTTTCCTACTAGTTGTTTTCTCCTGATACTGTATTGTACATATGTAGAAGGCATGGATTCTTGACCTATTATGGAGAATAAGAACTTGATGAATTCATGTGATGTTTTCTGATTATTGTGACATTCATCGATATGTGCTCAGTAGCACCTTTTCTTGAATTTCTTGTGATACAACCTGACTTGTTTGGTGAGCTGAATAGTTTTTCTACTACCTGTGATTTTTCTAGGTTGTACATTGTGATTGTAAACATGTATTTGCTGAGATGTGCTCAATAGTCAAAATTGTGGAGCATACTGGCATTCCAGTGGATCATGTCAGTTTTCAAATGAGAGTTATACAATGCGTCATCGAGATACAGTATCAAAAAAGTTCCAAACTGTACAAGTTGCAGCTCAAAATTAGAAGAAAGGTATATGAACAAAACTAGAGGAAGATGAAGCAAATACTGTGCAATTCAACCTAATGTGGATTGCTTTGCTTTGGCGGATTCGCCATCGCAACGAGGCCACTGAAGGGATCGCCAAACGGGTTCGATAATCCGGCATTCACGGAGTACTGAGCCTGCTGTTGTTGGTATGTTTGTGGTGGCATCATCACCATCTGCTGTTGCTGTGCCTGGTAATACTGCTGCTGCTGTGCCTGGTAATACTGCTGCTGCTGTGCCATCATAGCTAACTGCACATTCGATGGTGGCGCGAAGCTGTTGGACATGGCGAACGGGTCGTTGGTATCAAACGGGTTTGCCGCGACGCTGCCGGTGTAGGTCACACTGGCTATTTGTTGTCTCCTTGCCGAGTCTTCATATAGGCTGTCTAACAACAGCTTGCCGAACCCTCCCGCCTGTTGAGCAAATGCATATGAATTATTCACCTCTCGAGTACTTTTAATGTTTTTCTTACATTCAGTTATAGGCTGTATTCTCCTTTGTCATGGATTTTCAAAAGCACCTTATTATTTATGTTTGGGAATTGAAAGAATATTTTACTATTTAGATTGTAATGGAAATATCACTAGAATTAGTAATAGTTCCCATAAGGCCATAAGTAATTAACTAACTAGATTCCGCGGTTCAGCATAGCACAACTCAACAACCGCAAGCTGAGTCAAGATTGAATCTAAAATATACCAATATATACATACCAATTGGTTGCCGGATGGTTGACTTGTGTGGTTACTTGGTGCAGTGACCAGTGCCAATTCCCACCCAGATTTGTCAATGGCAAACAAGTCTTGAGAAATTGAGGCATTGTTCCCACTCCCTACATTATATTTAGCACCAGATAAAACCTTTGGAGATTGGAAACATTCTCGATACAAGAAATAGCACTGAAGCAGATTAATATATTGGACCATGAGGTGTTATCCTTGTCAACAGATTAGCTACTTGCGTGGTTTTGCTTAGTAGTTAACTGGAATGACTAACCAGAGATTACATCCAGTGCATACCTGGTCCCACAATAGCAAGAGCAAGTGCGTTGCTTTGTTCAAGATCTGCAATCATGGGATGTAATTCTTCATCCAAGTTCTGCCAGTGGCGAAGGAGTAAGTAAGCGTGTAAGATTCAAGGAAATACACACTAATTGGGAATGAAGATAGATCGGAATGGGTTCAAATTACTAATAGGTCCGCAGTTGTTGGAAACGGCTGGGGTTCATCTTCTTCGGAGGGCTCAGCAGTAGACTGTGGCTCTTCTTCAGGCTCCGGAGGCTCTTCCGTCTCCTCTTCCACCGGTTTCTCAGTTTCCTGCGGAGCTTCCTCCTCGTTATCACTAGGTAAACTCCGCTCCTCCGTTTCCTGGTTTATCAACGACAAGAATCAATAGAATAATAGTAGACTCAGTCTATTGACTACATTTTTCTTTGCAATTTCACTGACAGTGAACACACTCACCACACTCTTACTCGTGATGCTGGCACGGGGTGCTTCTCTTATGTACTCTTCCATGGTTGCAAGGAATGAAGAAGGTGGCTGCATATTAGTAAAACAATAACATATAACTAAATTTCTCAATCCTTGTAACCCAGAGATTCAGTGGACAAGAACTGATTAACATGTACAATTAGGAGTAGCCAAGAAAATAATACTAGTTGTGAAGACAACTACAGGTTGTTGTCAATTCAGACCAAATGACTGCCATGTTTACACAAATACACTAGTTATGGCATAATAAGTGTCATGAAGTTTTCCTTATCGACATATTGAAGTCAGGATCAGGAAGTGGTCTTTGATAAAGGTATGTACTCCCTCCGTCCTAGTTTGTAGGGCATAATCTCAAAAACAATTTGTCCAAAACCCCCCACCTCCTAGGCACAATTGCATTTAATTTCCTCACAGTAATTGGCTAGTTGCCTCTCCCACCAATGCATGCAAGGTTTTAGCCCCAATTAGCTATCACCTTGGTCAAAGAGATTTGCAAATTATGCCCTACAAACTACGACGGAGGGAGTAACTATGGATGAATCAGTGAGTGAGCATACCTGCTCAAAGTGGGAAACTGGAAATTTCTGGCCAGCTCAAGACGTTTGCAGTAGTCATAAAAAACAGAAAGCCTTTCTGCCTGTAAAATAGGCAAGATCATACATGCAGTCTGAACTACTGTTTAGTTAACCCATATTACAGAAGTAAAAAAAAATTCTAGCTTTCTGTACCTGCTGGCCAGCTCTTTTATAAATTTCAAGTGCCTTGATTGCATCGATTTTTGCCATATCAAAATACTATTGACACGAGAGAAATAAGAACTGAACTTATGTTCAAGAATTATTATGGACACAAGCATAACACATAGGATGATATCCAGAAGAGTTGTTACCATATCAACAAGATTGATGATGCCGTCATTGATCGAACAGTATATTTTGAAGCTCTCCTTTAAAACCTGAAGTCCATAAGGTCACTAAGAAATACACACCCTTGTGTGAACTAAAAAGAAGAAATATATTTTGTAAACAAATCACAATAAGGTTTTAACTTACAAGGGCTAATGCATATTGTACGAGGTAATTTGTGCAGGCTAAACCTTCGGGCTGCGATAATGAAGAAGATGAACAAGACAGAAGAATAATAGCAGATGAAAGTAAGCCATCTTAAAAAAATCAAACCTGGCAGGAAATAAGCCTGAGTAGTAATTTCTGCAACGCAGGCAACTGATCTAAAAGATCTGCGCATGGAAGGGTTCTGGTTCTACTGTGTGCCTGGCATAAATTTGCCGACATTGCTAAATCAGTAAATCACAATTGTGACATTGTGTCAAGTTTTATCACAGATTAATATGCAGCACATAATGCTGGCATTACCTTGCCAGAAGCCTGGGGTAATTTCATCAGACGGTCGGCTTCTACATCGTATTTTAGAACCCTAAAGCACTCGACCCGTTCATCTAGGTATTGCGCATACAGGCGGACCCAGGCAGAGGAATCCCAAGCTGACAAAAGGAGGGAGGAGGGCATTGATTTAGAGATCGGAACAAAACGGGAGAAGTTGCTGCAGTTCAGAACAAGGCGCGATGAACAAACCTAATGGGCTCGAGTCATCCTTGAAATGAGGAATCTGCAGAATATTCCCTCTATACGAATAGCTCAAGAAGTCGTCTTTGAATGTCCCGTCACCTTCTCTCAACAATCTATGTATCACTATCAATGTTTTCAATGCAACCTGCAGCAGACATATTGGTTAATACTCGACTTTTTTATGCAACAAATGAAATAATTCTCACTGCCTGTTCATTCAACTCACAAGGAAAAAAACAGAAGAGGGGGGGGGGGGGGGGGGGGGGGGGGGGGGGAGGATTTAGGAGAACCATGGAGAACCATGAAGGAAATGGGATACAAATATATGATTCGAATCAAGGATCATCATTAACCAAACAAGTTCTAAACAAGTAAGGAACAAGACCCACTATCCAGTTCTTTGTCTTGGACAACCTCCTGGCCAACGTGCATATGGAGTAGGCGACATCCGCTCGCGGGCGGTTCACCGTGGTCGAGAAGAGTATCTCTGCTCTGCATCCAGCAAAAGAAGATAAACCTTGGAATAATCTTTTGCTGAAACAGGATTGGACAGGGATGGTTGGTTCACATCCCAACCAATAAATTAATCAGAGACTGCATTGCATCGCCAAGAAACAGGAAGCACTCACTCCTGAGGTGCCGCTCCTTGGGCGGGCACTCCACGTGGTTCGTCGCCTTCACGATGGCGATATCCAAATCCTGCAGAGGGTCAGAAATCAAATCACAAGGTGGGCGTTCATCGAAAAATCAATCGGCATTTGAATCTGCAGGGTGATCGATCGAACAAGCACACCCCGAACCGCAAATCGCGTGAGCGCGGTTGCATGGAAGGTGTTTGATCGGAGGATGGGCGTGGCTGATCACCTTGTACTCGCTGCTGAAGTTGGCGAGGCCGACCTTGGTGGAGTCCTTGAGGGCGCCGTAGGCCTTGCGCCAGGTGCCGGACCCCATCGATCCCCGCCGTCACCGACCTTGGCCCCGCCTCGCCGCGCCCGCAACCGCGGTCCAGCCGTGCACGCACGGACGATGGTGGCTTAGCCAGGTGCGCCAATTTTAGCGGGGGAGGAATGGGAGGGAGAGGAGGGAAGGGGAGGGGAGGCGCGCGTTGGCCCGAAAAGAGGCAGCCGGATACTTCGGAGGTGCAGGCGGGCTTGTTGGGGATGCAGGCGGCCGGAGTGGATGACGGCCGTCGCGTCGCGTCCCAGGGGTCTACGTCTACGGCTAGTTCCGATGAACCACATCGATTAGGCGTCAATATTCGAGATTTTGAGTGCAGATTAGCCTTAGATTTACACTTTCTCTATTTTTCAGCCATCTGAAATCTCAATTCGTCTTCAGACGGATCTTTTGCCGTCCGTTCCGTCCCGGCGCGAATCTTGGAGCTTGGCTGTCAGCCTCTTCATTTGTTCCGTTCCGGTCTGGTTTTTTTGGTTTTTTCTTCGGGCGGTGTCGAGGGGGCCCAGGCGTTGTATCCGTTCATTCCAGCTCAGGGAGACCAAATCTAATACGGAGCCTAGAGGCGACGGGGGAGGCGGAGGCGATTCAGGGGGTCCGCGGTGCTCGTCTCCGGCGTTCTCCTTCATTACTCTCGCGTCCTTCTTCTCCTTCGCCGCCCAGCAGCATACCCGAGCTTGGAGAGGAACGATGGCTACCGGAGGCTGTCGAGACTCTAGGTTTTCCAACGGCGGAGCCAGCCGTGAGCGGCGTCACCGACGTCGCAGCAGTACATGTTCCCCGTCCCCTCTGTGTTCAGTTTGTGCAGTGGGGGAGCCCTGCGCGCCATGCATCTATGCAGCTCTGTGTCGTCCCGCGAGCTTGGTCCCCATCATCCCGTCATCTCATAGAATGCTCGATTGTTCTAGGGATTCCAAATCAGATGAATTAGGGTCGTGCTGGATGTTTTTGTTGGATGCGAAATGGCTGGTTTGCCTATCCTGTTTGGTTGGGGAACTATGCTAATTTTCATTTGGGGACTGTCTATTTTTGTTTAGGGGTTTCAGAAATGCACGCTAGGTCGATTCTTAGCAGGAATTTTGGTTTGGGGAACTCTGTTCCTCGAATTTTGTTGTGGCATTTTGTTAGTGTTCGGAAGTGCATACAAGCATTTTAGTGTTTTTACGAGCTGTAATCCTAGTTGTCAGCAGAATGGATGCTTGTGCCTTTTTTGTTCTACTCATGTAAATGTGTCCGGCTGTTTTTGGTGTAGTAGTTTCATCCTATGTAGGACTAGTTTTTGGTGTAGTAGTTTCATCCTATGTAGGGCTATTTTTTTTGTTGGTTTGTTAGATGTTTTTTAATTTTGACTGTGAGCTTAAAGTGGTATCAAAAGTAGTATCAGTATGAAATCACTAGTTGTTCTTTTTACTTCACTTGGGGCACTGAATAGGGACTTGGAAAACCCCGGTTAGAGAATCGTTTAATAACCCCAGCTATTTGTTCACTAAGGGGAGCGCGATTGCATGCTCATTTGGGCGACGTATTTTGAGTGCCAATTAGTTTCAATTCTTATCAGTATCAGCATCACATTTTATTTTTAGCTGTTATGGAGCATTTCATCTAGTCAGAGCACACATTTGTATTAACCCCTGATATTCTTCATATAGTTCTCATTTTATTTGTTGGGTTGCAATGTTTTTTTGCATCTGCTCATTGTTGTCCGCAAATATATGTCAAGATTGTAACTAGTGTTTTTTCATTGCAGGGCTGCGCGTTTCCACCCTCATTTGGGCGATGTTTCTACGTTGCATCATCTGGATTTGATAGTGTTGTAGAAAGGACCTCATCCAGTGATGATGTAGCATTTTTCACTGACATCCTTGCTTTTTTTGTCTCTTTTTGTACTATGCATAGTCGATGTCAGGGGTTTTTCTTGTTGTTGTTTGTTTTTCAGTCTTTCTTCAGTTTTAAGTCTTTGCCCATTCTCATTTCCTCTAAATTTCTCTTAGTTTTCTTTCTCTCAGTCTTTCTTCAGTTTTAAGTCATGCTTCGTTCTCTAATTTTTTGTTAGTATCATTATTCATTATTCATTTATTTATTCAGTTTTATTCATTCTTAGTCGTAGTCCTTTCTCAGTCTCAGCATTTTTCTCATTATTTTTCTTCAGTCTTAGTCATAGTCTTTTTCTCAGTCTTAGCCCATTTTTTAGCTTTTTTCTCATTATCTTTCTCAGTCTCTCATTGTAATTTGTATCTCAGTCATTTCCTCATTTCTTCTTAGTCCTTCTCAGTTTTAGTCTCTCCTTTATTCTTCAGTTTTAGTCACTCTGTATTATTGCTCAGCTTTACTCTCAGTTTTAGTCTCTCCGTATTATTGTTCAGTATCATCTTTCTTCAGTGTTAGTCTTATTCCTTTCTCAGTCTTAGCTCATTTCTTAGTTCTTCTTAGTCTCTCCTTTATTCTTCAGTTGTACTCTCAGTATTAGTCTCTCCGTAATATTGTTCATTAACCTTTTACTCTCAGTATTAGTCTCTCCGTTTTATTCTCTCATTATTTTCTCTGATCATTCTTAGTCCTTTATCAGTATTAGTCTCTCCTTATTTTTTGCTCATTTATTATTCATTAAGTTTTGGTTCAGTGTTATCTTGCTCATTGTTTCAGTTTTGTGTCAGCTATCTCAGTGTTTCAGTCTCTATTATATCTCAACTTTAGTTATGGTTTTTTGCTGGGGTATAGGGGGTAAACATGGGTAACCCTGCCTATCCAAGTTTTATTTGGATAGCCGGTCCCAAGCCCGGTAAAAAGGAGGAGGGGCCACTGTTTTAGGGGGCAGCGATGCAGTGTTTCAGATGTTTTTGTCTTCATTTTTCAGCTTTCATTGTTGATTTGTGCGCAGGTCTCAACAAGCTTGAAGGTTTCAGCAATCTACTGCGTTGGTGCAGTACTGCTACATCTGTACGAAAGGGTGATCAGAGAGTGGGGGGGGGGGGGAATGGAGTGCACTACTGCTACATCTGGGATGCTTTGCGTGCTTAGGAAGAAGATGGTCGTGTGTTTCCTTTTTTTCAAAGTTGGGCTTGTTGCAGACCGAAGCGAAACGGTACGTGGGCTGATTCGGGGAAAAAAACGGGTTGGGAAAAAAACCAAACTGAATTGGACTGAGCTGGGTACTACTGGTCTTTTTTGGTGGAAAAAGGACTGACGGGCCAAATGAGAGAATGAGTACCATTATGTTGAAAATGTGTTTGAGGGCGAATTGCAATTTCAGATGGCTTACCGTTAGACACTCCCTAGATTTAACCTTCGCATAGATTTCCTCAGGCTTATTTTCAACATTATTGGAAAATCAAACATTTTTAAGTTTAACCGTGTTTATACAACAACGCACCAACATGTGTGTAACAAATTAGTATCATTATATTCATGATAAAATATATTTTCATCATATAACTATCTGAATTCATAAATACTGCTATATTTTTGTTCAAACGAGGTCAAAATTTGAAGAACTTTGACTTTTCAATAAAGTTGGAAATACACTCTTTCATGTACCCCGAGGGAGCAGCTTGTTCAGCTGCTAATCTCTAGCACCTTCACGTACATAAATTGTTTTAACCACAAAAGTCAATAAAAAAATACTCCCTCCGGTCCGGAATAAATATTGCCCCAAAACAACTAATCACTTACAAGTTATGGCCATTTTTTTTAAACAATACACTAAATTAATTAAATTCCGGAAATAATACGTGATTTTTTTTTTTCAAAACTAGGATCCAGTCGGTCTTGGCGAAGCCGACAGGACCTTATCGTCCTTGCTAACGCCGACTAGTGCCTTGTCGTCCTTGCTAACGCCGACTAGTGGCGTGCACTCACACATACTCCCTCCGTTCGGATTTAATCTACATCCTGGGTCCAAAATTTGTTCGGAATTAATCTACATCCTGGGTGGGTCCAACCTTGTTAATTAAGAGGGAGAGAGTCCACACCCAATGCATGCACCGGTTTGCTATTTCCCATGCATGGAGTGCACTAATTAAGCTTGGTTTAACCAATGGGTGTTTTATTTCTTGTGAGGCCATAATTGTGATGCATGGTTGGATGTGCAAATTAGTACTAATAAATGCTAGCCTAATTTGTCTGAAATTTTACAGGATGTAGATTAAATCCGAACGGAGGGAGTACACGCCAATGGTACGCCACCAGTAAATTCCCAGGCAGCTTACACGTGCCTCTCGTCCTCGGCAATGACGATAAGGTCCTGTCGGCTTCGCCAAGACCGACTGGATCCTAGTTTTGAAAAAAAAAAATCGCGTACTATTTCCGGAATTTAATTAATTTAGTGTATTATTTAAAAAAGATTAGCCAAGTTATGTGTACAACCGGCGACACTTTTTGCGGACCGGAGGGAGTATACACAACCCAATGATTAGCCTAAAAAATAAGTATTTGAGTTCAGACTACTGCCTCACGAGCTGCGGTGATCCCTTTATTTAAAATACACAAAAACCAGATTAACAAGTTTTTAAAAATTTGAAGACCTGCATGTTGTGATGTATCCCACATGCGTGAACTATCTCAATTTAATATAGTAGTTTACATCCAGACCTGCACAATAATAAATGTGTGCGTCTGAGTATAAACACTTTTAAATCTCCAAAATATACAAGATGTATCATTTGTATATAGCACATTTATTTTAGTAAAAGGGTCTCCCCTGATTTTCATTAATAGAAACCACATCTGCATCATCCACCATAACACGGCAACCACCAATTTTTTAAGGTGTTTACAAGCAAAATCAACACCCCAGGAACTTAGAAAGGAGAGATAAAAAGACATCTCCAGATATACTAAGTTCTACGAAAGGTCTTCAGCCTACCAGTCTCGGTCTTCAAGTCGCCCACCCCTTTGCGCTCTTGAATGCTTCCTTGGTGATTCGCACGAGCAGCTTTGCGCCCACCTGTAGTTTCAGCTTTACGTCCTCCGATTCCTGCAAATTTGCCCACCAGTCAACCCAGTAACACACCCGATGAATAACCTCAATGGGCTCCGACGGCCATTTGTTCTCAAAACACACAAGGTTCTTAGTTTTCCACAATCACCAGAAAATCGTAACAACCCCAACCAATTTTTTTTTCTTTTCCTCCAAAACTATTAAGCCAGTCGTTTAGACAATGTTTCGAGCAACATTGAAACTGGCAGCCCAGTAGGTACGCTAACCACGTTCCAATACCTAGCCAAAGGGCATCGAAGGAAGAGGTGGTATGTGCTTTCATACAAAAGAGGCAACTTTTAGCACATACCCCTCCCCGTTTGAGCAAAACATCTCTAGTAAGAACACTCTTCCTTAGGACCAACCGCATAAAGGTTTTAATACTCAGAGGAATTTTGATTTTCCACCAGGACTTTGAAGGAACGCTCCCTCTCCCTTGCATTGCCACATAGAAAGATTTCACCGAAAACTGTTTTCAGGAGGAAAGGAGCCAAATTTATCTCTCATCTCCTTCCCTCAGCACCACATTGCCACAAAAGCTCAAAACTTTCTCCCATTCCACCAGTTTCACTCCAGTCAAACTCTCCTGAAAAACAGGGAATTTAACGCCAAGCTAAAAACATCGGACATAGAATTATTTGAATCATTTATTATTGCATAGAGTCTTGGAAACTGTAGAGAAAAACAAGTATCCGAGAGCCATAAGTCCTCTCTGAAACTTGTTTTCTTCCCATTTCCCGCAAATCTACAGCATGATAGACCTTGCCAAAAATGAGAATCTCCATTTTTCCGTGAACATTGTCCCAGAGTAAGTTACTTGGATATTTGGCTTGGAGGATTGATTGCCACATTCCTTTTTCGTTAAATAACTTCCAAAGCCATTTTGCCAAAACAACTATATTCATGGTTTCTAGGTCTAGTACCCCCAAACCCCCTGGTCCTTTGGAAGACAAATTGTTTTCCAATTGACCAGGTGGTATTTATTTATTTTCAACTTTATCACTCCACAGAAAACCCGACCTGAGCTTATCAAAATATTTCATTTTTTCCACATGAATCCTATAAAAGGAAAGCATGTAGAGAAGGCTACTGGAAACACAAGTGTTGAATAGCAAACATCTCCCACCAATATTGAGATTTTTTCCACCAACACCCCAAATTTTTCAGTAATTTCTCCCCTATGCGGTCCCAGTCACTATTTTTTAACCTGATCTCATCAATGGGAACTCCAAGCTATTTTAAAGTCAGACTGCCAACCTGACAAGTGAAAATTGCTTCAAAAGATTTTTCCCTCCTTCGATCTATGCCAAGACAATAAACTATGGTTTATTTGGCTATTTTTGTATAGCACATAACACAACAATTTTTACATTGTGATTTTGCATGCTTGTCGGATGGAGGTATATTGGTGGCTGGAGTGGTTGACGGTGAATACGATGAATCTTTTCTACTCTCCCGGTCTGGTTTGTAGGCGCTTTACGGTCAGCTCTACCTCTATGGTTTATTCGGCTATTATTGTTGCTACACAACAGCGCCCTGCTAATAAGAGCATCTCCAAAAGGTGATGTAAAATATTGTTATATGTTTGTATAAACACGGTCAAAGTTGGAAATAATTTGTTTATTCCAATAAAGTTAGAAATATAATCCTTCGTGTATGGAGGGAGTAGCTTGCTCAGCTGCTAATTAATCTCTAGCACCTTCTTGTACATAAATTGTTTTAACCACAAAAGTCAATAAAAATATATACACCCGCTGACTAGCCTATAAAATGTTTTTGTGCAGAGATTACTACCTTACGAGCTGCGGTGATCACTTAATTTAAAATAAATAAATAACGTATTTACATGTTTTAAAAATCTGAATACATGCATGTTGTCAATGATTTAAAATGGTTTATATTTAGACCTACACAAAATAAAAAATGCGCGGATATGAATATATACATTTTTAAATCTCTAAAATATACAAGATTTGTCATTTTTGTTAGCACATAACACAACGAATTTTACATTGTGATTTTGCATGCTTATATAGGATAAAGGCGTGGTGGTGGCCACAGTGGTTGTTGACGACCCTCTACTTTCTTTTATCGTTGTGTTGTACGTGGAATACGATGAATTTATCTACTCTCCCGGTCCGGTGTATAGGCGCCTGAGCAAATTGTACACTTATTTCAACACAACACACTCTATGTCCCTTCAATGTCATCACAGAAATAATTCACATCATAAAAACTTGTAAGGAGTTTCAAAATGCCTTAAAATTAAATATCAAATTCTGCATCATCCTATTTATTTTTTTTGTTTATAATTCATATACTCTATTAGATTTTTTTTCTTTTTTATGAGTATTCAGGAAGGACCTAGAGTAGTCTTCACTCTTCTCTTTGTTCTTGCACATTTGAAGCACTTCCCTTTGGCCTGGACCATTCTCAGGATTACTGAATTCATTATGTTACATGGTTCTCAGAGTATGTTTTAAGTTCCACTACTGCTCTATTGCTTTTCTGTATAGTAATCGCGCACGTGCACGCACGCGTAATCTTAATAATTAAATCTCGCATAAAATAAAAAAAAGTTGCAGTATCATGATATAGTTGGTATTTGCCAGGTCTTTTGAATCCCAACCTCCTTCAGTGATCACTTTCTATAGCTTTTGTTCATCTACGTATTCTTAACTGAGCTAATCTTTGGGGACACGGTGTGGAGACACGGCGTTTTGACTCATGTGTCTAGATGCACCTGTTATGAATTTTTTTAAAATATATTTAAAATGTTAAAAAAGTTAAACAAAAAAATTGGGTGTACATTTTAGACATTCTATGTTCGCACATTTTTTGCGGGCTTTGCAAAAAGAAAAAAACATGTCTCGTACAAAAAAGCACCATGATTTGTCTTTTTCTACACAGTCCATAAAAAAATCATTTTCAAAACATCATTTTTGAACATATAATGTCCAGATGTACACCTAAGATTTTTGTTTTAAATTTTTTGACATTTTGAAATATGGTTTATAGATAGTGGTATCATTTGCTCCTACTACCCAAAACTGATTTCCGAAACTTTGGGCCTAAAGAAACCCCTCATCATTCAATCTTCTATGCAAGACATAGACACAAGTTTAAATTAAGAAAACCTGGATGAATCAAGTGTCCAATATACAACCACTCTTTCTTTACAGGAGGTATTTCACAAAACAAAATTGCATGCACCATCCTAACTAAAAAAGTCACAATGCAAAGGCCCGAAAGAACATTATGTAATCACCAGCTTCAAAGCACAAAGAAACTTACACCTTTATATTTCTATCAGACCTAACACATATGTCCATTGGTCAGGCATTCCTTATGTGATCCCCTTTGGACATATAAAGCAAAATATCAAATAGACATGCATGATAGATCAACATGAATGCACGATAGTAGACAAAAATGTAGAAGGGACACACGCAAGATAAAAGCAACCTTCTTTGTAGCTGCAACTTCAAAACTCATAAAAAGAATACCTTCTCTTGCTCGTGTTCTTCTGTTTTTGTACTCTGTAACTTAAAAACTCGTATATGAAGAGGTAACTAAAATTCTTAGCCTACTCTAATAGGAACATGAGTATCAAATATTGATGAGAATATTAAGTTCAAAAAAAAAAATATTGATGAGAATATGTCCATCGAGAACAGCGTCACCATACACAGCATGGGAACAAAAAAGGTCCTTGACCTTGCTCTGATGTGGCTTAATAGTAGAGATAGAAGCTACAGCCAGAAATACCAAACATTATCAGCCTCCATATAAATGTGAGGACTTTAGTTCCAAAAGTCTAAGTTCTAAGATGCTCCCGGTACGATGCAGTCACCAAACATTATCAGCCTGACAAGCACATCATACAAAAGAAAAAGAAGATGGACTAAGCATGAAAAGAGAGCAACTTATACCTCTCACCTCAAGTTTTTTCATAGACAACGGGAATAACGCCAAAGGCTGAGAATTACTGCTCATGCTTCAGATAAACGCAACACTGCTTGAACCATTTTTGCGTGCTCTGTTGAGAGCAAGTGTAAAGTGGGCATCTAAACATCTGAAACCATGTAGTCAACAATGACCTGATCATGAACTCGTAAATTGATCATCTAAACATCTCATATGTCCTGCTCCCATGGCCAGTGACCTGAACCTATGGAGAGGAAAACGTGATCATGAACTCGTAAATTAGTTGAAGGCGAAAAGGAAAGCGAGCTCCCAAGCAAACAATGACCTGATCATGAACTGAACCTTCGATTAGTTCTGAAGACAGTGACCTGTTCCTGAAGACCATGAATTGAACCTAGAATAATCTAAAGTCCGTGAACTGAATCTAGTATAATGTGAATACAGTGACCTGATTATAGGCTAATCATCAGACCATAACCTGAACATAGGAGAGGAAGACGTTGAACCTGAACCAAGTCGAGCTGCGTGCGGCTGGGGGTGAAGGGCAGCGTGGGTGTCCTCGTGTGCAGTGTGCTAGCGCGGGGCCACGGGATTCCGGCGGCAGCGGGCAGGCTGTTGCGGGAGGGCGGTGGCGTCTTGCTCGCCAGGGGCGGCGGGCAGGCTGTCGCTGCGGGAGGGCGGTGACATGCATCCATGGCAGGCGAGCCTAGCTCCCGCCAGTCAGCCGGGGTATTCGCGGCGGTATGTGGCAGGGGTCTTCGCGGCGACCCGGCGTGAGCGTCGGTGAGGAAGAACGTCGGCGGCGAGCGGCGACGGCTAGGGGATTCCGCGGCGACCCGGCGTGAGCGTCAGGGAGGCAGCATGTCGGCGGCGAGGGGATTCCGCAGCGACCCGGCGTGAGCGTCAGGGAGGCAGCACGTCGGCGGCGAGCGTCGACGGCGCGAGGCGAGGGGATTCCGCGGCGACCCGGCTTTAGCATCGGGGAGGCAGCACATCGGCGGCCCGCGTAAACGGGCAGGATCGTGGGATTTCATGGAGACCTGGCATAAACGGGCAGTTTCTTTTTCTGCTCTCTCACGATTAGGAATTTCCTGTTGGATGTGTGTGCGGGTCGTGGGCTCATCATCGGGTGAATTCTGGACGTTGGATCCAACGGATGGACGGTAGTTAGCACGGGGGTACGACTCATCATTGGGTTAATCTAGATCATTAGATGACGGGAATCTAAGGGCTGACGTTATTTGGATCAGCCACTCTCTCTTTTTAGATTAGTCTAGATATAAACCAATCAACAGTACTTTGTG
The DNA here is from genome assembly GCA_947311845.1 of Poa pratensis. NCBI lineage: Eukaryota > Viridiplantae > Streptophyta > Magnoliopsida > Poales > Poaceae > Poa > Poa pratensis. The sequence continues at coordinate 8,256,779 of CAMZMU010000080.1, read as the reverse complement.
GAAACTGAACTCATAAGCCCGAGAACACTTTAGCGTTTCAGGCCATTGTTGTTTCGACGGTTAGCTTCAGATAGTCCGTCAGTTAGCTGAATAAGAGGTCCGGCCTCCCCTTCGCCGGTGTCCGCGGGACGGCGGATCCGGTGCAAGATCATCCGAAGGTTGCAGATCTACATCGACATGACGACGACGGCGACTTCAGGCGTAGATCCTATGGGATCGGTGCTCGGCGACTTCCCAAAGGCCTGGGGAGGTTCCTGATCCAAGGCATCGAGAGGAGCTTGGCCTGCGGCGCGCCACCGACAGCGCTTGTCGTCTCCGGCGTGGTCGAGTTGCAGAAGGGTCGGGGTGTAATTTTCTATCTTTCGAGGACCTGTCTGTAATTTGTCGTTGTATCTCTGTTGCTTTCATCGCAAAAAAAAAGTTAGCTGAATAACAGGTCAGTTCGTTGAGCCTGTTCTCGAGCTGACCAAGTACTAGACCACAATGGGTGTTCCATCATGTGATGGCACGATATTAAGCATGCAGGGCGGCGTAGTGGTAGGTGCTGATCAGATCTCATGGGATCGCATAATCGGATGCTCGAGCATGCCCGTGCTTTTAGGATCTTCAGTTAGTGTGTTATTAGTACAAATAACCACGAGAAGAATGGAAAAGCTACAAATTTGCACGCAGCGCAAAATTGATCGAGTATACTGTGTGTGTGCATTGAGCTATGTTTCTCACATGCTTCATCTTTCATTCCAATACACAACCAACACAAACACAAGAAACGGTAGAATGGTCTAAGTCTAGGCAACCTCTTTTTTCTGTCAAGTTGACACCGACAGAAAATTAAAGGTGCAGGGACTGAGTCAGTGTCATGGTAATCAGTCAATTTTAAAAAAAACGAAACCAATCAGGACTAGCCCTTGGTGGATTCTTGATTCTTTTTATAGAAGAATTGCTCCTTTGTGAGACGGGACTCGAACTCTGGTTACTAGGTTGAGCCACTGCTATCTTTGCCACTGGGCCTCTGCCCCGTCAATTTGGAGATCAACATATCCATCTGTTAGTTACTATTAGCATTTCCAATATTGACTTCTACCATTGTCGATCATGTTTATTTCTTTGGTCCTTAACCCATCTCTTCGTATTTTTTCTTAGGACACGACTACGTTTTGAACTGTCTATCGTTAGTGCTAACCATAGAACGTTCAGCGAACGGAAACCACAGAAAACGACAAATCAGAAGCAGTCTCGCTAGCATGTGCCGCCGAACGTGGACGAGCACGGCCGTGCGAGTTCTCTCACGAGAGAAAATTCTGCAGGCAAACTAAAGACAAAAAAGCTTACGTCATGCGAATTAAATGCGAAAATCTTGAAATTCAAAATGTTTTGTAGGTTAATCTGTTTATCGGATTTATGATCCGTTTTCACCGTTGGACTAGTCGTGGCGAGATCTTTAAAACTAGATCTCATATTGATATGTTTCGATAACTTTTTTTACCCAAAAGTTACCCACCAGTAACACGTGAGTGATCCAGGTAGTACTGCGTGAGTTACCCACCATATATGAGAAATTAGTTTTGCCCTGCAATTAGGTCTCACTTTTGGTTGTTTTTTCTTTTGAATTTTTTGAGCTTAGAAATTACCACACAGCTTTATAAGTATCATCGAAAACTTTCGATGACTTCATCATGGACAACTCGGTGACAAGTCATTGAAATATCTGAACAACTTTCTAATAACTATATCGATTTAATGGTGACAACCACACCCCAAAACAGATGGTTAACTCTATAAATATTGTGTGGGTACTATTACTGAGAGAGTAGGGTAACTATATCGATTTTGCGGTGGATAACTGTATCATGAACACATGGGTAGCTCCCTCAGTTCCGAGTTGGTAACTCAATAAGTAGTAGGTCAGTAACTATTACCGAGATAGACGAGTAACTCTATAAGTATCGGGTTGGTCACTATTATTTATAGGACAAGCAAACTACATCGATTTCGTGGTGATAACAATATCAATAACACATGGATAACTCTATCGGTATAGGGTGGATAACTCTATAAGTATCGGGTGGGTACTATTACCAAGAGAGTAGGATAACTACATCGATTTTGCGGTGGATAGCTGTATCATGAACACATGGGTAACTCCATCAGTTCTGGGTGGGTAACTCTATAAGTATTGGGTGGGTAACTATTACCGAGAGAGCAGGGTAACTACATCAATTTTGTGGTGGATAACTATATCATGAACACATGGGTAACTCCATAAGTTCTGGTTGGAAGTATTGGGTGGGTACTATTACCAAGAGATAGGGTAACTACATTGATTTTGCGGTGGATAGCTGTATCATGAACACATGGGTAGCTCCCTCAGTTCCGGGTGCGTAACTCCATAAATCCATGTCAAAACCTCCCCAACATGAGAAGCAGCACGCCATCGCAGACTCAAATATGGACAAGAGGAGCGTGTGCCGCATAATGGAGTGGAGCACAACAAGATACGCCATGAGGTTGCAAGTCATTTCTACGTTGTGACGAGCTTCATGTCGATGCTGCTCCGGGCGGCGATCTACCTCGACACGTCACTGGCGTGTTGGCTCGACCTAGAGGTGTGGATGGCGACGCAGATTAATCCTATCGTGGCTTGAGGACCTCCTCATCTTGTCCTCCTCGCTAGACATCGTGTTCGACGTCGACGCGACGCAGAGGATCCTGGCCGGCTTCCTGGAGCACAAATGCAGATTATTTTAAGTGGCCTAAAAAAAACCAGAAAAATTTCAGCTTTTTAAAACTCCAGAAAACACATAAATCTGATAGGGGCCTTTTTGCATTATTCCCTTTGTCTTCTTCCTCACGGCCGGCAAGCAGGTGCCTGGCCGTGCTCCACGGCCAGCTTCCCGTTTCGGCCTTTCCCCTCCATGGAGGCATCGAAGATCCTCGCCATCTTCTCTCATGTTCCCCTTGCACTTGTCCCCTCTCCCTCTCCGTGACAAACCCTAGCGTCGCTCGGACCTCGCCGTCGCGGGGCCATATCGCACCTCTATGGCACTCCAAGAGGTTCGCCTGGATTCCCTCTACCTTCCCGCCGAAGGACGCGAGCTCGGATAGCCTTAATCAATGGAATTTTGTCCGTCTTCCCCACGGCCGGCGAGCCTCCGCCCGGAACGAATCTCCGTCGACTGACCTCCGGGCGTGAGGACGGAGCGCGATTTCGGGGCCGGGCGTGAGAGCGAGGCGAGCTCGGGCGGTGGCGCGGGCGGAGGCGGCCGGGCGTGAGGGCGGAGCGCGAGCTCGGAGCCGGGCTTGAGGGCGGAGGCTCGAGGCATGGCCGTGTTCCCTAGCGGCGTGGTCCAGAAGGAGGGGAGCAGGGAGAGACGAGCTCGAGGAAGGGGGCCATGGGGAGCTGCCGGCGGCGCTGGTCGACGCATGGAGTGATGGAGAGGCAGAAAGGGGAACAGGTCGGGTGCCTCCCCGCATGTGTTGCGTGTGTGGTGGGAGTGCAGCCACGCGATTGGTCTGCCGCGTAAGGTCATCCACCGACTGTTCTGAAAGTAGATTTTCCCTTTTCTTAATCTGGAGAAGATGTACGAAGCAATTTCCCTTCGTGCAAAGAATCTTTGCTACTCATGTGAGTACTAAGTACTCCCTCCGTCCCAAAATAGGTGTCTTAAATTTGTACAAAAGTGGATGTATCTATACATGTTTCAAGTCTAGATACATCCACATTTTGACAAATCTAAGACAGTTATTTGTGGACGGAGGGAGTACACATTATTTATGCTGGAACTAGTATAAATTGGAAGTCTACATATTTAATGATAGTGTGTATCAGTCAGGTTTGACAAAAGATACGAAAGCACTTGCAGGCGTGTTGAAATTAAGCTAGAAAAACTCTGCCTAACTCGAGCACTAATGGAAGCCCATAAACAACGCGTTTCATTCTGTCCCGCGAGGATTTCCAGTCAAACTAGACTGCGCCGCCTCGTCGCCCCGCAGTTGCCGCCTCCGCCGCCCGGCGCCCGAGCAGCACTTCTCCTCCGTCCATTGCATATCTGGTATCTGGCTGCCGTGTCCCGCTGCTGCGGGCTGCACCACGTCGGGGCCGGGCCGTGGCCGGCTACCGTAGTCTCCCCACTCGGTCTCCCCTCTCACGTTCCCTCTGCAGATCTTCTGCTTGCTGCTCCGCGCCCCCGGCTCCGTGCTCCCCTTCTCGCGCGACTTAAGCAGGCAAGCTGCAGACCGGAAGCCAGGATAGTGGGGTAATTTCTGAATTCTGATTACTCCTTGAACTCTTGAAGAATTGAATTGGGTCAGACATTCACTTGATAATATTTCTATCTGTTTCATGTTGTATGACTATAAGATGAAGAGATTTTTTTCATTAGTCTCCACACCAAAACATTCGGCAGATCCTCAAACGGAATAAGCCGAAGCAAGTAACCAAACTGAATCAACTTTATTGGATGGTTAACAATCAAGTTGAATTTTATGTTCATCTTTGCAATAGTATACTCCCTCCGATCCGGTTAAAGTGTCGGGAGGAAACAACTCCATACGTACAGCACGTATAGCTGGCGACACTTTGTTCGGATCGGAGGTAGTAGAAAATTTGTGCTATTACAGCCCTTAGTTTTTGGCCCGGGGCTTGGTCCAATCTGCCACTGAGAATGACGACGGTGCTGGACTAATTGTCATTGCAGCTATAAGGCTGAGGTTGGGAGCACCCATACGAGCTACGCTGCTTGCCCAACCATTCCACACGAAGTTAGCTTTGTGAGCGGTGAGGTAGCTAGCACCGCGAGATACCATGGAGGCGGCTCTGGTGAGCGCGGCGACAGGTGCCCTGAAACCTGTCCTAGAGAAGCTGGGCGCCCTGTTGGCCGACAAATACAAGCGTTTCAAAGGGGTGCGCAAGGAGATCATGTCCCTCACCCATGAACTCACTGCCATGGATGCGTTTCTCATGAACATGTCGGAAGCGGAGGAACCTGATGTGCAGGATAAAGTTTGGATGAATGAGGTGCGTGAGCTTTCATACGACATGGAGGAATGCATCGACGACTTTGTGCAAAGTCTTGATGAGAAGGACGCAAAGCCAGAGGGCTTCGTACAGAAGATCAAACACTCGGTGGGAAAGATGAAGCACCCAAAGCCAGAGGGCTTCATAGAGAAGATCAAGCACTCGCTGGGAAAGATGAAGGCTCGCCGCCGAATCAGCAACGAGATAGAAGATTTGAAGAACCAAATCATAGAGGTGGGCGAGAGAAATGCAAGGTACAAGACTCGTCAAGCCTGTACCAACCCAAAAAATGCAACCATTGACCCTAGAGCTCTTGTGATTTTTGAGCATGCCTCAAATCTCGTTGGAATTGATGAACCAAGGGTGAGATAATCAAATTGTTGATACAAGAAGATCTAAGTTCACCAACCCAACAACAGCTGAAAATAGTCTCCATCGTTGGGTCTGGAGGTATGGGCAAAACCACTCTTGCAAACCAGGTATATCAAGAGCTCAAAGGGAAATTTAATTGTTGGGCCTTCTTATCGGTGTCACGAAATCCAGACATGGTGAATATCCTGAGAACTATTCTTAGTAAAGTTAGCAATCAACGGTATGGCAACACCGAAGAAGGTAGCGTGCAACAACTCATTATGAGTATCAATGATTTCCTTCTAGACAAAAGGTACATACCTTTTCTATCTTTTTGTTTCAGTTTTACTTGTCGTCTTATAATGTACAGGGATGTGTCTTACTAGGATTTTTTCATCATTGTGTATCGTAGGAAACTTGTGGGTCGTCGTAGTACACATTTGTTTGTTACAAGAGAGAAATAAATGCTGAAACCCTTTATTCCTATCTTATTACTTTCCTTTAGCACTTCTCATTGCTTCCATTTCTATGTTACCATGTAGCTGTCCAAATGTGGGAAAAATATAATTATATTTTAGGATGAGTCCAATGAATTTTAAGTGTCAAAGTAAGATGGAAGAATGGTGCTCTAGGAGGAAAAATAGTGTGTTCCCCTATATACGGTATAATTTGTCCTTCCTTTATTTCAATCTAGATCTTTGTGTGACCAAACAAAGGTCCAGCTTAGTTGCTCATGAAAATCTTTCAAATTTTAGAAAATGAAATCTAACGTGTGTTATGATAAAATTGGACACTCTGTATCTTTTCTGTAGGCATGCCCTCATGTTAAACTGTTTCCTATCTCCTTGCTTCTCTGTAATGTGCCTAACTAACATGAACATGCAGACATGATTTATGTATTTAGCACATGCCGTTTTAATATGTGTCATTAGTTGCTAACATTGTCACATTGTAAATATGAACGTAATACACTTTATTTTGAAGGAAAAAGCTAACATTTAATTATCCATGTGTAGGTACTTTATTGTTGTAGATGATATATGGGATGTCAAAACATGGGATGTTATTAAGGGAGCATTCCCCATTAACAATTCTAGAAGCATAATTATCACCACTACACGCATGATCAATGTCGCTGACTCGTGTCGTTCATCATTTGATGGACATGTTTATAAGATAAGACATCTTGACATGGTACATTCAAGACAGTTGTTTCACAGAAGATTATTCAACTCTGAAGAAAATTGTCCTTCGTACCTTAAAGAAGTTGCCGAGCAGATCTTAGAAAAATGTGCCGGCTTACCTTTGGCAATCATTGCTATTTCTGGTTTGTTGGCTAACAAAGAAGAAGAACAGGATCAATGGAATCATGTAAAATATTCAATTGGTCGTGCGCTTGAAAGGAATGCTAGTGTCGAATTGATGATGAAGATATTGTCACTTAGCTACTATGATCTGCCAGCTTATCTGAAAACTTGTCTGTTATATTTGAGTATGTATCCGGAAGATTCTATTATTGAGAAGAAAGAGCTTATAAGAAGATGGATTGCGGAAGGATTCATTCAAAAAGAATGCAGGTACACAACACATGAGTTGGGAGAAAGGTATTTGAATGAACTCATCAACAGGAGTTTGATCCAACCCGTGAGAACAAATCAGTATGGTAAGCTGAAGAGTTGTCGAGTTCATGACACAGTTCTTGATTTCATCATATCCAAATCCATTGAAGAGAACTTTGTCACTTCCATTGGAGTTCCTAATCTAACTGTTGGTACAAAAGTCAAAGTTCGTCGACTCCCTCTACAAGCCGATCAGCAAGGAAATTGTATCCTACCGACAGGGTTGGTATTGTCTCATGTCCGCTCACTTAGTGTCCCTAGAGCTTGGTCGGAGATCCCTTCTCTGGATGAGTTCGGACATTTGCGTGTCTTGCACTTTGAGGTTTACGTGCCATTGAGAAGCCACCACTTTGCAAATATAGGAAGGTTGTTCAGGTTGAGGTATTTGAACCTCCGGAAGTCAGGACCAAGTGAGCTACCGGAACAAATTGGAGATCTAGGGTGCTTAGAGATGTTGGACTTAAGGCACACGAGAATTTGTAAATTACCAGCCACTATTGTTAACCTAAGAAAATTGGTGGATCTACTTGTTGACAGTGGTGTATACTTTCCTGACGGAATAGCCAAGATGCAATCACTTGAGGTATTGAAATGGGTGGCGGTCTTTAAGCAGCCAATTAATTTCTTGTTAGAACTTGGGCAATTACAGAATCTGAGGAAACTGAATCTCAATTTTGAAATTCCTACTTCCATTGGATATACAATTGGAGTTGAGAAGTGCAAGAAAGTTATTTTCACTTCCCTTCACAAGTTAGGAACTGAGAACCTCCGTTCTCTAAAAATGGTTAGTGGTAGTGAGGATATCAGCTTGGAGGGACCTTCTTTTCCTAATCCGCTCAGGCTCCAGAAAATAAAAATATATTTTTCAGCTCTCCCATTTGTTCCCAATTGGGTGGGCTCCCTCATGAACCTCCATCAGCTATGCCTTCAAGTGAATGAAGTTGGGGACGACGATTTGTGCATCCTTGGAGGATTACGTGCTCTGCTTATTCTGAACCTGCAGCTTATACGAGAAAACCCCGGAGATAAAATTCTTACAGTCAACGGCGGAGTTGGATTCCGATGCCTGAGGCAGTTTTTCTACCAGACATACGATGTGCTGGATGTAGCGTTTGCAGCAGGATCGATGCCCAAGCTACAAAAGCTTGAGCTTACCTTTCACGCAGTCAAAACTGAGTTCCTAATCACTGGTTATTGTTGTGATTTCGGAATCGAAAACCTTCCCAGTCTCAATGCCCTCACATGTAAAGTACGTAGTTGGTACAGCAAAGCTGAGACTGCAAAGTCTGCCCAAACTGAGGCTGCAAAGTCCGCCATGGAGAGAGCAGTCAGCACACATCCAAATCGCCCTACCCTACTCTTTGAGATACTCCCTCCGTCCCAAAGTGTAAGACTGGGATATGAAGATTAGCTGTAATTTTTCCTGCCTATAAATATTGATTTTTCGGACCTTCTCTCTATCCTCTGCGGTGTGATAACCAGATCAGTACTAGCACATTGGGATTTTGAGTGATGTTGCTGATGTATGTTGTTTGCGAACCTGAGAACCTGCCGGTGTTCTGGACAAGCCGTCATCCAAGCTTGCCAACTTGGTAATGCCTCGTGGTGGAGAAACAAACGAAGTATACGTATGATCTCTTTATATTTGATACACCAATACTATACCCTTAGGCACTCCTTTCTCGTAAGGGTCTCCTTACTGTTAAATTATTATGTTTTTAACTTTGGACCCCAAAATTGAAAGAAAGTAGAACAAAATCCGTTTCTGGATTGCGAGCTGCAACAGAATTTGCCAGACATCTTCCAATCAATATCCAGTTATCTGCTTAGTGACAAAGCATTGTCATATTTTACCATCCATTTATATGCTTCAATAGCCCACTAACCTAACAAGGTTGCGCTGTCACGCATGGCGTGTCACCTGATGAAGTGACGTCGGAGGCGGCTTCGGAGAGTACGTCTTCAGTGCACGAAGACGACTGAGTCAAGACGTCGTGACCTGCGTGTCACAGTAGGCTAGCGGATGCCAGCTGCGTCTGGCGAGCGTGTGTTAAGAGGGGAGCAGTTGGCCTAGGAAAGCTTAGGAAGAAATTAGACGCAAACTCTATTCCCTATCTCTTTCGTCTCTTCCTCCCCAAACCATTCCTGTATCAGATCGAATTCGATGAACTAGTGTATCCGAGGTCTGGTGAATTCAATTCATACACCTAGATGCATAACAGTTGGTATCAGAGTTCTGTTCCGGTCTGGCGCGCTTCTCATAGTCTCTAGATCGTGCTAGTAATTCGACTGGGAAGGTAGCTGATTACCTTCGGGTGATTCGGCACAAAATCCTGACCAGCGTTGGCTGATTCAGAGGAGATAGCAGCGACGGCACCGTTCAAGCCCAGCGCTCAGCAGCGCCATACTATATCCGTGATGGAGGCGAGACTGCTGGAGAAATTGGGGAAATTGGATGGGATCGCTGACCGCGTCGCCGATCTGTCGTCGAAGATGGATTCGCAGTCGGAGCGTTTGGATCAGATGCAAGTGAAGGTCGATCTGTCCATGGAGAAACTTGGGAACCTCGAGGAGGAGCAGATCGGGATGATGAAGGTGGTGCAGAAGCAGGACGTGCCCCCTCCAGGTCATCCGCCACCGATCCAGATACCACCAGGGACAAGGGACAGTATCATGGGGGCCCGACCGTCGACAGCGCCGCCATTGCAGGTAGCAACCTTCACACCTTCGGTGATTGACTCGCCGGAGGGCTCGAAGAGTAGAGACAACCTGAAACCGACGGACCAGGGAGAGGAAGTGCACACGCGACGGCCATGGATGCCACGCATGGATTTCCCTAAGTTTGATGGCACAGACGCTAGCATCTGGGTAGATACTTGTGAAACCTTCTTCACCCTCTATCAGATAGCACCAGGATTTCAAGTTTCAGCTGCTACAATGTACTTAACTGAATCAGCAGCCCACTGGTACCATGCTTTTCAGCGTTCACAGGGTAGATTAACTTGGGAGGAGTTTCGTGAGGCGGTGCTGCTCGAATTTGACACTGACACACACTGTGTTAAGATGAAGGAGCTGTTGCAGCTGCGTCAAACTAGGACTGTGGCAGAATATAGACGGCAGTTTGATAGGCTGGTGTACAATATCAAACTGTATGATCCAGCTATCGGGGGCATTATGCTGGTCACACAGTTTCTGCTCGGGTTGCATGATGATTTGCGAGCTGCCGTCGAGGCTCAGTTACCTGCAACAGTTCACAGGGCAACACTGTTGGCGCAAGTGCACGAGAGTTTGACTGAAACTACGAAGGCCAACAACAACAAAGGGTACAAACCTTACCAGACCAGCAATTGGAAGGAACACAAAGGCAAATTCCAGGCTGGAGACGTGTGGAAAGCACAGCAGCTGAAAGAATACTGTCGAGTCCATGGACTCTGCTTCAACTGTGGTGAGAAATTTGCACCAGGCCATCAATGTGTTCCAGCACCACCAGCTCAGCTGAAGGCAATGCAGATGGAGCAAAATCAAGAAATTTTGTCTGATGAAATGCTTGAAGTTGTAACTGGATTGGAATCCTTGTCGTTGGAGGATTCGGAGCAACTATCTGTACATGCTATCAGTGGAACTGAAAACACCAACACCATCCGGCTACCAGCAGAGATCAACAATTTGTCAATGCTCATGCTCATTGATTCGGGCAGCTCTAGCAGTTTCATTGATCTGGCAATGGTGCAGAAATTGGGATTAGTGCCCTGTGCAAGGCAGCCTGTAGCAGTGACGGTGGCTAATGGAAAACAATTACGGTGTGACAGTTACATCCCAGGTTTCACATGGTACACTCATGGAGTCAAATTCACGCATGATATGCAAGTGTTAGATATGGGAGGCTATGATGCAGTCCTGGGAATGGACTGGCTCAAACTTTATAGACCAATGAAATGTGATTGGGAGGCTAAGTGGATAGAATTTCTATATGAGGGTAGTACGGTGAAGCTACAAGGAGTGCTGCATGTTAATCAAGATCATCTCAAAGAAATATCCATGGATCAGGTGTTGAAGTTGCACAACTCAAACGAACTATGGGTGACGGCCATTTTGGAAAATACTTCAACAGTGACAGCCCTTCCGGTGCCTGCAGCAGTACACCACTTGTTGGACAAGTATGAAGGCATCTTTCAAGAGCCTACTGAGCTACCTCCAACCAGAGAGACAGATCATGCAATACCATTGTTTCCTGGTACAACACCTATCAATGCGAGACCATATCGCTATTCTCCACTTCAGAAAGACGAAATTGAACGTCAAGTAGCAGAAATGCTGAAAACAGGCATCATCCCCGCAAGTGTGAGTCCCTTTGCTTCCCATGTCCTTCTGGTGAAGAAAAAGGATGGACAGTGACGTTTCTGTATTGATTACAAACGGTTGAATGCTGCAACTATCAAGAACAAATTCCATATGCATGTAGTGGATGAACTTTTAGATGAATTGGCTGGTACCAAGTATTTTTCCAAACTGGACTTACGTAGTGGATACCATCAGATCAGGATGATACCCACGAATGAGGAGAAAACAGCGTTTAAAACCCATCACGGCCATTTCCAGTTCAGAGTTATGCCATTTGGTCTTACGAATGCACCAGCTACGTTCCAATGTAGCATGAACTTCCTCTTTGCTGGATATATCAGAAAATTTGTGCTAGTCTTTATGGATGACATATTGGTGTACAGCAAGAGCTTAGAGGAGCATATCACACATCTTGAAGTGGTGTTCCAAATTCTCAAGAAAAACAAATTCTATGCAAAAAGGAGTAAGTGTCACTTTGCGGCTACTAGCCTGGAATACCTAGGTCATATTATATCTGACAAAGGAGTTGCCACAGACAAATCGAAGACAAAGGCAATGATGATCTGGCCTGTGCCCACAAATCTCACAGAGTTAAGGGGAATATTAGGCTTAACTGGTTATTACCGCAAGTTCTGCAAGAACTATGGTCTGTTGGTAAAGGTGTTGACTGATATGTTACAACAGAACAAAGCATTTGTGTGGACAGAGGCGGCTCAACAAGCATTTGACAACCTGAAGAAAGCCATGTCGCAAACACCTGTGTTGGCTCTACCCGACTTCTCTCTGCCATTTGTGATTGAAACAGACGCTTGTAATGATGGCATTGGTGCAGTACTGCTTCAACAAGGCCACCCAGTGGCATATCTGAGCAAAGCTCTAGGGGTACATAACAAGAAACTACCCATTTACGAGAAAGAATTCATGGCGATCATGATGGCGGTGGACAAATGGCGCCCATATTTGCAAAGAGTCCCATTTGTGATCAAAACAGATCACAAGAGCTTGTGCTACTTGGAAGACCAGGTGTTACATACTGACTTACAACGCAAGGCCATGACCAAATTGATTGGGCTGCAATATAAGTTCCAGTATAATAAAGGAGCTGACAACAAGCCTGCGGATGCTTTGTCTAGGGTGGGGCATAAGTTCCAGGCTATGTCTGTTGTCCAACCTGATTGGCTCCAAGAGGTGTTAAACTCATATGTGGTGGATCCTGCAGCACATAAATTGCTGGTGGAGTTGGCCATCACTGGTTCTAATGCACAGGGGTTTTATCTCATTGATGGGTTAATCAAGAAAGATGGTAGAATTTGGATTGGTGCCAATATTGGCTTGCAAACAAAAATCATCAATGCTTTTCACTCTTCAGCACTTGGGGGACACTCAGGTATGCAGGCTACATTCCACCGGCTGAAAAATCTGTTCATGTGGACAGGCATGAAGATGGCTGTGGAGGAAGTCGTTAAACAATGCACGACGTGCCAACAGGCTAAGCATGAAAACTGTAAGTTGCCTGGCCTTCTACAACCTTTACCTCCACCATCTGGTCCTTGGCAATCTGTTTCGATGGACTTTATAAAGGGGCTACCAAAATCCAGTGGATATGATGCTATTCTTGTGATTGTGGATCGATATACTAAGTATGCTCATTTCCTTCCACTCAAACACCCATTTACTACTGCTCAAGTATCCCAATTGTTCCTGGATAATGTCGCCAAATTGCACAGCTTGCCAACTTCGATTATATCAGATAGGGACAAGATTTTCACCAGTGCCTTTTGGCAGAACTTGTTCAAATCGTTGCACACTCAGTTGAATTTGAGCACGGCTTATCACCCAGTCGGATGGCCAAACTGAGAGAGTAAACCAATGTCTGGAGCTTTATTTGAGGTGTTCTGTTGCTGCATCCCCAACCAAATGGGTTAAATGGCTTCCTCTAGCAGAGTACTGGTATAACACATGTTTTCACACATCTCTGGGTTGTTCCCCATTCAAGGCTCTCTATGGCATCGACCCTTCGCATGGCTTACTTCTAGTATCATCGGCATCAACACCTCCAGAAGTGTCAGATATACTACAGGAGGGACACCAATTCTCTATCTACTTGCAGCATCAGCTCGAAAGGGATAGCCGTCGCATGAAGAAAGTGGCCGATGAACGGAGATCTTTCAGAGAATTCCAAATTGGGGAACAAGTTCTTCTGAAATTGCAGCCTTATGTCTAGCAGTCAGTGGTACGTCGCCCATATCCGAAGCTCTCTTTCAAGTACTTTGGTCCCTACACAGTGATGGAAAGTATGTGTCAGTGGCTTACAAATTGGAGCTCCCAGCTCAGAGTCAGGTGCACCCCGTGTTCCATGTTTCACAACTGAAAACATATGTGCCAGATCATACTCCAGTATATGCAGAGCTACCAACTCCTCTTTAGTGGATGTGGCCAGTCTGACGCCGGAAGAAATCTTAGACAGGCGTCTGGTGAAGAGAGCAAATGCTTCTTATCTGCAGGTGCTTGTCAAATGGTCCTCGCTCCCAGCAGAGTTGGCGACTTGGGAAGACTACGCGGTGATCCGTGAAAGATTTCCAGAGGCTGCAGCTTGGGGTCAAGCTGCTGTTCTAGGGGGCGACAGTGTCACGCATGGCGTGCCACCTGATGAAGTGACGTCGGAGGCGGCTTCGGAGAGTACGTCTTCAGTGCACGAAGACGACAGAGTCAAGACGTCGTGACCTGCGTGTCACAGTAGGCTAGCGGATGCCACATGTTGATGGCCCTTGACGTAGTTACTTGCGTCAAAAGAATATGGGTTAGGTTGAGACTCCAAGTGCAGAGTGTATAGTATAGGAAAGACGGTTTTCCCCACGAGGGGTGACTCGAGGGTTTAATATCGAACTCTCGGGAATCAGTAGTGAAAGATTTATCTTCTTATCCTTCTCTTGAAAACCTACAAAACAAAGTAAATTGTTTGTGCCCTCAACCTCACCAAGTGGTTGTCAAGCACAAGGTGTGAGAATGATATGAAAATATAATGAATGCAAAACAGTAAATAAATATGCAATGATGATAAATAAATATGCAAGGATGGTGGAAACAATGATGGATGATATTTTTGGGTTTTGTATTGTGAATGCAAGATGTAAAAGTGTTTTTGTATTTTCGGATTTTTAAATGGCAGAAAATGTAAAGTGGATAAAAGTTGTTGGAAAGGTGTTTCTTATGATTAAAAATGGACCGGGGTTCATGGTTTCACAAATGCACTCTCTCTTTAATAAAGTGGTAGACAATGGAACACTAGAATTGACATATGAGATTGCAACAAAAAGGTTTCATGACAAGTTACTAATTATATGGGCATCACGTCCTAACATAGAGATCTTTTGTTTATTAATCTCTCTTATACTCCACCAAGATGCGAACTAAATCATAACACCTTAGTAATTAAGATAAATCAGAGCATAGCATTAAGTTCATGACATGAAGTTAAAATAAGAACATGCTAGATCTAGTCATGGAGTAGTGGCAATGGTCACACCCACATCTCCGGTAGCAAGGTATTTTTCTTTATCCCTAGTGAGGCAACAAAGTAAGGTAAAACACCCAAGTGGATCGCGGAACTTTCTCTCACGTTCACCGCACTAGCCACCCCCGTTACTCCAACTAATGCACACGTTCCCCCTCACACGCTCTCATACACATGCTTGATCATAACAAGTAACAAGAACGGGGTACATAATATGCATCTACTTTCATAACTGAAACAAAACTATTGCAATCTCAAACATATATTAACTCATAAAAAGATCCACCACAAAGGTATTACATAGATGACCGTAATCATGTTCAGCAGCTCATACGGTACTAATTAGTGAAGCTCAAGAGAGGAGAGATACATAAGTTACTTCCACAAACCCATAGTCCAGGGGTGGACTACTCCCTCTTCATCATGGAGACGGTGGAGAAGTCGTTGGAGAAGATGGAGACCACGCCGGCAGCGCCCCGCCGGAGTTTTCCCCCTCCAATCTGCAACTCCAGGTCTCTGTTTCGTGGTTTCTGTGTTTCTGCGGCGCTCCTTTCGAAGGGTCGGGGACTATTTTTATAGTCGTTTTTAGGTCAAGACGGAGGCTCGGAAAAAAGATCGACGGCAACGGAGCCACGAGGCCCAGATGGTGGGTCCCACGCGGCCAGAATTGGCCGCGTGGGCCCCCTCTTCTGGCCCTCGGGCCTCCGTTTGTTCGCTTCCTTCGCTCCCACGCTTTGTTCCTTCCAAAAACTGATGCTCGTAAATTTTAGGTCATTTGGACGTCGTTTGGGTCCCTGAAACATCAAAATATAGAAAATAGGGTTTTCTGCCTGTGCAGGGTTAATTCCAGAAAAATAGGAAACAATGAAATATTCCCAAAATCAATATAAAACAATGATATAACCCTTATATGATGCAAATATGATTGAAATATAAGTAATATAATGCAAAGTTCATGTATGCATTTTACATGCATCAACATCCCCAAGCTTAACCTATACTCGTCCTCGAGTATGAAGGTGATAAAACTAACATGGACTTTGCAATTTAATACTATCAAAGGATATCAAAGATGATTACTATTGCTACATAGAGTCAAATGATTCATTCTTCAAAGGAGTAGCAATATACAAGATAGATTATGAAGTGATATCAAATATTCAATGTAAGGATGTTCAATGATAATTCACAAAGTGTAACATAGAAGAAAGTACTATGGACCAAATGTATGCATAATGAAAAGTAAAAACATCCTATAATGGTCATAGAGTATTCTTATAAATCTGAATATAAAAGGTGGACACTTTGGAAAGATATATAAATGAGTAGAGGTAAAACATGAATAAGTTTCATCTAACTTCCAAATGCTTCTACTTAAGTTAATGTTTGCAATGTGGTATTCATTGGTGTCAAGCTCTCATTACCCCTATCATAGCATCTTGAATGGTTAAAGTTTAAAGTGAAAGCAAATATGAGTAGTATGCTTGACAAAGTATGGGTTGAATGTCTCATGCCCCGTGAATACGAGTACCTACACCACGGTGTTACTCAACTTGGGACACAAAAGCAAGTTCAAGTTAAGGTCATTGTAAGTAATATAATAGCGTCATCAAGAGCGTCAACTGGGGTACCTCTTGTCCCAGGACATGGAACAAGCCCATGTCAAAATGACAAGACAAACAAACAAAATGAACAATCTCACACCCTTTTTATTTACTATTGGTATAGCTTTTTATTGTGGGGTGCATCACTGAAGGTTCACCATAGCATGTAAGTAAATTTCCACCATGAATGATGCATGGCTTAGATTAGCGGCCCAGGCGTCTCTCTAGCCATTTATACAAACTCATTAAACTCACTAAGTTTCCACATTTATTTGGCACCATGATAAGCATCCATAAACAAAAGTACATGATATCAACAAAATATAAAGAGCACGTTGAAAGCTTGCCATGTGACAGCACATATGAGCTAACTCCCAACCAAGACTCTTGTCAAGCTCACAACTTCATAATTTTAATCACAATGGGTCATGTTTATTAAGTGCAATAAAAGGTGTGCATCAAGTTCGTGAGAGCTCTTTAACCAACTTTTCCCATAACAATCAATAACATAAGCATTTTAATTCAGAAGTATAGATAATACAAAATAACATGATAAACATACTCGGAATAGCATAAAGCTAATAGGTAGATATGGTGGACTCACTGGAAAAACTTTGGTTGAAGGTGTTGGAAAACAAGTTTTTACTTGTTGGAATTTTTGGGCTAGCAAGAGGGAGAAAGTTGACCGTCTAAATGCATGCATAAGTGTCCATAGAACTAACCAATCCATGTTAAACAAAGTAAAGTAACATTCAGCATCAAAACATGAATAAAAGATAGCTCTTGATAAAACACTTGCAAATTAATATTCATTAAAAGCATATGAATCATGCAACTATATGTATCTTTTTGAATCAACTCAAACATCCCTTTCCCAATCTTTTTAATAGCATCCAACTTAATTCAACCCAAATTTCCAGTAGCTCTCTCATATATAAATGATAGTGGTGGTCTCAAGACAAACAAAAATCAAACCGAAATAAAAAGCAAATAAAAGACGCTCCAAGTTTATGCGATAAAGTGCATTGATCGAAAAACAGAAGTTAGACGTGTGCAAACCGAGAGTGTGTTGGTCCAGTGGGGTTGTCTTCACATCCCCAAGCTTATGGTCTTCACCATCCTTGGATAGCTCTTGGTGCATCTCCTCTAATCCCTGTGAAAAAACTTCAAAACACCGTTTCTCCCATTTTTTTCTGTGGGGTGACATTAGTAGTGATAGACAAATGAATTCTTGCTGCATAAAATCCTTAAAAAAAATTCATATGAATGTCCAGAAAGTGTATAATGTTGTATGCCTACTTATAAACTCAATTGGATAAAAAGATTCAAGTTAAAAGTTCAAAGAATGCATCAAACAAAATGGGACAGAATCTGTCCAGAAAAACAGCAGCAGCAAAACGTATTTTTCTACCCTACTTAAATATGTCGAAAAATTCTGAAAAATTCATGCTTACAGAGGATGAAAAGTTGCAACTACAGTTCAAATATCAGCTCATTCGGAGTTACAGAATAGGAATTAAAAATCATACCGTGCACAGATTCGTGCTGGAATAAAATCTCCGAATGCAAATAGCAACTTTTTCAAACCAAAATAGGTAAAACTTGGCACTTTATTAAAAATTCCAGAAACAAAACTAAAAACTAAGTCTCTTGTTACAGCAAGAGGACACAAAGAAAATCAAAAATAAAAACAACCGGGTTGCCTCCCGTAAAGCGCTTTCTTTATAGCCATGTAGCTAGGCTTCTTACTTGATATTTATTGTGGACGAAGCTCATGAGGGAGCTTGAACTTTGATGTGTCCCTCTTCCTTGGGAAGTGTTCCATGCACTTCTTGTGTGGAAACTGAAACTTCACATTCCCTTCTTTTGAATCAATGATAGCACCTGTGGTACGAAGAAAAGGTCTTCCAAGAATAATTGGACTAGAGGTTTTATTCCCCATATCCATGATTAGAAAATCAACAGGCACAAATGTCATATGCAACTCTACCATAACATCACTTACTTTTCCTAAAGCATGTTTAATGGAATCATCAGCAAGTGCAAGTTCAATAGAGCATTTTTCAAGATTCTTTAATTCAAGTACTTCATATAATTCTTTAGATAAAACAGAGACACTAGATCCTAGATCTAATATAGCATGGTGTGTCTCTTTTCCAATGGTTACTAGTACTTTGGGAATCCATATATCCCCAAGCTTAGGTGGTATCATAGCTCTTGGTTGTACCTAGCAATCTTTTCTTTTAAAACATGATTAGCAATATAAGAACCAAAACCTGCTTGGTTAACATTAATGGAAGGATCACTTGCAAATTTTGTAAGATAGATATTAATTCATGCAAGCTACAATTCTCTAAGTCAAGTAATGGTTCCTTGACTTCACTAAGCATTTTAACTTCTTCAACTTTTTTCTCTAACTCAATTAACAGAAGAGATTCATCATATTCAGTTTCGTTAACTTCTTCTTTTAATCCAACAAGTTGAGACATAAATGGCAACAATATTCAGGATAGTTCAATAATTCACTAAGAGTTTCCTCCAAAGTAAGAGGAACATTTTCAGCAATATTAATAGAATTCATTCCAACCATAGGTGGTGCTTGTGGTTTCCCATAAAAACGGTGTTCATAAATCATTTTAGTGATATTATAATCTACTTCAAATTTTTCAACAGGGATATTCATATTTTGAGAAAAGTTCTTAACACTAAATGGCCAAAAGGTTCTCTTTTCCATTATGCAAGTTTTTATATATTTTTTAATTTTTTATGCAAAACTGAAAATAAAATGACGCTAAACAATGCAAACCGAAATAACAAATGCAACACAAAATGCAAAACTGAAAATAAAAATGCAAACCGAAATATAAATATGATATGCAAGACAATAACAAAACAAAATAAAATGATTTGAAGGTAAAGATGGATAAGATGATGCTCACGTAGGTGCAACCTCCCCAAGCTTAGGTGTTTGCACAAGTTGGTGATGAAGTTGACTTTGTTGTGAGATACCCTTGGATAAACCTTTACAGCAATGATTCCCTGGCAACGGCGCCAGAAAACTGTCTTGATGGCCCTTGACGTAGTTACCTGCGTCATAAGAATATGGGTTAGGTTGAGACTCCAAGTGCAGAGTGTATAGTATAGGAAAGACGGTTTTCCCCACGAGGGGTGACTCGAGGGTTTAATATCGAACTCTCGGGGAATCAGTAGTGAAAGATATATCTTCTTATCCTTCTCTTGAAAACCTACAAAACAAAGTAAATTGTTTGTGCCCTCAACCTCACCGAGTGGTTGTCAAGCACAAGGTGTGAGAATGATATGAAAATATAATGAATGCAAAACAGTAAATAAATATGCAATGATGATAAATAAATATGCAAGGATGGTGGAAACAATGATGGATGATATTTTTGGGTTTTGTATTGTGAATGGAAGATATAAAAGTGTTTTTGTATTTTCGGATTTTTAAATGGCAGAAAATGTAAAGTGGATAAAAGTTGTTGGAAAGGTGTTTCTTATGATTAAAAAGGGAACGGGGTTCATGGTTTCACAAATGTACTCTCTCTTTAATAAAGTGGTAGACAATGGAACACTAGAATTGACATATGAGATTGCAACAAAAAGGTTTCATGACAAGTTACTAATTATATGGGCATCACGTCCTAACATAGAGATCTTTTGTTTATTAATCTCTCTTATACTCCATCAAGATGCGAACTAAATCATAACACCTTAGTAATTAAGATAAATCAGAGCATAGCATTAAGTTTCATGACATGAAGTTAAAATAAGAACATGCTAGATCTAGTCATGGAGTAGTGGCAATGGTCACACCCACATCTCCGGTAGCAAGGTATTTTTCTTTATCCCTAGTGAGGCAACAAAGTTAGGTAAAACACCCAAGTGGATCGCGGAACTTTCTCTCATGTTCACCGCACTAGCCACCCCCCGTTACTCCAACTAATGCACACGTTCCCCCTCACACGCTCTCATACACATACTTGATCATAACAAGTACACAAGAACGGGGTACATAATATGCATCTACTTTCATAACTGAAACAAAACTATTGCAATCTCAAACATATATTAACTCATAAAAAGATCCACCACAAAGATATTACATAGATGACCGTAATCATGTTCAGCAGCTCATACGGTACTAATTAGTGAAGCTCAAGAGAGGAGAGATACATAAGTTACTTCCACAAACCCATAGTCCAGGGGTGGACTACTCCCTCTTCATCATGGAGACGGTGGAGAAGTCGTTGGAAAAGATGGAGACCACGCCGGCAGCGCCCCGCCGGAGTTTTCCCCCTCCAATCTGCAACTCCAGGTCTCTGTTTCGTGGTTTCTGTGTTTCTGCGGCGCTCCTTTCCGAAGGGCGTTGGGGACTATTTTTATAGTCGTTTTTAGGTCAAGACGGAGGCTCGGGAAAAAAGATCGACGACAACGGAGCCACGAGGGCCCAGATGGTGGGTCCCACGTGGCCAGATTCCTTGGTCGCGTGGGCCTCCCTCTTCTGGCCCTCGGGCCTCCGTTTGTTCGCTTCCTTCGCTCCCACGCTTTGTTCCTTCCAAAAACTGATGCTCGTAAATTATTAGGTCATTTGGACGTCGTTTGGGTAAACATCAAAATATAGAAAATAGGGTTTTCTGCATGTGCAGGGTTAATTCCAGAAAAATAGGGAAACAATGAAATATTCCCAAAATCAATATAAAACAATGATATAACCCTTATATGATGCAAATATGATTGAAATATAAGTAATATAATGCAAAGTTCATGTATGCATTTTACATGCATCAGCTGCGTCTGGCGAGCGTGTGTTAAGAGGGGAGCAGTTGGCCCAGGAAAGCTTAGGAAGAAATTAGACGCAAACTCTATTCCCTATCTCCTTCGTCCCTTCCTCCCCAAACCATTCACGTATCAGATCGAATTCGATGTGTCAAACATGTAAAATACCTATACGGTATGGTGTAGTACACCGCCCGTACAGGTATACCTCTGTACGCCACGGTGAGGGCTGTTCTCACCCCTATATAACACGTAACACGGAGCCCTAACGGGCTATCGTTTCCGCCTACATGGTATCAGAGCATACGCTCTTCCCTAGCCGCCGCCGCCAACGATCTCCAAACCCTAAAAACCAAAGACCACGACACACCTCTCCCGCAGCGCCATGGCGTCCTCCTCGGCCGTCCCTGCCGCCCCTGCCAGACTAGGCTCTCCCCCAACAACGAAGGTCACAAGGACCAATTTTCTCTTCTGGAAAACCTTGGTCCTCCAGCCGATCCGCGGTGCTCATGCACTCGGTCTCCTTGATGGAACCGAACCCGCGCCGGCGAAAACCCTGGAGGGAGAAGATGAAAACAACAAGAAGATCACAATCTCCAACCCTGCGTACGCCGCATGGGTCACGCGAGATCAGCTGGCGCTCGGGTTCCTGGTGAACTCGCTGTCGTCTGAAATAATGGCCCACGTCGTCGATCTGAACACCTCCGCTGAGGTGTGGTCCGTCGTGACGAAGATGTTCTCCACCCCATCTCGGACTCGGATCAACCATCTGCGAGGGGCGCTGAACAGCACCAAGAAAGATGACTTGACGGCCACGCAATTCTTAGCCAAGCTCAAGGGCTTCTCGTCGGAGCTTGCCGCCGCCGGAAAACCAATCGAAGAAGATGAGATGATCGGCTACATCCTGAACGGTCTTGATGCGTCCTACAACGACCTAGTTTCTTCCGTCAATGGAAATCCTGGTACTTCTCTTGATTATCTCTTTAGTCAGATTTGTGCACATCACCTTCGTCGCGATATGCTTGCAAAGGCTGGCCAGGACACTGCCTTCTCCTCCTCCGCTAACGCTGCCCGGCGTGGTGACGGAGGCGGCTGTGGGCGTGGAGGCCGCACAGTTGGAGGCCGTGGTGACCGCGGTGATCGCGGTGACTACCGCACTGGTGACTACCGCTTTGATGATCGTCGCGGTGACTACCGCACTGATGACCGCCGCGGTGACTACCGCAACGACGACCGCCGTGGTGATCGCCATGGTGATCGCTATGGCAATGATGGCCGCACTCGCGGCCGTGATGATCAAGGACGTCGTGATGTAGACTGGCGTCGCGATGATGGAGGACGCCGTCGCCACGGTCGTGCTCCCACTCCCTACGTCGATGTCACGTGTCAGATCTGCAAGATCCACGGTCATCCTGCCGACGCCTGTTGGTGGCATTATCAGGACCGTGATCGCGAAGACAGGAAGACACACAGTGATAGCGAAGATGAAGAAGAGGACAAGGGCGCCAATGCAGCTGCATACGGCGTTGACACCAACTGGTATGCTGACTCCGGCGCCACGCATCATCTCACCGGAGAGCTGAACAAGCTCAGCGTCCATGACAAGTACAAGGGCGGCGACCGTGTCCACACGGCAGATGGTAATGGCATGTCTATTAATCGCATTGGTCATTCAATTATTCGCACCCCACATGATTCCTTAAAACTCAACAAAGTCCTTCATATTCCTAATGTATCGATGAATCTACTTTCTGTTCATAGACTTGCACTTGATAATGATGTTTTCCTAGAATTTCACCCGTTTTTCTTTTTTATAAAGGATCGGGTCACAAGAAGAACTCTGTTTAAAGGTCCCTGCCATGGTGGTCTCTACCCTTTAGTGCCTATATCTACTGGGTCATCCAAGCACGCCTTCGTCACAATAAAGCCTTCGTCATCCACTTGGCATCGTCGTTTAGGTCATCCGTCATCCTTTGTGGTGCAAAGAGTTCTTAGGAAGCATAATATTTCTTTTACTCCTGAAATAAATCCCTATGTATGTGACTCTTGTCAGTTAGCAAAGAGCCACCAGTTGCCCTACCCCATCTCTACCAGTGTATCCACTGTTCCTTTGGAACAAGTGTTTTTCGATGTATGGGGTCCTGCACCTGATTCAGTCAACAAACACTCGTATTATGTAAGCTTCATCGATGATTTTAGCAAGTTCACTTGGATTTATTTTCTCAAAAAGCGTTCTGATGTGTATCAAGTTTTTCTCAATTTCCAACAACATGTTGAACGCAAATTTAATAGAAAGATTGTCATTATGCAAACAGATTGGGGAGGTGAATATGAAAAACTCCATGGTTTCTTTCAACGAGTAGGAATTACTCATCATGTTTCTTGTCCTCATGCCCATCAGCAAAATGGGTCTGCAGAACGAAAACATCGACACATTGTTGAAGTAGGGCTTGCTTTGCTTGCACACGCATCCATGCCCCTCAAATTCTGGAATGAAGCTTTCCTCACAGCCACCTTTCTCATAAACATGCTTCCTAGCAAAGTTCTTAACTTTGATACACCTGTTGAGCGTCTTCTTAATATCAAACCAAACTATGAGTCTCTCAGAATTTTTGGGTGTGCTTGTTGGCCTAATCTTCGTCCATACAACAAACGAAAGCTTGCTTTTCGTTCCACACAATGTGTATTTCTTGGCTATAGCCCACGCCATAAAGGAGTTAAATGCCTTGACACTAAAACCGGCCGTGTTTATGTGTCACGTGATGTTGTCTTTGATGAAAATGTGTTCCCTTTTGCCTCCCTACACCCTAATGCTGGCTCACGTCTTAAAGAAGACATCCTTCTTTTACCTTATGATTCTTCTCCCACGTCATCACATGTTGGGGATGCTTATATTGATGATCCTATGACCGTGCCATTAATGCCTATGCCTACTAATTCTACACAACAAGCTGCAGATGTTGTTGTTTCAGATAACAGTTCTTCGGATGATGAAGCTACAGAAAAAAATTCGGTTGAAAATGATGCTCAAATGACTCAAGAAGAGCAAGAACAAGAAACGGAAGAAAACAAAGCTGATGCTGGATCCGAGGATGATTCTGCTTCCGATCCTGTCGGTGTTGATCCCGAGCATGATCCGATCGGCACTGAATCCCGTGGAGATTCCTCTGGCGATGTCCCCCCACCGACACGCAATCATGACAGGGGTCGGTCCCTGTCCCCCACATCCTCGCGCTATGCGTCCCCGAGGTCATCGCCTCGTCCTCGCTCCGCGTCCCCCGAGCAGCTGCGCCACGCATCCTCCCAGCGACCCCGCCATGTGGCGCCTCCTGATGCGTCGATGCAGTCTGGTCCCGCAGGGACCCCGCCTGCTGCAGGATCTTCTGCACCGGGCAATGTTGAGCCCCCTGGTGCTTCACCACCGGGTGTTCGTACACGCCTTCAACGAGGAATTCGCAAGACCAATGTTCCAAAGGATGGTACAGTTCGATATGAGGTAAAACGAGGTAAAATACGTTATGGCTTGCTGTCTGCTACAGGAGAACCTAATAATCTCTCTGAAGCCCTTGATGATACAAAATGGCA
Source organism: Poa pratensis (assembly GCA_947311845.1). Classification (NCBI taxonomy): domain Eukaryota; kingdom Viridiplantae; phylum Streptophyta; class Magnoliopsida; order Poales; family Poaceae; genus Poa; species Poa pratensis. Next base: position 8,231,951 of record CAMZMU010000080.1, on the reverse strand, counting down.
CAATGCAATGCAAGAAGAGTATGATGCTTTACTCAAAAACAAGACATGGCACTTGATTCCAAATAGTTCCAATAAAAACCTTATTGATTGCAAGTGGGTTTATCGTATCAAGAAACGTGTTGATGGTACAATTGACAGGTATAAGGCTCGTCTCGTTGCAAAAGGTTTTAAGCAAAGGTATGGCATTGATTATGAGGATACATTCAGTCCAGTTGTTAAAGCAGCCACTATTAGAACTGTCTTAGCTATTTCAGTCTCACAAGGTTGGAGTTTGCGGCAGCTAGATGTCAAGAACGCGTTTCTCCATGATGTTCTGGAAGAGCAGGTTTATATGAAACAACCTCCTGGTTTTGAGGACCCTCGTTTCCCAAATCACATATGCAAACTTGACAAAGCTCTTTATGGTCTTAAACAAGCACCTAGGGCCTGGTTCTCTCGCCTCAGTTCTAAGCTGCATGTCCTTGGTTTTATTCCTTCCAAGGCTGATACATCCTTGTTTCTTTACAACAGATCAGGCATCACAATATTTCTGCTCATTTATGTTGATGATATTATTGTTACAAGTTCTTCAGATGCAGCTGTTACAGCCTTACTTCGAGATTTGAATGATGATTTTGCCATCAAGGATCTTGGACATTTACACTATTTTCTGGGTATTGAAGTCAAGCATGTTGCGGATGGCCTTCTCTTGACTCGAGAAAAATATGCTTCTGATTTGCTTCATAAAGTTGGTATGATTCATTGCAAACCCGCACCCACACCCTTATCTCCCACTGAGCCCTTATCTATTGCTGATGGTGAGTTGCTCAGTGCTGAAGACAGTACTAAATATCGCAGCATTGTGGGTGCCCTCCAATACCTTACGCTCACACGACCTGATATGTCATTCTCTGTCAACAAAGTATGCCAATATTTACATGCTCCCACAGACACACACTGGACTGCAGTTAAAAGAATACTACGGTATGTTCATGGTACACTCAAAATTGGGATTTCTTTTCAGAAGTCGTCTTCTACACTTTTGAGTGCCTTTTCTGATGCTGATTGGGCTGGATGCCCCAATGATCGACGCTCCACTGGAGACTTTGCTGTTTTTCTTGGTCCTAATCTTATATCTTGGAGTGCTCGTAAACAAGCTACTGTCTCTCGTTCAAGCACTGAAGCTGAGTACAAATCTGTGGCAAATGCCACCGCTGAAGTCATATGGGTTGAAGCATTGCTTAAAGAACTTGGTATTGTTTTGACTCAACGTCCATGCTTGTGGTGTGACAACTTGGGTGCTACGTATCTTTCAGCTAACCCGGTTTTTCATGCCCGCACCAAACACATTGAGATAGATTTTCATTTTGTTCGAGAGAGAGTAGCCAGCAAAAGATTAGATATTAAGTTTATTTCTAGCAAGGATCAAGTAGCTGATGGATTCACCAAAGCCCTTCCTGTAAGGGGTCTTCATGAGTTTAGACGTAATCTGAATCTACTGTGTAGTTCAGATTAAGGGGGTGTCAAACATGTAAAATACCTATACGGTACGGTACGGTGTAGTACACCGCCCGTACACGTATACCTCTGTACGCCACGGTGAGGGCTGTTCTCACCCCCTATATAACACGTAACACGGAGCCCTAACGGGCTATCGTTTCCGCCTACACGATGAACTAGTGTATCCGAGTTCTGGTGAATTCAATTCATACACCTAGATGGCATCCATATTCGGTACAATCACTATGTAAGTGAGACACAGTTTAAGAGAAGAAAACAGCAACTCACTAACTGTGTTATATTAGCTTAGACTTCTCGGTCCAAAGTAGATAATTGGTTTAAAACCATTGGTTAATCCTAATTAATTTTCAGATAATCCATACTTGGTTGTTCCTTGACATACGATATCGTATACCTATCGATGTGTCAACTTCGAACATACCTCTTTGATTCCTTCAAACCGGATTATCCTAGCTGTTTAAATCCCTAACTATACTCATATACGACGACATATGGATACAACCACGTCAATGTGCGAGAGGTCAAAAGCATTTAACATTTTTACCAGTCAAACATTTCTAAGGCTCCCTTTTTTGGGTTTTTAGACTTGCTTCTAGGTTCCGCACCGGAAAGGCCCAAATAAAGTACTTGCTTCTGGCCAGTTTCTCGGTTCATAGTGCAAAACCGGTAGGATGGTGTGGAGTTTTGTAGCCCCTTTTTTGGAAATTTTGAATACGATATTTAATTTCAAAAATTCTAAAAATAATTCTAGAGGCAGAAAATATTGTATTCTATCAATTTGCAAAGTTTCACCTCAAAATACATTGTATTTTAGCCTGTGTAAAAATGATAAAAGTGAAGATTTTAAGTAGTGAACACGGATCTGAATCTTCCCAAATATGTCAGATTTGTCTTTTTTTGTGTGTGGCTCAAAATACAAAGTGTTTCGAATTGAGATTTTGCATATTGGAAGATATATCACTATCAGTATATAAAAAAATCAGAATTTTTTGAAAATCTAAAATGGCGTATTAAAAAAACATATGCCAGACTAGCTTCCTGAGCTTTAGGTCTAAAAAATGAAGTGGTATATAAGATTAATCCTATTCACGGTTTTTACGGCTACAATGCTAATGTCAACATTTGATTTCTTCTTGTGATTTTGGCTCTTCACAACCCGACTCGGCCCCTTTGTCCCCCTTCTCTCGAGTGACAAGTATACGAGCCTAGGGTTTGGCCCCGCCAGTGCCACCACACCACTAGCCAGCTCCACCTCTCATATCCCACACTGCTTCCGTGCCAGATTACGAAACGATTACCCGCAACCTCCTCGAGTTGCGCCTTCGCCCACCTGGAGTACCGCTGCCCGCTGCTGCTTGTCCTTGAGTTCGGCCCGCTGACTGGCAGCTCCTTCAAGCTTGTCGTCGTCGAGCTCGACCAACGGCTCGTCCTAGGGGCTCGTCCTAGGAGCTCCGGCCACAGCTCCCCAAGCCAGCCCCAATAATGCCCAAAAAAAGTTGAGTGCAATATAGACATTACACATCTCACAAGTCTAAATTGCAAAAGCCCAAAAGAAAGAAAAATAATAGTTTCAAGGAGTTTTTCCTCACCGAAATTCATAAGCATGAGCTCAAAAGAAGAGGGCCTAAGTTTGATTGTCTATAAGAAAAAAAACTAACTAGGATTCAAAAGATCAAATTAATATTAATAGCTTAATTATAAAATAAACTTTTGTTTGTGTTATTAATTTTATGTGAAGTAACATATTTGAGAGCTTCAGAGACAAAAGTGATTTTTTTACTGGTTTTGAGAAAGCAGTACTCCACAGATTAATTTTCAAAACTTGGAAATGTGATTTTGCCCGACAGGACAAGGATAGCCCTCAGAGTCAACCTGCGCATCAATAAATTCCATCCACAGATGACAAGATTGTGCAGACACGCCTCAAGTCATCGAGTTAAGGCTTTACATAAATGATACAGCCTTTTAGTTTTGATCTCACGAAAAAGAAACGAAACATTTTGACATCGGTCTCTCTTTCTAATCCTCAAACAGCAGATGCCATTTCCTTCAGAAGATGCTGACAAAAATCATCTCGACGTATCGCCGGGAGGAAATCTTCTGATGTCGGAAGGCGACACCGTGAAACCTCTCTTCTTCTCGCTCCAAGGTCAATCGGAGGAAAATGAGGTAGAGATCGAACTAAACTGCTGCAGTGAAGGGACTTGACGTACTGGCGCAATGGCTCCCTCTCTACAGTTCCCTCTGTAGAGAAAACCTGCTAGGAGAAAGATGATGAACTAGATCCATCAACACTGATACGTAGAGGGGAGTCCTGAATGTTAGTATGTTGTATCTGGAAATGCACTCACTTCCGATGGATGTTCGTCGTTCAGATTTTCAGTGTTTCTGCTTACGACTGTCCAGACGTTTCTTCAGCTGCATAGATAAAACCAATTAGCTCGGATTCAAACAGCGAGTATGCAGCACATACTAAAATAAAATATGATGACCATGCAATCTTGCAATGGACCCTATAGTTCGATTTATTCAGACAATGATACCATGCATCTGCAACAAACACAGGGAAAACTAAAACTATCGTACTCCTGGGAATCACTTTACAAAGTATGGAAAGGAATTTAAGAATTAGTCTGCAAAGGATGCTGCTCCTTAGCGTATAATGTCCTTGCTGCCGCCGCTGCCGTCGCAGTTGACCCGCAGCCTGGTGAGCTTGAGGCCCATGAAGTTGTCCCACCCACGCCTCGTCAGCTGCGAGAGCTCGTCGTAAAGGTTCTTGGTTTAGGTGGTTTGAGACCAAACTGTGCACTGGCTTATGTGGAGCACATAATTAGACGAAGGGACACTTAGAATACCGAACCAGAGTTCCAGACTGGAGGACTATCCATAACATTTTAGTAGTGCTGGACTGCCAAAATAATTTTCTCGCCCAAACTAGAGTGTTAATTTCAGAGAATCTGTCTCTGTGGGCAGGGCAATAATTAGTTTGGCCAAAATCAACCTCTCAAATTTGGAGGCACTACATAAAGTCCAATACTTCATTAACATGTCACAAAATTGAAAACCCACCATCAACTAACTATTTGTCATGATCACATTGTGAGCCCAAGAAGTTGGCTTTGGGGTAATAACCCTTAAGAACTTAATGCAAAGAATGTGCTGTTACTGGTTGTAATCACATTCAAGGATCAGATGAACATACCTTATTAATGTACTTCAGTTGCTGAAGCACTTCATCAGTCCCCAATTCCTACAATGGACAAGATACTCCAGGTTTCAGTTTTGTATTGCGGCTTTAGTAAGCTACGAAGCACCGATACTTCAAAAATCTTTGTATCGCAGTATAAAACTTGTGCGATACTCCGATACGCCAATACTCCTCCGATACTCGTATCGCCCGCGTGTCCCCTTTTTCCGAATTAAAAAAAGGAAAATAAACCTGATACTCCTCCGATACTCCTCCGATTCGTCCAGCGACACGGGAGAGCCCGAACGAGCCCGCCGCGTGGAGTTGCCTCCACCTGGACTCGCGCCCCCCGCCGGCCGGATTCGCGCCCCGCCGGCCAGAATCGCGCCGCCGCCAACCGGAATCGCGCCGCCGCCACCCGAATTGCGTCGCCTCCGCATGGATTCGCCCTTCCCCGCCACCTAGAGTCGCCTCCGCTGCCTCTCGTCGCCAGCAGCAAGGTACGGCTACCGCCCTTCTTGTTCCGTTGCCGCCTGTTGCTGCTGGCCTGCTGCTTGCTTGCGTGCTAAGTGATGCCTGCTTGCTTGCGTGCTGAACTGCTGACTGCTGAGTTGCTGCTGGCCTGCTGCCCTCCGAGCTGCTGCCTACTGATTTGTTGGCCAGGGACAGGGAGCGACTGCTGATTTGCCTGCTAATTTGCTTGCTGATTTGCTGGACAGGGAGTGAGTGACTGCTGATTTTATTATTTTTACACATATACTCGACGTATCGCCGTATTGCTGTTTTTAGAAATCGCCGTATTCCGTATCGCCGTCTCCGTATCGCCGTATCCGTATCGCCGTATCGGTGCTTCGTAGTTAGTAAGTACAGAATGGTGCGAAGAATATAAGGCACAATCATGTTGCAACACAGTTTCAAATAGATGCATGGATGAAAATCATGAAATGTACTTTCACATGCTTATATACATCCAAAGATTGAACAAAGAGTCCAATAAATCTACCACAAATATAACCATCCCACATAATCAATATACCATCGTTTGTGAAGAGCTTGTGTAGCCTAATGCAGTTAACAGGTAAAGCAAGACCCACAAGGCCACATGAAAAGAGAAGATCAGGGGCTAACACAAACATACCTGTGGAACAGCACAATCAGCATGAATTGGATCCCAAAGAACTGAACATGAACAATCCCAATTGCTCGACTGAACAACAAAGAGGGGTGCCCTGCAAACATTACCATAAGGTAATGAAAACATGAATGCATATGCTAATGATAGTTGTTAACAGAAAAACACAATATACAAGAGCCTTTTAAATTCTAACACAACATAAAGGAGCTCCTTTTTTCCTATTCAAACCATTGCCATGCGGAGAATAAAAATGTTGAACATTTAGCAGTAACACAATTGAGTAGGCTATGGTACTAGTTTTATTGTACTGTAGAGGGCAAAATCCCTGCCCTCATGGACCAATCCATAAACACCACACGCCCCACACTCACAGAAAAATTAAACGAAATTAGGGTGGGCTGTGTTACCTCCGCCACTTGCCGCAAATAACTCCCGTCTCTAATTCTTCTTGGCACTGAATCCAGTTACCAGCGCTGCTTTTCTTGTCGTCACGCCTTTGTGTACACTGCAAGTAAAGCACAGAGAAGCATGGCTGAAAATAACCAATAAGTGAATCTTTTATCTACTATCATTACACATGCCCAGAGTGTGCTGAGACCTACACTCAGACTGGTCATTTCAGTGGCATCAAGTTCAGAGGGTTCCACAAAATGATCGTCACTGCTGCACAGATAATGGGAGTTACTAATAGAAAATTTATTTGACGCAAAGTTGCACGAAGAAAGAATAAAAATACAACTAAAGTAGGGCATACAATTTAAAGGTAATTTTAGAATTTATAATCTTGGTTATTGTTTATACATTATCATGGAACTTAGATAACAAAAGATGAAGTTGGAAAATCTTGACTTCAGCAACAGTCTTTCATTAGATGATATGCACTACCCCATGGAAAAGACAGTTTCCCATGTGAATTGCCATTTTTCATAAATTGAAATTGATCCTTAAGTCGAAGCTGCATCTCCTGTCCCAGTAGTAATGACATACTTAAAGTAAAATTTCATCAAGAGTTAGCATACCAAAAAATCGGACCCGACCATTCTGGAACTTCTGCTTGAAAGTCTCTACCAATCCTCGCTTGAGTTTCATATGGTTCAGTACTCATCAACATATCTCCTATTGAATAAAGACCTTGGCGAGGTCTTTGAATGTGCTTGTCTGATCCAACTTTCGTACTCGGCAACATCTCATGCTGCCTCTTAAGTTTCTTCCTCGAACAATCCAGACAATACCACTCTTTATCTGGTATTTTCTTGATGCGACGGTGGCAGCAATGCAAGTGGAATGCTCCTTCACAATAATCACATATTAACATGCGGCATGGATCTTCCAAAAACCCACATTTCTCGCATGCAAATAAAGTGTTGCTTTCATTATGGTCATTGGTTAATGTAGTTGATGTGCTGCTCTGTTCTGATTTTTCAATGGGGATTATATCTCTTTTGAGCATGTATATGCAAAGCTCTCTAGATGATGCTAACTCCGTAAATGGTTTTGCAGCACTTGTATCCGATGACGAACACTCCGCGGCATCCTTTATCTTGTCACTGATATAAGATGACATGCTTGATATGGAAACTGAGTTCCTATCATCCATATTAGAAAGTGACCCCGATGAGTTCTTCCAAATACTGTCCTTATAAGTTTCACCAGGATCTTCATATTTTGTTGTACATTCAACAAAATTCGTTTCAGATTTAGGACCTTCTACCTTTGAAGGAACAATAAGTGATTTTCCACTGCAAATTTGTACCCGGGACGAATTATCTCCAAAAGTTGTGAAGCTTCTAATTGTCTTCTTACTCATATTTCCATTTGTCTGAAAGAAATCACATTCATTGTCTATCTTCCTTCGTTTATACAAATCCTCACAATCTTCTGAAGCAGGAAGATAATGAATATCATCGACGGCCATACCAGATCTCGAGGATAAATCCAAAGAATTTAGTGATGACTTTGGTTTCTTCTTCTGACATAAAAAGAGGTTCTTCATAGATCTCCTTGGGCGTATATTAGGTCTTAAAGTCATATATTCTCTTGGAACAAGAATATGTGACAGTTTCTACCACAATATTGGACCCAAAAATGTTTTGGCTATGGAAAAACGCAGCAATAGATTTGGATATAGAGGTTGCAATAGTGTAGTGCTTAAGAAGCACAACCTTAAATATCCTTGCCCATAAAACAAATTTGAAAGCTTCCCTCCAGCTATGCACGAGCTCTTCAATAAGGATAAGAAAAGAATTAGGCAACTATATATATTTTCAGGATAAAACTATATTACATCATTTAGCTAGAACACTGACGAAGTACAACAAGAGAGAACAACATGATGAAGACAAAGATAATAATTTAAGCACGAAATCATAAGGACTAAGGGGAATCACATACTTTCCACATTGCATTCCTTAGAACACCTCACGCTCTTCCCCTCGGGGAGAATCTATAGCTCCATGAAGCCAAAGCTTCTCTAATGGTCCTAACTAATGCATTCGGATAGGATCTAACTGGACTTTGTGGTACTTTAATCTAGTCCAAATAGGGTAAGTGACATCTACCAAACAAAAAGGTTTTTTACTTAGTCAAAGAACATATAGAAAACATCTAGTCTAAAGTGCGAATTTAGAGGCGTTAGATTACAAAGATCAGTGTCTTGCCAACAAATGGTATCACTCAAGGAGCTCCACCCAAGGTTCAAAAAAGCGGTAAGCGCTAAGCGAGCGGTGAGGCACCGATCAGAGGAATTGAAGCTTAAGCGAGCTTAAGCGCTGCTTAAGCCTTTTGTACGGAACCGTACGGACGAAAAATAGGAACCAATTCCAGCCAGCCACAATGCCACATACATACAAAATCGAGCAAGATCTAGCGTAGATTCTCTATTTCTGCAAGCTTGAGCACACAACATGTCCTGCAAATTTGCAACACAGGCACTAGCTAGCTGTGGAGGAAGGGAATACCTGATGCGCCAGTAGAGAAATTGGTCGATCTAGATAGAGATGGGACGAGGGGAACGAGCTGCTGGAGAAAGAGCTGGAGGAAGAGCTGGAGGGTGGCCGAGGAGGAGCTTGACCGACGGCGCGGGAGGAGCTTGACCGACGGCGCAGGAGAGCTTCAATGGCGCCACCTCTCTCTGTTTTGTCTCAATCCGAAGTGGAAGTGGCCGATTGGGGGTATTCCTAACCCTATTCCTCAATTTCCCTCTCTCCTTTGCCTTTTCCCTCTCTTTCCCGTCCCAATTTCTTTGATCTCCCGCCGGCCACCATCGACGCTCAGCCGCCGCAAAGTTTCGCTTCAGCGCCGCTCAAGGACGCGGAAGCGCACGCACAGGAAAAAGCGTACCGCTTACTCTCGCTCACCGCATAATGGGCCGCTCAGGCCTAATCCTGAGCGATCTTCCACCGATGCACTTGCTTTCACGCGTAAGCGTGTCGAAGTGTTCGCTTTTTTGAACATTGGCTCCACCACACAACAAGGCAGTCACCTATATAAGTAACCATGGGTCTATTGTAGTATTCCTTGATGATTGTGTCTACAAATCAAATGGGAGGCCAATAACACCGAGTTCGAGGGATGATGATTAGTGGCGAAGCTACGTTGGGGCTAGAAGGGGATAACACAAGTTCAAGTATCGAATCCGAGATCTTCAGAAGCCCTTGCTTGGGTGCTCGCCCATGTGCATCAAAGCGATAACACTCACTTGACGAGGAAAGTCTCGAAGGCTTTGACAATGTCTCCAACTACTACCTGCGGCCGGTTTGGTCACCCTTGCCATGGGCGAGCATAATGTACTTTGTTTATGCTACCTCCTTTGTCTAGTCCAAGTGTTAGACTCCAAACCTAACCATCCATCAGTACCAAGTCCAACTGTAACCCTATACACATATTCGACACAAATTCCATTGGAGCAGACTTGAAGCAATTCGAGGCAAGACAAGAACGCACCATTGTGTGGAAAAGAGATCTGAATCAAAGGGCTAAATAGGCAGCCTGTGTTACAGATCTAGGGTTTCTAATTTGGGGTGGTTAGATTTGCAAGAGTAAGATTATGGGATCGGCATGGTGATTATCTGAACCACACAAATTTTCCATCCCATTAGTTATCCCCGCAATAGCATAGATTCCCCTCTCCTCTCCTCGCCAAGCTATTATTCCACCAAATTCCGACCGAATCCATTCAATACTTCCGCCCCAGCGGCTCTGCTCTGAACGATTCCAACTCATCAACAACAAACTAACCAAAATTGCAAAATCCACCCACCACTGGGTGCCAAGAGTTGTAAATCAAAGCAAAGCAAGCACGGATCTGCGCATAGTGTGCATCTTCCGAATCTAGACCAAAACGCATGGAAGAATAAGAGAGAGAGAGAGAGAGAGAGAGAGAGAGAGAGAGAGAGAGACAGAGGTAACCTGGAGCTCCTCGGTGGCCTTGGAGTAACGGCGCAGTCGTGCGGTGCGGCGGAGGAAGGATGCAGCAGTATTTGTAAAACAATAATGAGCAATTATGCCTCTAGAACTCTCTTGAAGAAAGCGCCTCTCCCCTTTCTTCTTTAATTTATGGGAATGAAAGTGAATGATAATATATGCCTACAACGGGGAGATGAAACAGCATGGATCCATATGAAACATCAGCAGGCGCTTTCGATATTTCAGAAATATACTATCCACACTAAATTATTTCTAGCGATCTATCGCAAAAAAAAAAAGGAATGTCTGTGTTGTGCGATACCATCCGATATTTTTTAAAAATAGAATGTTAGGTAATGTATTTTCTTTTATCCCTAGCCCTAGCATATGCATCTTGCAGATGCAACACACGGCCAAAAATAAATTTGCCATCTATCAAACTATTTTTCTCTAACCTTTTATTTTCTCTCGATGTTCGTGCTGTTCAACGAGCTCGCCATCCTCGGCATTTCTAATCTTGTTGTCTCGCTTGCAGATTGGGTTGTTTCACCTATTGAACGACTAGGGTTGTAATGGAGTGGGTCGACAACGAGCACGGAGAATGGAGAGGGTTGAGGGAGGCAATGGATCCAGTAGCACGCCGCCAAAGTTTATATCGTTGGAGAAAGGGCATGGAAAATGGTGGTTAGGAGTAGGGTTAGTAGTGATTGTGTTTATATATAGTTGGTGTGGTGAGGAAAAGTGGACTAATTTATAGGAGATCTGGATCCGACAGCTGTGGAAAAGTAGACTAATTTAAAAAAAAATGGTTTATGCACCACCAGACAAATCAAACCATGTTTTTACGATTCTACGACCAAATTGGTTTGTTAATTTCAATTAAAATCGATCTCCACAAAATTTAGTAGGCCAGCTCTTTTCGGTTTTCAGAATGGCTTCCCAATAAGCCACCCTCCCCAAATTTTTAGACAAGCCAGCCACACAATTTAGTTAGGCTTTCAAACTAGTTTAGACTGAACTAAATTTTGAAGCCTAAACAAAATTTTGGGTGACTTCTCCGGAAATCCGGGAAGTTAGGAAGAGCGAGAAAATCCCCAAAAGTAGATGTGTACTATAGAGAAAGTATCCGGTGGAAACCAACTTTCAGTGGAAATATGTGAAAACCACAAAAAAATCATGTTTAAAATTTCCAAAAAAAAATCATCAAAAATGCATTATGTTGGGAAGCTAGAGTTCCATAGACATGTAAATTTGCAAGTTGAAATTCGAAATTTTTTAGGAGCTATAAAAATAACAAATTCAACAATGAATAGTAACTTTTACAACTACTATTCATTGCCGAATTTATCATTTTCATAGCTGCTAAATAATTTCGAATTTCAACATGCAAATCTACCTATCTATAGAACTCTACGTTCTCAATGTAATGTATTTTTGTTAAGAATTTTTTAGACCTTTTAAACATGAATTTTTCATGGTTTACACCGGTTTCCGCCGAAAGTTGGTTTCCACCTGATATTTTCCCGTGTACTATATCCATGTAATGATTATTTTTCCGGATGATTTCACAGTCAGATGGGTTTTTTGTGGAATATAGACGAGTGCTCATATTCCCTTTCAAAAATACGTTATCCGGTGCCATGCCAAGCACCGTAGTCATGCTAACATTGACATCCCCTGTAGTAAGCCGGAGTGTGATAAGTGAAAGTGAACAGAAAATCCAATGTGAAGAGGACAAATCCACGGTTGTGGATGTTGAAATATATAAGTGAATTGTCTGACCCTTTTCATAAGATCGGTCTTTTGCAATAGTGGTCAGCGCATGAAGCTTGACAGTGGAAGACTCAATCAGGAAGACTGGATTAAAGGAACAAGACAAGTAAGATGATAGAGGTGCACTTTATCAGTTGGATCGGAGTGAAATAAAGTTTTAAAGCAAGGAAAGAGAGATGGAAAGAATTAGTGAAATAGGAAGGAGACAGCAGTACTAGCGGCTAGATGAACCGGAAAGCAATTAGGAGACCGGAACAATAAATAATAAAGCAACACCTTTGGAGAAAAACTGATGGAGGTGGGCACGTTTCGTGGCCTTAAAAAGGGTCGGCCTCCAAAACATTGGCTAGCCCAATCCAGCCGTGCGTTGCAGTGTAATTTTTCGCCGCGTGTCGATACCACCGTGGGTGGAATTTTTTTGGCAAAAGAATCCTTTGCCAATGTATTGGTCGTGCGAGGAATTTGGTGAAGATAATGAGGGCTCGTAAACCAAACATAACTTAAGAAATACCCGCAACCAGGGAAGAAGTTATGTCACACTATCAAGATTTGTTGACGTAGGAGGTGCGACGAGGACCGGAAACAAGAAGAAACTATGCGATCACTGAATTCACAGATCTAATCTACCCTTTTTTCGAAAGTGAGCAAAAGTTTTGCCCAATCCATGGATCTCCGACAATTTTATTGTACATCTAATCGGAGAACGAACTTATCAACAGATTCGATCTATGTACATATAATTTAAAAACGAAGAGATCTCGCATAACTATGTTTATGTCGTTGATCCAATCTACTTGTATGGAAAGAGATTTTACAGAAGTATGTTATATACATCTGATCGAAACCGACGAGATCTGGGACTATTAAAATATGTAGATCCAATCTAAACATAAAATTGCTCTAATATCATATTTGTTGAGGAACTTGTTGGAGGAGACGTCGTGACAATAATTTTACAATATGGTGAAATTAAGTGAAATTGTATAGAAGACATGGAAATTAACCATGGTGTACTTGTATCTATTTGATCAAAATAGATCTAAGTAGTAGAAAGATACAAGCAAACAAGATCGTGTACAAATTACACATGTTAGTTCGGTTCCTACCTCAACGTAATTCGTAGTTGGAGATTGGTTTTGCTTCAGCAAGGGTTCGCCATCGTCCAACGACTTGTACGGATAGGCGGCGCCTTCTCCATGACCTATCTAACCGATATTTATAGACAAACTTTCGGTGGCAGTTTTCTACTTATTAAGTCCTATAAATCAGGTGGGGCGATCTGTACGTGGCATAAATAGAGAAAACAAATTGTTGTATGGGTATCGGATTCGGGGGAGAGTTCGTTTCGTAAACTACAACGAGTCCTCTAGAGCTACCACTGTGTCTTAACCAGTATAAATAGAGAAATAGAGATAACCACGTTATACGTGGGCTCTCAATTACTAGTCTCCTAAACCTCGAAAATGAGAAAGTCATTCCAGATGAATGTATACGTGAAACACATTTTTTTACATATCTCGAGAAAGTCGTTACACATAAATGTTTATGTGAGACACTGTTTTTTTACTACTCCCTTCGATCCCAAATAATTGTCGCCACTACAATTATCGATTTGTACCTCGTACCCTCATTTCCTGGGCAGTTAGAAGCGATCCGATGGAGTACTTTGCTTAGATTGATAATGGTTCATCCACACATCAACAAAGGGCTCAAATCAAATCTTTAGACACAAGCACCGAGCTATTATCCGCTCAATGCGGGACAGAATGCGATCCGTCCACGTCGTCACGCATTTTTGGCTGGCACATTTAGTTGCTTTATGTTTCTCGACACGCGCAGTTACAGCGGTTTTTGTCCATTTTTTGTGTGGTTTTTATAGGTGACAGTTGTTTTCGTTTATTTCTTACTTTGTTTTCTTTTCTATTTTTGATATTTTTCCTCTTTTTCTTTCGTTCTTTATTTCCTGTTTCTTTATTTTTTTTATTTGTTCTTCGTTTTTTCTTCTATTTATGTTTCTTTTCACTTTTATTTCCTTTTTTATTTGTATTCGTTTTTATATTAAATTAATGTGGAAGTTGTGAAAATAATTAGTAGTTTACCTCCGTCGTATCTCTGCCCTAGGTATTAAAAAATTTACTCCCCACGTTTTTAGGGCATTTACTACCCACGGTGAAAACTTGAAAAAGGAAAACGGAAAATAAATAATTGTTGAACTACCATATCTTATTCTTACCCCTTTAGCACTTTTGAAAAGGTCCCATTTAATTGTTCATTTCCACATTAAACTGTACCTAAGGGGGGAAAATCATACCTTAACTGTTTTGGTGTAAATGACCACTGAATTACGGCTAGTGATTTTACAAGTTTAACTTTAACACGCAGTTGAATGGTTACTCCTACATTAGAGACCACCTAGAAAACGACGTCTTATTTTTTTGTCGTTTATTTTGTATTTTTACAAGTTTCTCTCTAATTGTGTTTGGACTTTGCCCCGGACAATAGCTTGGACCCGCCCAGGACTATCACGCCGGCTAATTAGGCAAACATATTACGCTTGTTAGGCCACGTATGGTTCACGCGCATATGAGTGGTGTACGTGGCACGGGTGACGAAGCAGTGTGTGGGTGTACTTGCTTGGCCGCGGAGCGAAAGTGATTGGCATGAAAAAGAAAGGTAGCCCGCCTACGTGGAAACTTCCTGCGGTACGCACGCGCCAGATCAGACCGATCGGAAGCGTGCTCCATGGACCTCGCCGTGCCGGCCGGCTTATATAATGAAACCTCTGCCCCCACAGTCCACCCACCACCATCGTCCACCACCGCCCAAGCAAGAAAGCACCGCCCACAAGGTCAATTGAGAAGCAGCCTGCATCTCTCCCCATCCGCCAATCGATCGAGCAATCTCTGCGAGTGATCAGACGATCGAACTAGGCGCCGTCGCATATCCATCCATGGCGTCCGCCGCGAGGTCCTGCGCCGTCTGCTCCTGGGCCGCTGCCGACGAGGTGGCACCCACGGATACCCTACGCGTGCTGCGCATGCAGCGACTCCGGCTACGCCGTGCCGCCGCTGGATGCCTCGACCCCATCGCTGAGGAGGACGACTCTAGTGTCGACGACGACGACGTTCCCGCCGGCTCGCCCAGCGCGTACAGCAGCCGCAGCAGATCCAGAGCAGTCGACCTTGCCCAAAGGCGTCGATAGAGGCTAGGACGGTTTAAATTGT
Source organism: Poa pratensis (assembly GCA_947311845.1). Classification (NCBI taxonomy): domain Eukaryota; kingdom Viridiplantae; phylum Streptophyta; class Magnoliopsida; order Poales; family Poaceae; genus Poa; species Poa pratensis. The sequence continues at coordinate 8,216,728 of CAMZMU010000080.1, read as the reverse complement.
TGATCAGCCATCAGCTAGCGAGCCCATCTCTCTTCCGTAGCTCTTGTACTGCGTAGTATGCACTCTAGTTCGCGCACATGCCCTGTAATTAGTGCGTATGTCAGTCTTTCTCAAGAATTGTACGAGCTGCCACAAGAAATCGAAGAAGTTTGGACTTAATTTGCCAAATTTGCATTCATAGTGCACAAACATACTAATCTGTCAGTGAAGATCCGTCCTTGCTGACAAACGGTAGGCATGCTCTTTCTTTTCGCGTGATCAATAGTTCAGTAATCGGTACTCATGCTCTGCTCAGCTACCTGTCCCCGTGTTCAGTTGCTCTGCTCTGCCGATACGCGCTGGTCACGCGCTCCCTATTTCGCACTCCATGGTGGCATGGTACAGAAGAAGAGGAACTATTTAAGTAATAAAAATCCTTTATCAAAAAATGGTACAAGAAGAGGAGGCGCCACAAAGTGGTGTGGGTGTGGCTGCAGGCTGCCGCTCATAAAAGATAGTCAGAGTTCTCACCTCGATTTTTTTATATCGTGTTTGATTATTCGAATAGATTTTAGGCATTTTGTGCGCCTCATCTGTTAAAATATTTCCACCGGCGCTTCCAACATATAGTCAGGTAACCGTGTCGGACGCCAATACTTACACCACTCATTGAAAATTCCCTAAAGGCAGAAATATAAAACTTAACCACAAGCGAACGACAAATGGCAATAGTCGAGCACAAGTGCATGAGTAGAGAATATTACAATTATTTACACCTCAAATATTTTAGAATTTTGTAATAGATACATCAAACCTAGACAGTCATACGAGGTGAAAAAATCTAGACCACCACACATCGTAAACTTTGGTTAGCTAGCATAAGTTATAAATTTTAGCTCCGTTGAGATTTTTAAATATACCACAATAGATACAAATACATATAAGCATAATATAGTACATAAAAGTGGAGCAAATTATCACGAGGATGAATCTTATTTTTTCATCTTTAATGATTTGCTAAATAATTCTAAAAAACAGAACACAGATCACTAGACCAAATATATTTATATTTTAATTAAAATCATGGCATATGTAATGATAAATATTTTCGTTGTATAACAATCAACTATAAGTTGAATAAGATAACAAATTAGATCAGATTTAGTGACAAACTAATCTTTGAAGAAGTAAAAATATTTAGTATAAATATGTGACGCACAATTTATTTTAGCCCAATAACCATTAGGACTGTTTAGTTGCACATCATGTGTGACGATCTGTGCGGTGGCAGCTAATCCCTATAATACTGCCACAAAACTCGCCGCTTCCATGCCGTAATCATCAAGCTTAGCTATCGAGAAAATGGAGCATAAATATATTGGTAGCTTAATATATAGTAGCATTATATGACCATTGTTTGTAGTGTTGGCACTAGCCCTCATTGGCATTGACTATTTATATGAATTTATATGTTTTCAAAGGATTCCATCTTACACAAATTGCCAGGGTTCTCGAAAACCAACTGCACCTTCTCTGATGCATCTGTTGTCATTTCGTTGTATTGTTTACAAAATCATTACAAGATTTTTAAAACCAATGACTCCTTAGACCAGCTACACCGTTGTTGGTTCCGAGTATAAAGTAGAATTCTATGAATCGGTTCGGATTTTCTGAGGTGTATGGAAACAGCAGTAGGACCCACTATTGAGATCAACTGTATGCATGCATTTGTGCTTTCCCCTCACAATTTTTTTTGAAAGGAATGCGGTAGGGGAAGCCCCTACAGCGGATTTCTTTTAAATAGTAGCAACCCAAATCTGCGTCCGTGAGGAGTTAAACCTGTGTGGCTGGGTTGTACATCCACTTTCCTAACCAAGTGAGCTAGGCTCACTTCTTATCCTCCCTCACAATTCTACCACCAGGTCCCATAATTGCATGCATAAAAGCGAACATCCTCTCAACTAGGCTTAGTTGTGAGGATCTTCAACACGCTTCATTAGCCCACTATGCAACATCCTTATAGCTAGGCTTAGTTGTAAGGATCTACCCCAGACTTGACCGACATCTAATTCTGCTACACTTGCTGGTAAGAACTATATCTAATCTAGCAATTACATCTTCAATAGATTGATCCTAGTTGTTACGTGTAGGGCTATTTTTTTGTTTTCCATGCGCATAACCCTTCTAGGCCTCCGTCTTGTGGCTTCAGCAAGCTGGGCCGCCCGGTAGGCTAGACGACACTACCACCAGTGGGCCATCCTGCCTGCTGGAATATCCCCACGTTCACGTCGTGGGTACACATATTTATTATATTCCCAACATTTAGCTTTCTATATCCCTTTTTATGAACTCCAAATATTGTTTTTGTAACAACTGATAAAATAGAAAGTTTAGAGAACAACTTGTTAGCAGTAAGAGACCAAATGACACCGTCGGATATTTGATATCTATGAAGTATAAAAAAAACTTAAAATGAAATTTCAAAATACACCAATTTGATATCATATAAATGTTGTTACTCTTTTATCTGTAGTTGATCAAATTTTAAAAAGTTTGACTTAATATATAAGATAGATGTACACTTATTTGAGAACAGAAGTGAGTACCTTTGGAAGAGGTATAACTTGAGATCCACATTTTGTCCCTACCATTGTTGAGCTCATAAGTTTTGATTCATTTACATCCATGCACTCAATCTTGTAAATTTTTCAGAAAAATTGACAGAAACGTACTTACATACGAGTGACCAGGTAGTCAACGCTCCATCCATGATTGGTTCGAGCAATTTTCAAGTAATTAGTTGATGGGCCATGGATGAGGACATGCATCTCATCGCACGCGCTAGATCGGGGAGCGAAAGAGACTGGCACGGGTGTACGTGTGTCCACGTGCGTATGAGTGGTGTACGTGGCACGGGTGATGAAGCAGTGTGTGGGTGTGGTTGCTTTGGTCGGGGAGCGAAAGAGACTGGCATGAAAGGGATGCTTGCTAGCCCGACTACCTGGAAGCTACCTGCAGCACGCACGCGCTAGATCGATCGGAAGCGTGCTCCAATGGACCTTGCCGCGCCGGCCGGCTTATATAAAGAAAGCTCTGCCCCCAGTCCACCACCACCGCTGCCGCACAAGCAAGAAAGAAACCACCCACAGGTCAATCGAGAAGCCAATCTTCGCGAGTGATCAGACCAGCTAGGCGCGCGCCGTCGCATATCCATCCATGGCGTCCGCCTCGAGGTCCTGCGCCGTCTGCTCCTTGGCCGTTGCCGACGAGGTGGCGCCCACGGACACGCTGCGCGTTCTGCGCATGCAGCGGTTCCGACTCCGCCGGGCCGCCGCCGGATGCCTCGACCCCATCGCTGAGGAGGACGACTCAAGTGCCGACGATGACGATGTTCCCGCCGGCTCGCCCAGCGCGTACAGCAGTAGCAGCTCCAGAGCCGTCGACCTTGCCCAAAGACGTCGATAGGCTTAAAATCTTGATCAATTAGACACATGCGAGCCCATCTCTTCTGTAGCTCTTGTAATGCGTATGTACTCTAGTTCGTGCACATGCCGCATGTAATTAGTCCATGGATGATCGAGTGGGAGTTAATTTTCTACGAATCTGTGAGTCTTTCTCAAGAATTGTACGAGCTGCCACAAGAAATCGAAGAAGCTTGGACTTATTAATTTGCCAACTCTGTATTCATGGTGCACAAACATACTAATCTGTCAGCGAAGATCCGTCCATGCTGACAAACGGTAGTCAATTCATGCTCTCTTTTTCGGTGATCAATAGTTCGGTAATCGGTACTCATGCTCTGCTCTGCCGATGTGGAACATGTATTTTTTACAATGAAACGTCTTCACCGCGCTGCTTAGCTAGCGTTCCCAATTTCGCACTCCGACCCCTCGCTGGTACAAGAAGAGGAGGCGACACAAAGTGGTGTGGCTGCAGCCATAAAAATAGTCGGAAGTTCTCACCTCGATTTATTTAGATTGTGTTTGATTAATTTTAGGCATTATGTATGTCTCATTTTGTTAAAATATTTTCACCAGCGCTCGCAATATATGGTCCGGCAACTGTGTTGGATGCCAATACTTATATCACTAGTAGAAAAGGGGCCTATTGTCCCGGTTCGTTTGGGCCTTTAGTCCCGGTCCCGAACCGGGACTAAGCAATCGGGACTAAAGGTAGTCCCGGTTCTGGTACGAACCGGGAATAAAGGATTTTTCTATTTCTTTATTTCAAAAAACAATTTTATTTTTGATTTTTTTTAACTTTTTTTAAATCTATGAATTGTTGGACTCATTAATCTCTCACCGGAGCCTCTTAATCACACTTAGTCTTTGGTCAAATTCCAATTTTGGTCAAACTTCCCGGTCGGTCACCCATCCTCACACTACTCTACCCCTAGCACGCTTAACATCTTGGTTCCTTCCTATCCCCCTCCATATAATCTACTTGTAACCTTATGTCTATAGTATGTTATTAATCATATTAACCCATGGGTCATGTGGGTCACGCATTTTTTATAATTTGAATTCTAAATAATTATTTAAATAAACAAAAATAACTAAGTAATCATAATATTGAATAAATATAAAAATAAAATGTGTTTTATTATTTTTTGGCATTAATTCATTAAATATGGCATAATTCATATATTTAAATCTGTAAATCGAAATTGAACAAATAATATGTCCATTATTATCAGAAAAATGTGAGGAATCCAAATATAACATAATTTTTTGAATTTTTTGAATTTTTTTATTTTGTAGAAAAATCTTATTTTGAAATAACTTTTTTCCTTTTGGAATTTGAAGGATCTGAGAAAAGTCCACCGGGTAAATCTCGGTGAAATCGAGCTCCTTTTTTTCTCTAGTTTTTTTGATATATTAAACGCATTTTTTCGACATCGTATGCAAAAGTTATGTCCGTTCAAACTTTTTTTTGTTTTTTGCAAAAAAGGTCAAAATTCATATTTCAAAATTTCTACACCAACTAGACACTAAAACCTAACTAGATCTCAAAGGATTTTATTTTTTGAAGGTTTTATCATTTTCGTTTCTTTTTTGGAAAACTGAAAAGGCGATCCACGAGGGGGTGGGATCTGATTAAAAATTCTAATTTTTTGTAGTCCCGGTTGGTGTCTCAAACCGGGACTAAAGGGTCTATCTTTAGTCCCGGTTTGAGACTCCAACCGGGACTAAAGGGGCTCGCTTCTTTAGTCCCAGTTCCAGCCACGAACCGGGACTAAAAGTACCAACCGAACCGGGACCAAAGCCCGCAGACGCCCTGGCCGCCTCGAACCGGGACAAATGGACCCTTTAGTCCCGGTTTGAGACGCAACCGGGACTAAAGACAAATATGGTGGTGGACGAAAGGCCCGTTTCTACTAGTGTATACCACTGGTTGAAAATTATCTAAAGGAAGAAATGTAAAACTTAACCACAAACAAGAAAAAAATATGGGCAATAGTCGAGCACAAGTGCACGAGTTGAGTATATTACAATTATCTGCACCTCAACACTTTAGAACTTTCTAATAGATATAACAAACCTAGACAGTCATGCCCAGTGAAAAAATCTAGACCATCACACCCCGTAAACTTTGGTTAGGTAGTGTATCTAAAAAGTATTAAATTTAGCTCCATTGAGATTTTTAAATATACCACAATGAATACAAATACATATAAACATACTATAGTACATAAAAGTGGAACAAATTATCATGTGCATAAATCTACTAAATAAATCAAAAAAACATAACACACATCACAACACCAAATACATTTATATTTTACAATCATTGCATATGTAAGTATAAATGTTTTCATTGTACAACCATCAACTATAAGTTGAATAAGAGAACAAATTAGATCAGATAATTTGGTTAGGGAAGTGGATGTACAACCTAGCCACCCAGATTTAATTCTCACGGACGCAAATTTGGGTTCTTATTATTTAAAAAAAAAATCGTTGTAGGGGCTTCCCCTACAGCATTCCTTTAAAAAAAAAATTAGACCAGATATAGTGAGAAACTAATCTTTGAAGAAGTAAAAATATTTAGTATAAACACGTGACACACAATATATTTTAGCTCATTAACTATTAGGACTGCTTGGTGGCACATCATGTGTGACGATCCGTGGTCCTAGAGGATCCAAATAGACAGATGACTGTAATCACAACACATGATCAACAGATATGTTGAACAATGCAATCATGCAGTGAGGTGTTTCTGTTACAAAAGCTCAAGTTTAAAGAGGCATGGAAGCTGTTTGAAGTGGATGCAGATTTCGATTAGCAAACGAACACCAATGAACAAACCAGAGTTTGTGCTGAGAGCATTGTTCACAAGTGTGAAGGCCTTCCACTAGCTCGTAAGATAGTTGGTAAGGCTACGTCATAAAAAAATTGAACAAGGATGGGAATATGTTGTGAAGTTGCTTCAACGGTCTCAGTTCCATCAAGTTCCAGATGCAAATGATGAAGCCGAGATGTATCATGTCCTGTACATCAGTTATGAGCAACTTGATGAAAGGGCAAAGCAATGTTTCCTTTCCTTTACCTTGAAACATAAAGCCTTATATGTGCCATATGCAATACGTCTCTGGATGGGACACGGATTACTAGATGAAGATAATAGTATCTGAACCAACGTTAGAAGAAGAGGCAAGAGGACCAGATTATCTAAGCATGCACGATACAATCAAAGGTCTAGCTCTTTGGACTGTGCAAAGTAAACAAGGAGATGGACCTAGCAACAATTGGGTACTATGTAAAGGAGATAAAACCATGAAACCAGAAGACTGGCCCACTGCCCATAGGATTTCCCTTCGTAACTTTAATCGTGCAGAAATCCCTGGTTCTCTCTCTCTCTCTCGCCCTTTGATATTAACTCTCATGGTCACAAGCCGTATTATTGGCAATGTTCCTACAGGCTTCTTTAGCAATGCATCGTTAATCACCTTCTTGGATATAAGTGGCACTCAAATTCGGAAACTGCCATCAAATGTTGGAGAATTAGTCAACTTGCAACACCTTGATGTTTCATGGAGAATTGGCTGGCGCTGGGGAGAGATTGGTAGAGGTAAGGCTGCTAGTATATATCTTTATCTCTTCCTACATGCAACATCTCTCACGTATATTTCGAAACATTGATGGTATTTCATTCATCACAAACATTTGGGGGGGGGGATGCCCCTCCATGAGTAATTAAATAAGGGTATATATCTTTTTCACTACCGTCACCAACGCTGAATGAAGTCACTAGTCACTGGATCTCAGTCCAGTTAGATGGATCCAAACTGTAATGGCACAATAATCTAATAAGTTTTTTTTCCCACGAAGGGAGAGACACCAAGCAAATCTACTAATCATTATCAATGACGAAGCAGATCCCTGGAGGGGGAGGGGGAGGCGGCGGTTGCTTGGTGCAAATGGCTTGCGTCGAAGATCACCTGTAGAGGCGTAGACGTTCAATGACCCCAGATGCCGGCGGCACCCCCCGAAGTCCCTCTTCCCGCACTCCAGCTACCGGCATCCGCCGCCATAGCCCAGGTCCCAGCTTATGCGCCGGAGAATGTGCCGCCGAGCGATAAGGACGAGGGACATGGAGAGAGTATGAAAAGATTTTCGCAGAAAAACTAATCTTTAAGGTAATGTAAAAAAGAAACTACATGTAAAGCTGATGAGGCACCTAAAAACATGGGAAAGGATGTAGACATGAGGTCTGCCTTCGATGTGGGAAGGTGTAATTAGAACCGTAAGGATGTCGGTGTCAGTTATTTGTAATATCATGGCTAATCCCCACCAGCGGCTAGTGGGTGTTACACTACACCGTGTTTAAATTTTTTTTTTTTTGCGAAACACAGTACAACGCAGATGCTCACATACACATGCACACACTCACCCCTATGAACGCACGCACGCACACCCTACCCCTATGAGCACCTCCGAAAGACTGAGCCGGCGGTCGGGTCTTGAGATTGAGTCACCACAGACGCCTCGCTGTCGACGGGAACGTCGCCTCCCACTGAAGAATATTCCGCCTAAATGAGAAACACCAATGTCAAATCTAGGATTTGAACTCTGGTGGGCTAGGGGTACAACCACCCTCCTAACCATCTTGCCACAGGCAAGTTCTCCACCGTGTTTTAATTAGACCCTAGGTTTGTGTGCAAGGTAGCATGTACACATGGATATGTCTACACTGTATTTGTGGTTCTGAATTCTCAGGAAAAAACACATTTTGCAAAAGCAATAAACTGAGTATTACAATCAAATACGGAGTACTTCCAATTCACAGTTTACCACACTTACAAGTTGGCCATTTACGTGAAGCGACGGAGTACTACGTTGTGCTCATAATTCTTATTCTCGAGAAAATTAAATTGTGCAAAATAATAAAGTATCAGAAAATACTTTCCCTTTTCACGAATTTACCACACGTGCCAGCCATGGGACCGTCTGCCCGGAGCGACGGAGGTACAGACCGACAGTATGGGAAAACCACCGGCGCAGCGAGGCAGCAGAGCGTGTGGCACGCGGCGCGCCGGCACGGGTCCAGCACCAATCCGCGCAATCCAGCCCGCAGATCACCGAATCCCGGCGTCGCACCGGCTCCACACACACCCGGATCAAGCGCCGACCAGACCGCGTCCGTGGCCGCCTCGGTCACCAATGATGCCGCGGAGCGGGCACTGCTGGACGCGGCGATTCCCACCGCGTTCCCGACCGACGCGACCGACGCCAGGTTCGTGGACAACCTCAGCAGGCAGATATTCCAGGCGGAGGACGCGCTCACCGAAGGGTACGACAAGCTGAGGCTGTCGGCCGGCGTACGACGCGCTCGGGACCTGGAGGAAGACGGTCAGGGGCGTCACTGGTGGCCTCACGTCCTCCGTGGGCGCCACAAAGAAGCAGGCCGCCGGTGGGGTGACGCCGTGACGGATCTCTCCGGTGGCGGTCGATGTTCTTAGGAGCAATCGTCGTAGCCGAGGATTCAGTGGGCAGTGCTACCACCGTACCACGTGACGTCCCTTACTCCCTTGTATACTACAGTACTACGGGTCGGCCAAATCGTTGTTGCCACCAAATGTTACCACGTCCCTTGCGTGCCGTCAGCAGGTCGTCAGGAAAATTTCCTAGGGCGGTTTGCCCCTAGGGAAGCAGTCATGGAACCATCAACGTCGTCAAGCTTCATTTCTTGAATGCAAACGATGCTACAAGAAATTGCGGTAATTGTTTCATGGACTGTCATTTGGCGATCAGGACGTCTTAACCCTCTCGTGTTCCACTTAACAATGCTCAGGTTGTTGTTACTCCCTCCGTTTAGGTTTATAAGTCCTCTACGTATCCCTAGATCGTAAATTTGAGCAACATAATATGATTTATATATTGTAGAAAATATATAATTAGAAAATTCAGATTTTATATTTTCTAATGATATAATTTTTATATTTCAATTCTTTTATTATATTAGTTAAATTCACGAGCTAGTGATACGTAGAGGACTTATAAACCTAAACGGAGGGAGTAGGATCTATCATTGGGAGCTATAGAACACCCATAGCTATGTATTGTATGCAGAGAGCACATCTCCAAGAACAGACATATAAAGCATACAAGCAGCACAGGTGACACAGAGGACATATATGGCTGGATACAAGTAGGCGCCAATCCAGGACACCGGCGACAGTGTTACAGAAAAAAAACTAAAACTAAGCAGGAACAAAAACCGCTAACATGTGCGATAGACGGGAACTGGGACATTCATGGGAGGATTGGTGCTCCACGACCCGTAGCTAGAGGACATGCCAACAATTTGGAGGATGTGGTGTGACTAAATCCGATGATTTCACAAGGAGGTGTGGTGGCACCCCTAGCTAGTCGTCTCGGTGTTTCGTCGGGGTGTGAATATTCTTGTATTTTTTTAATCTGTGATCTGGTTTGTAAGAGAGTTTTCTTATCACTTTGTATCGATTAGTTTTTTCTTCTTAGTGGGCATTTGCTGTGTTTCTGTATTTTGCACATCCTCATGTTTCAATTCTAATACAACTTGCTAACGAATGTACAATATTAGTCTGTATATGTACTTTTTTTTTGACGGGGTCTGTATATGTACTTGAAAATGTAGAGGTCATTTTTCACGCACATGCCGCATGATTTTATTTATATATCGGGACAAAAGCCTAAGAACCGTGACGTTCTGAATTTATGTAACAATGCAAAACAGAGGCTCTGGAAAATGGCGGTCCCACTGAAAGTACGCTCGTTCTGGTGGCTGGTCATCAAGGAATTTGTCCCTTCAAGACATATTTTGCATAAACGACATATGGAGCAAATCGGCTTTTGTGAGTCGTGTGGGATACATGAGGAAACAATCTATCATGCCCTGTTTGAATGCACGTCGGCGAAATTGTTCTGGTCTGATATGAAGGAAGTGGTGGTGGTTAGAGTCCCTAAACTACACCTGAGTTCATGGGCCATGGACATGGTGGAAAGCAAGCAACTACTAGACTCCCATCGGTGTATGATTTTGTGTGGGTGTTGGGCAGCTTGGCAGGAGAGGAATGCACGGAAGCATGGTGAAGGCGGGCGCTCTGTGACCGAATCGGTTCGATGGGTTATGGAGACAACCCTAGACCTTGCTCAATCAGGGCTTGATAAACCTGCCAAGGTTCTGAGGAACAAGGATGTCTGGAAGCCACCTGATGTGGGAGTGCTAAAAATTAACACGGACGCGAGTTTCAATGCCCAATTATTGTCGGGCGGCACCGGGTTGATTGTCTGTGATCATCATGGTACTATGGTCAGGGCGCAAGCTCTATGGTTTGATCATGCTGCTAACGAGTTGTGCATGGGGGCACGAGCTATCTGTGAAGGTGCAAGAGTTGCGCTTGAGCGGGGATTCTCACGGGTGATCATTGAGAGCGATTCAAAAGTCGCTGTAGACTTGTGCAATGATGAGAACAATAATATCTCAGAAATTATGTCTATCTGCCAAGTGATTAGAGAGATTAAAAGAGCTTTGACTAGCTGTAGCATTAGTTTTGATGGGCGTGATGCTAATTGTGCTGCCCATTTATGTGCTAAGCAAGCTAGTAGTGATAGGAGAAGATGCCTGTCGATCAACTATAACCCAGGTTTTCTAGCTGATACTCTACGGTGTGATTGTAACCTGTCATTTGATGAATAAAGCTCATTAAATTCGCAAAAAAAAAGCTCCTCGGCGTGGCATCTCCGTGGCCCAGGAGTACGTGTAGCGGCGTAGCGCAGTTCAATCCACACACAAAAAAAAGTTCTCAAAAAAATATAATTCCGTTCAAGTTCGAGGGAAAATTTTGTTTTTGCCACACTAGTTTTTGCCCATTTTGCTTTTGCCACTCTAAGTTTTGACATTTCGCTTTTGCCACTCTAGTTCTCGGTAATGCCTCACTTATGCCCCTTCCGTTTGTCTCCTGTGAAACTAAGATAACGTCGTCGTGAAAAGACCATTGCGCCCTTGTCCAAGAATTTTATTTTACACTCTGTAGTTTTTGTCCATTTCTCTTTTGCCACGGACGGGAACAGTTTTGGAAGAAGATGAGGTTTGGTTGCATGTATGCCCGTGAAACAATCTGTAACATGCAAAATTCGAATTTTTGGCATGATTTAATCAGAATAATTCAAAAATTCGACATGAACTTTCTTTAATTTTTTAACCATGACAGCAAAATATGAATAAAAGAACAAGATACTTCACAATAAAGATCAAAAGCTTACACCTAAGTAGTTTTCCTCATTTTAATCAAAAGCCCATGTTCACGTGACATCCACTCCACATAGCCGTGAGGCATTTTAATCAAAAGCTTACATCACTTCAACCAAGATAACAGTGCAACTTCAAAAGCTACACAGCCGGCTGTGAGGCATTTTAATCAAACTCCACAAGCAATCGCAAGTTGTCCTTTCCATTTTCCATACAAGGCAGTTGCATCAACGCTCAAATAAGGTCTACAACCTGTTAGAAATCCATCAATGCAGGCCCTAAGGCACACAAATGCCCTACTAAAATGCTTCACCCCATCAATCTCCGTGTGATTGATCTCAACAATACTTGTTGGGCACCTTCTTAGAAGCTCAGCTTGGAAGTTGTACATGATCTGGAAGCTATCTTCCCACTTCCCAAATATCTGCTCAAGAGCTATGCGCCTACCTGCAAACACTCTCTGGTAGTGGATCTCGACATGATATTTCTCAAAAAGCTTTGTTTGCAAGGCAGTGGAAGTAAGAGTTGGATCAGTTTTCAACCAATCTAGCACTTGGGCAGCAATCCATTTCCTCTTCGCAGCTTTTACCTTGTCATCTCTTCTTTTGCTCTGGCACTTGTGTTTCACGGGATTGTTCCTCACCTACACAAAATAGAAAATCAATGAAAAAACATCAATAACAAAACAAAAATAAATAGCAAACAGCAATCAAAATGCAGCAATTCGTATTGAAACAGGAGAACAATTACCTGAACTGTACAACCATCGGATAACACATATCCATTCAGCCGCCACTTGCATTTCCTTCCACCAATACATTTCACCCTCACTCTTTTTTTATCACTCTTGATAGTTTTGTAATTGAATTCACCTTTGACTGCATGTGTACAAAGAGCAACCTTGAACTCTTCCATAGATGGAAATAAGCAACCTTTTGTGAAAGAGGGTTATCTTTATCATAATGCACCACTGGTATATCTTCTGGAGCAGCTCCATCACTATCCTCCTCATCTGTTATCTCCTCGTCGTCGTCCTCGTCCTCTTCACTCCGCTCGTGCACTTCCACCTCCTCACTGCCCTCTTCACTGTCCTCCTCAACATCCAAAGGACCATGTTGACCAGTTTCATTTGCAGACCCATCCTCGTCATCAGAATACATGGTAAACTCCTCATCCATACCTACATGCTCATCTCCATCATACTCATCTTCTTGTTGTTGAGATTTTTGTGTTAAATCTTCCACAATAGGCCTCGGCTCACTTTTCTTTAATTTAGAAGCAAGTGGTACTGGTTCAATGAGAGTGTTCACAAGCTGATCCTCCTCACCTTTTTTGCAAAAGTGAACTTGTATCTTGATGTGCTTGCCATCTTCATTACTATCAAACATGCTCGCCACATTATCATCACTACGAACCAGCACAAAGAACTTGTTGGAGTGGTTCCACCATGAAAAAACAATACTCTCCTCGTTGCCCCATGGCCACTGATCATGCAAGAAACTAACAAACTGATCATAATTATCCTTCTTCCCTATGTTAGTTTCCCAACTCCAAGCTGACACAGTGGTGAATAAGCCAAGCCCATCGGTGTAAGAGTGTGCAGCATATGTAACCGTCAATTTGTACGAAGTCAAATTGGACCTAAATTTGCATAGGAATTAAATCAACAACTCTAGAATCTAAAATTCCCCCATAACCGACACAAAACTAGGCAAATAACCACAGTTGTTGCATTATACTTACGATTCGGTGGGAGATGTTGTAGTGTGGCCCGTCGGTGACGCCACGGGATGCGACGGAGCCTCTGCTTCCTTCGTCCTGGGCGAACAGGGGCATCCCGGAAGCAGGAGCTCTCCCGCAGCTGCACCTCCTTCCTCCTCCATGTGCGGCGCAGGAGCAGCTTCAACTGAGCCGGCGCCGTCTCCCTCCTCCATCTGCAGTCACACCATGGCGGCAATGGGGCTGATGGGAGATGCGGGCGGGATGGTCGGAGGCCGCCGGCGGAGCTGATGGGAGCTGATGGCGGCGGAGAAAGTGGGAGGTGGAGCTCGCGGGCGGGCGGGCGGGTCGGAGGCGGACGGCGGAGCTGTGGGGCGGGTGGAGCTGCGGCCGCCGGCGCCGTCTAGGTTTCTTCGTGTGCCGGGGTCGGGGACGGGAGTCACGGGAGAGCAGTGACTAGGGTCGGGGCAAAACTGGGAGCTTTCGCTATCTATTTTAGCGGGTCCCACATACTGACAACCAAATCCTTGATCAATTGGTTCAGCTAAACGGTCAACTAACTGGAGACAAACGGAAAGGGGCATAAGTGAGGCATTACCGAGAACTAGAGTGGCAAAAGCGAAATGTCAAAACTTAGAGTGGCAAAAGCAAAATGGGCAAAAAGTAGTGTGGCAAAAACAAAATTTTCCCCAAGTTCGAAGCTGCAGCTCGTCGGTTCGTCGCGCTGCTTGCACTTCGCCGCCGCGGCACCGGCCATGCTCACGGTGCCCCTCCTGGACGCGCACTTCACGAGGGGCGGCTCCACGCGCCACTTCCTTCCTCCAGATCCACGCCAAGTTCATCGCCGCCCAGCTGCCTCCTCCTCTTCACCTCCGCCACCGGCCTCCTCCAGCTCCTTCCCATCCACAACTCGTTTCCGCCTCCTCCAACTTGTCCGCCAACCCAACGACGACGCCTACACCTGATCCACCCCATCCCGGGACACTGATGAAGGCGGGTACATCAGGATTCATGAACGCCCTGTTATACATGTACTCTGCTTGCGGCTGTCTCTGAGACGCGCGCAGGGTGTTCAACGCAGGTCCCGTGTGGGACGCTGTTTCATGGAACACGACCCTAGCTGCGCATGTGCACGCTGGGGATGTATGTCAATCAGGCAATTGGAGCATTTGCACGGGTGCCGGCATGGAATGCTATGGTGGTGAGCTCGATGGTGCCATTGTTTGGGAATAGGGGTATGGTGGATGAGGCGAGGAGAGTGTTTGATGCGACTGCAGAGATATCTTCACGTGGACGGACTGCCATGATTTCTTGCTTCGAGCAGAACGGCATGTTTGCAGAGGCCTTGCGCATGTTCTCATGTATGCCTCCAGAGCCATGGCCTGCGGATGAGGCGCTGATGCTTAGTGTGGTGGCTGCTTGTGCACAGTCGGAGGTGGTTCAGATTTCAGAATGGGCAACTTTGTAATGGACTGATTAGCAGAGCTGGCCTTTGGTCACCGGTGAATGTTCAGAATGTGCTGATCCATATGTACTCATGTTGCCTGGATGTTGTTGCGGGCGCGGAGATTGTTTGACGGTACTGAGTGCCTGGACATGTTTTCCTGGATCTCGGTGATAGCTGGCTATCTAAAGAATGGGCATGCGAAAGATGCAATGGCATTGTTCAGTGCAAAGTCTAACCAGATAATGTTTCTTGGAGTACGTTGATATCCAGTTGTGCGCAGAATAACCAATCCTCAGATGTGGTCTCTGTTTTTGATAACATGCGATCCTAGGGAATCAGGCCAGATGAGGCTACTGTTGTCAGTGTTATATCAAAATGCACTAACCTGTCTGCGCTGGATAAAGGAAAGTCAGTGCATGGGTACATAAGGCAAAACAAATGTTACATCACTCTTGCACTTGGGAATAGCCTCATTAACATTTACATGAAGTGTGGATGCTTCGAAGCTGCATTGGAAGTCTTCAACATAATGGAAGAAAAAGGAGCACCGTGCTGGAATGCTGTCACTGTGGAACTGGCTGTAGATGGCATTGTGACTAATCCCTTGACATGTTTCCATCTGGCACTGCTATCCCAAATGAGATAATTTCTCTGGAGTTATAGCCTTATAGGTGCTTGCTGACATGCTGGCCTAGTTGAGGAGGGCCGCCACTTCTTCAAGTTAATGCGGCACATGTACCAAATTATGCCAAACATTTGACATTATGGATGCATGGTTGATCTTCTTGGACGTGCTGGATATGTTAAAAATGCTGAGACATGATTGAGAGCATTCCCTTGTCACCTCATGTTCCAGCATGGGGTGCATTGCTTGGTGCCTGCTGGAAGCATGGTGAAAATGGGGTTGGGGAAAGGGTGTGAAGGAAGCTTTCTTGTCGATCTGGATCCTCACCATGGCGGGTTTCACACTGTGCTATCTAACATATATGCTAAAGGGGGGATTTGTGGCAATCGGTAAATGACCTAAGGGGTTCCATGAAGCAACGACATGTCCCAAAAGTTTCAAGGCATACTGTGCTTGAATTTGTCATATTCTTCATGGAATTCTAGGAGGTGATGGCACCTGAAAGCACAATGCTTAGAGACTATTTAGAGTGGTTCAAGTTTCATAGGGTCATGAATGCATCCCTACTTATCAAGGCATACTTGATGTAGCCCAACCTAGGACCATCACCATGTCAAGCACTCCAACATACCACAAGTCAACATGGACTTCAAAGGTGAACTCCTTCCACTATGTGATTCACCATATGTCACCTTTGGACGTTATACTACTTGACCATTGTTCCCATTGCATTGTTAGGTATGTCACCAATGGTACAAGACCACGGGAAGATGGCCAAGGCGCAAGAGGAACGAAGGCCGACAAGACGGTGGCTTGGAAGAGAAGAAGGAAGAGAAGAAAAGACCCAGGCGGCGGTAGTACCGCTGGGTTAAGCGGTACTACCGCCCGAGAGCTGCCGCCACCGCTACCGCCGCTGCTGCCGCCAGAATCGTCAGTCTGGAGCGTCTTCCGGTACCAACTGGTACCGCTGGCGGTACCGCTGCCGGTACCGTCGAGGTGGGAAGAATCGAAGTCAACCCGCACCAGCGGTACTACCGCCCAACCCAGCGGTAGTACCGCCGCTGCGGGAATCAGCACGGGTTGGAAGCCCTTATCCTTCCCCACCTACCCCCGTTGGGTCAACACTATAAATAGGAGTTCCCCATCTCAGATCTAGACAGACTATGATTTGGGAACTAAAGTAGAGCCTTGCTCCTTCTTCTCAAAGTGTCTCTTTCCTCCTATAGAGATGAATCAAGACCTCCACATGTGGAGATGAACCAAGGCCTCCTCTTGAGGAGAAGATCCCTGCGTGGATACCAAGGCTCCGCTTGTAGTTGCGATTACTTGCTAATCTTCCATCTTTAGGTGGCTAGGTTGGATTGGTTGGATTGACCAATTGGACAAACAATCCTAAGAGTAAGGTGTGCTTGGGAGAGGAGGATTGAGGGCTGCCCTCGGGATTTGTTACCAATCGAGTCTTGCCGGGTTGCTACTTGCTATTTACCCTTGTGTGTTTGATTTCCATATGATGTGGGTTGGTCCCGATTTTCACGGATTTGTATGGAGGGAAGGATGAACACGAAGAACACGCGAAGAACGAAGAACACATCATATGGAAATCAAACACACAAGGGTAAATAGCAAGTAGCAACCCGGCAAGACTCGATTGGTAACAAATCCCCGAGGGCAGCCCCCAATCCTCCTCTACCAAGCACACCTTACTCTTAGGATTGTTTGTCCAATTGGTCAATCCAACCAATCCAACCTAGCCACCTAAAGATGGAAGATTAGCAAGTAATCGCAACTACAAGCGGAGCCTTGGTATCCACGCAGGGATCTTCTCCTCAAGAGGAGGCCTTGGTTCATCTCCACATGTGGAGGTCTTGATTCATCTCCATAGGAGGAAAGAGACACTTTGAGAAGAAGGAGCAAGGCTCTACTTTAGTTCCCAAATCATAGTCTATCTAGATCTGAGATGGGGAACTCCTATTTATAGTGTTGACCCAACGGGGGTAGGTGGGGAAGGATAAGGGCTTCCAACCCGTGCTGATTCCCGCAGCGGCGGTACTACCGCTGGGTTGGGCGGTAGTACCGCTGGTGCGGGTTGACTTCGATTCTTCCCACCTCGACGGTACCGGCAGCGGTACCGCCAGCGGTACCAGTTGGTACCGGAAGACGCTCCAGACTGACGATTCTGGCGGCAGCAGCGGCGGTAGCGGTGGCGGCAGCTCTCGGGCGGTAGTACCGCTTAACCCAGCGGTACTACCGCCGCCTGGGTCTTTTCTTCTCTTCCTTCTTCTCTTCCAAGCCACCGTCTTGTCGGCCTTCGTTCCTCTTGCGCCTTGGCCATCTTCCGTGGTCTTGTACCATTGGTGACATACCTAACAATGCAATGGGAACAATGGTCAAGTAGTATAACGTCCAAAGGTGACATATGGTGAATCACATAGTGGAAGGAGTTCACCTTTGAAGTCCATGTTGACTTGTGGTATGTTGGAGTGCTTGACATGGTGATGGTCCTAGGTTGGGCTACATCAATACTGTGCTTGCATCCCTACTTATCGCTACTTTAGAGTGGTTCAAGTTTCCTCTTTTTATGTTTTCAGATACAAACAAAAAACACCTAGTATCAGCGACCAAATTATTCATCTTTTGAACATTTTCCAGAGGTCAGGCAGAACTTGCCCTTCTTTCTTTTTTTCCCATGAAAATTCATTCATCGGGCATATTGAATGGGGAACAACACACTTCATGTCATGGTTTCCTTCCTTTTTTTTATTCAACTAGGCGTAAAATATGGTGCAGGCCAACAAATTTTCTAATGTATTAAAGGCAAACAAGGATAAGAATAAAAAGAGGATATAGCAAGCAGGGATCATTACACTTGTTTATCACTTGCCCTTTTGCTCGAGATATTTGGAGATTGATTCATTTCACTTTTAACATCTCTCCTCCCACTAGTGTAGCTAATATGTTTGGACATTGATTAGATGGAGTAGATAAAAAAACCAAAACCCGTATTTGCATTGGTAATTGTGCTTTTGTTTAGGCTATTTGGAATTGTCGAAATGATGTGGTTTTTAACGAAATTAGAGATGCTCATTTTTTGCATTTGGTTCACCGAGCCCTTCCTCTTGCCACAGGACCAACAAGCACTAATGGACTTTGGATGTACCCGGTTGATGTCGGTGGTTCGGGCTATTTTCGACCAAAATGGATGGCAGCATACTATTAGACTTCAACATGTGTAGTCTTCGTTTTTCCGCTTTATTTCGGTGGCTGATTCATGTATAGCCACTTTAGTTGATCATTGAAAGTAATAACTTTGGCTTGCACACTTGGATACTTTCTTCCTTTTTAATATAAAATGGTTGTGTGCATCGTCATAATGCAGAGGCTGGGGCTATACTCCCATTTCTAAAAGAAAGTTATTCTTGACTGTTTTTAAGCTGAGAGGCCAGTTATTGAAATGTTAGGTATAAAAAATCTAGAAATAATCTAAAATTTGTACTTCCTCTGTCCGTAAAAGGATGTCTTGAATTTGTCTATATTCGAATGTATGTAGACATGTTTAGTGTACACATACATCCGAATTTGGACAAATCAGACATCTATTTCCGTACGGAGAGAGTAACTGTCAACGTTCATCATCAAAGTCTTCTAGCACAGCGGTCGCTGTCCCGTCCCTTTTGGAAAACAACATCGTGAGAATTAGATAATCATGTATCCCAGTGATTCAGCCGAGCCTAAGTACGCCGACGACTTGAGCTGCTGCTGGTCCACCCCAGCGGACGCGGCTATCGAAACTTTTAAGGCTAGCAGCAGGCACCGGCATACATCGTCTTCCTTTCCGACTGCATCCCCGCGGGTAATCACTGCTTGTGCACTCGTGCGTATACATGATGTCCCTTGCCATTTTATTATAACAATATGCAGTTTTTGCTAATACAGGTTGACTATTTGAAGCGATCTGCAAGCTCTGTTCGTTCAGATTCATGGAGACAGAGAACAAAGTTCATTTAGATGCATACAGATGAAAGAAGACTGGAGTTATTGTTGTTGTTGGCTTCCTCTCAACTATGACTATGCTCCGAGCTGTGTGCTTTGCTCAATTTGTGTTGTATTAAGTGGAATTGTGGAAAGGCCATCTTGCGAGACTTCCTTTTGTTTTAGTTGTTGATTTTTTTC
Organism: Poa pratensis; assembly: GCA_947311845.1. Classification (NCBI taxonomy): domain Eukaryota; kingdom Viridiplantae; phylum Streptophyta; class Magnoliopsida; order Poales; family Poaceae; genus Poa; species Poa pratensis. Next base: position 8,197,052 of record CAMZMU010000080.1, on the reverse strand, counting down.
CCTTTTTCTAGAACAGGTTAGTTGTTGAATTTCTCGACTCTGTTTTTTTAGAACAGTTCCTCCTCCACTAAATTACAAAGATCACATTTTGTCGCTTCATTTAAGTGAAATTGTGTTTGCATTTTCAGTCGATTAGAGGAAAGAATGGCCGGAGGTCTAGCGCAGCTTTGGAGAGAGTGGGAGATCCAAATACTGGTGCTCCTCAGCTTCACACTCCAAGTCTTCCTCCTGGTTTTCGCGAGGATTCGTCGGCGCAAAGGCTCGGGTCTGCTGAGGATCCTCCTCTGGCTGGCATACCTGATGGCTGACTCCACCGCGATATACACGCTTGGTCACCTCTCGCTCCGCACCAGGAGTAACAGCGGCAGCGAGCACTACTTGATGGCGTTCTGGGCGCCGTTCCTCCTGCTGCACCTCGGCGGCCCGGACACGATCACCGCCTACGCCTTGGAGGACAACGAACTCTGGCTGCGCCACCTGCTGACTCTCGCCGTGCAGGTCTTGGGGGCCGCCTATGTCCTCTACCAGCTGTATGTTGGTAGCCCCGGCGCCGGCGGGCGCTTGGTCATGGCCTCCGTGTTGATGTTCGTCACAGGTTTCGCCAAGTACGGGGAGAGGACATGGGCGCTCAAGTGCGCCAGTATAGACAGCATCAAGAGCTCCCTCGATTTAGGCGTCTCCAACGACGGCGGTCGCCGACCTTACGATGGGCGGCGGCGGGCTCCACAGGAACTGGATGCAGAGGAGGTTCTGCTGGGGGCTCACTACACGTTCAACGTTTGCAAGAGCCTCTTCGCCGACAGTATGATAACGTCGGGGCCCGAACACGAGGCCATGGACCAAGGTGTAGAGCTCAACGGTGGCAAGTACATGTACGAGCTGATCGAGATGCAGCTCTCGCTCATGTACGACATCCTGTACACAAAGGCAGCAGTGATCCACACCTGGTATGGCTGGTGCATCCGTGTTGTTTCGCCGGCAGCCACTCTCACAGCATTCCTGCTGTTTCAGCTTGACAGGACGACACCAGAACCAGGGTTGATGGCATCGTCACCTATATTCTGCTGTTGGGGGCCTTGGTCGTGGAGATCACATCGCTGTTCAGGGCCATAGGGTCTTCTTGGACATGCGCCTTCTTGCATGCCCGGAGACGGGACTGGCTTCATGGTGCGCTCGTGTGCGTCCGCAGGCGTTTCAAGGCCGCGAGCAGTAGACGGTGGCTCTACTCCATCGGACAATACAGCTTGCTGGGTTTCTGCACCCGTGATTCGACAGAGCTGAGAAGCAGAATCACCAAGAGAGTGGGACTGGAGGATTGGTGGAACAAGCTCCATTATTCCAGCACCGTTGAGGTTTCCCAGAGTGCAAGGGACTTGGTGCTGGGAGCCATACCAAAACGGCAGCTCGGGGACATGAGGAACGCCAGGGGCAGGTGGATACTTCAGAAGATGGGATTGTACGACGAAATCAGCTGGAGCGTCGACGATGCTGATTTCGACCAGAGCATCCTTGTCTGGCACGTGGCCACCGATGTCTACCTCTGCTGCCGTGAGCCACCACCAGCAGCAGAAGCTGGGGATGGCCAGGCCCAGGACCTCCTAGCCCAAACTGTCAGGGAGCTCTCCAACTACATGATGTTCCTCTACGTGGTGCACCCCCACATGCTGCCCGGCCCTGTCCGCGGTAGTCGCTACGAAAACAACTGCCATGGACTGGTCACACTGTGGCATCAGCACTCACCTGAGCTGGAAGGTAGGGACGATTACGGTGCGTGTACACCGAGGGAGCACCTTGCCAAATTGCTTCTTCGCGAGTATGGTGATGATAGCGATGATCATAGTACTGGTAGTACTAGCCGACGCCATGCCGATGCGAGCTCCATTCAGATCGAAGACAATAACCCCCATGGTCTAGCGTACATCGATGGAGCTGGGCTTGCCGGGATGCTGCTAAGTGACGAGTGGGGCGTACCTGACGTGCTGCAGATGATTGCCGAGGTGTGGATCGAGATGCTGTGCTACGCAGCTCGCCACTGCAGCGAGGTTTCCCACTCCAAGCAGCTAAGCAACGGCGGCGAGCTGGTGACTGCTATCGGGCTATTGGTGGAATATACCGCGAGGTCTAACTTCCACCGTGAAGGATTAGGAGCGGCTAACGGTACAACACCAGCCGGGACATCTACGGAGGATGCGGATGGCCATGTCACACTCACACCCCTCTACTGCTATCCACATGGACGACAGCGAGTCATCCGTTCAGGTTCAGGGTGAACCGATGAACGGCGATGGGACCATGGAGGCGGAGACTCAAAACGAAGAGGGAGGCGCAAGATGATCGGCTCTGTGAGCCCGTGCAGTGGACCAGTGGGTCCACATGTAAGCGTCATATAAGGGACCTTGTGGCCCATCTGTTGGGCAGGCTGTAACTCTCACCTGCTACCTTTCGTCTGAACGGTGGTGCTCGCAAATGCGAGGGAAACTCTAGTTCTGAAGTGACAGATAAACATTATAATTTTGTGAGATGTGCTACGAAATTATAGTCACCGAAATGTTATGGAAAATAAATATCACATTCATGGAATGCATTTTAAATTTGTGGACAAATTAGTACTAATAAAATTAATAATTCTAGGTGAACTTGAGAAGTGGAAAGATGACACTGAGAATAGAAAACTAAAGTTTTATTAATGAAGCAATTTATCCTTGTAAACAGGTAGACCAACTAAACATCAAGAAATGTATTTAATTTGTGTCGATCTGTCTATTATCACTAACTTCTAATAGCAACCACGTTTGATTTTAATCATATTTATGTAGATATTCTCTTTTGTCCATTCATGCCCCTAATTACCAATCATGCCGTCTGCATATTCAGGCATATCTCGGCTCTCTCTATCTCTCTTCCGCCCTCTCCACTGTCTATATCTCACACACACATAGGTATGTGTACTATGTACTATCGACCTAACAATCCCAGTAGAAAATCAAATCCTTCTGACACTAATTAATAATTAAGTATATACGGAGCAAATAGTCATTAGTCATCATCGGATGCCACTTCAAGTGTTACATCTTTAAAGGCGCAACATGTATATATTTTTGTGTCTATCTAATAATTAGGATCCACCATACAATAGTTTTATGATGATTGTACTTTCCGGTACACTTATAAAATCTATTAGTTGTGATGTGTTTAGTTTTCAATTTGGTGAATTCATGTACGTGATACTCTTAGGTACAATTATTATGATCTATCGATTGTTACATAGGTAAAATTTGATATATCTGGTGTGATTTTCGTAATACAAATATGAATTTCTACCTGATGTACTATGTTGGATACAACTATGATTATTTGTATTTGATTTTCCTTCGGCGATATCGTGATGGATGGAGTGGAGGGAGACGGGGGTCGCAGCTAGGGTTTTCCCGTGCAGCCCCTTAGGAGCATAGGCATATGTGGACGCAAATACATCTCACTAGCATATGCATAGACTCACACGCCATCTACCAAAGACCAGAGTCGTGAAGCATCAAGATTAACGAAGTCTATACAAATGTCTCACTGTCGTCTCCTACAGAAAAATAATCTGCTTCTATCAAGGGGTATGATCCCACGCGTACAACATCATTATGCAGAATTAACGCTCATATTGATTTGGCCGTGTCTTACAATTTCTCATTACGCATTGACACGCTCTTTCATTCATGTATGGATAGAATGATATAACATCTTTTCTTCAAAAGTGGCGAATGCTCGGCCTCTGCATCTGAACGATGCACACAACTTTTCATTATTGCAAAGTACGAAGTATCAAGTCATATTACATACGTTCGGTTCGCGGATCACTCAAGGTTTCTATATATAACTTCTAATTCACATGTTTTAAATTCGTGTGAGTTCTCGCAAAAAGGTGTAACTTTGTAACTAAGAGTGTGTTTGGTAGCCTATGTCAACCTGGTATGGGTTTCCTAACAGATACAAACTGAGTTTATAGAGGCTAAGCTGAGATATTGTTTTGTATTTGGTGGCTTGTATGTGTCGAGACGGGCTGAGATGAGACGTTGTTTGGTGGCTTGTATGTACTGGGACACGCTGAGACTAGAGTGGTCATTTTAACCGTGTCTAAATAACAAACAAAATTTCTTGTATTATATGGCAAGATTAGATTAATTTATAGCTTAAAGCCATCCTTGACACACAGAGCTTGTCGATACAAAATCCCATCGGGAAATAAATTTAAGCTCAGCTTAATACAACACCTTGTTAGCGCTTGACACACAGAGTGCGGTGATATGGAACCCGAGCTCAAGGTAGCGCTTTATTTTGAAAAAATTGAAAATAATATTTTAGATTTTCAGGAAAATCTAAAAAAAATCATGGATGTAGAGGTTGTTGCATTTTACCTACATGTAGAATTTCAGTTAGAAATATGTTATATTTTGGGTGTGTAAAAATGAAAAAAATCTGAATTTGAAAAATGAACAACGCAAAAATTTAACTCTTCAAAATTTGTCAGTTTTTGTTATTTTTGTGTAGCCTAGAATATAAATTATTTTGAATTGAGATTTTGCATGTTGGTAGAATGCACTATTGTCTACGTCCGAGATTTTTTCCAGATTTTTTTTAAAAGCTTGGAGCCCAGGTTCCTTTTGCACTTTCCGCTTTTTAAGCAGGGCCTTGCAATTTTGCGGTTAACACATAGATTCTGGCAGTTCATTTTAGCTGCAAGATCAGGCCCGGTACCGTAAGGCTGCAGCCAGATAGAAGATTAAGTTCGTGCGTTGCTTGATTTCCCTTTGTTGCCTTTCCTAACAAAATTAGAATCTTTTTACAAAAATAAAAATAAAATAGAAAGCGATGATTAGGTAGGAATATGATAAGAGAAGGTGCGAGATTTACAGGGATCACAGATCGAATTGTAGTAGTACATTAAGCAAAACTCTGTCTTTGTATATCAGCTCAGTATACAAGAAGATCATCTTCTTGATATCCTTTTGTCCGAAGAAACACACATATATACAGATACAGGCTCTGTGATGTATCTAGGCAAATCGAGGCTGGTGTGGAGATGCTGATTACATCACATGACGGTGTAGGCGTTGACGTCGTCGTCGTTGAACATGTTCGTGTACTGGACGTCCGGCACCCCGCGGGCGGACATGGCCTGCGGCGCGCCCGGACGAAGCCCGCCGGTGCCTTCTTGTCGACGTAGGGGTAGGTGGCGACCATGTAGGGCACATACGGCCACATCTCCTCGCCCCTCCTCTCGCCCCCGCGCAGCGGCAGGGGGAACCCTAGCACCGCCCCCCACCACTCCTTCCTCCTCCCTCCCCCGCTGCCACCACGGGCGCGCGGCCAGGCAAGGCCTTGGTGCTGCCGGCGGCGGGGGAGGGGGGGGGGGGGACTCCTTCGCCCTCGAGTGTTGACGGGCCGGCGCGGGTTGGCGCCGCCGACCTCGGGCGTGGCTGTTGGAGATATGCCCTAGAGACAATAATAATTTAGTTATTATTTATCTCCAAGTTTATTATTAAAGTTTATATCTTTATGCTATAACTTTATTGGGCACTTGAATAGCAAATACAAAGTATTCAAGAGGAAAACCTCCAATACACGTGTAGAGATACGAACAAGTAAAAGCGTTCCTGGTCTTGTCTCTAAGACTAGCCTATCTTGTTGTTTGATGATCATGTTTTCCTGATCATGGACTTTGTATAAGTCACACAACTATAGGAGTTTATTGTCGGAATGACAATAGTACTGAACCGACCCATTGTATGATCTTGCTAAGAGACTAATCGTCAACGATGAAGGTAGCAATTGATCATATGTTTAGTTTTCATTAGCTGTATTCCTATACCATGAGAATATTTGGTGACCGCTTATTCGACACTCATACTTTGATCGTCAACTAACGTCCGGCCATAACTTGAGACCATAACGGTGGCTTTTGGGTGTGAACTAAAATATTGTATTGGAACAGAGATCATTCGAGAATGGTACTTACTCCTCCAGGCGATGGAGAGATACATCCTCTAGGCCATCTAAGTATTATCATTGTCACCCAATCGTCTGGCCAGACACAGCGTGATTTATCACGGGACGATGAGAATACGGAATGAGAAAAGAGAATGATATTGGTACGAGAATTATATGTGTTATGATCAAAGGGTTTGATCACACTAGAGCACACTGTCTCAATCTCGAGATATCATTGGTATTGTGTACGTAAGGGGATTAGTGTAATGAGAAACACACAGGTTCTGTCATTCACTCGTGAATACATAGTAGCCAGTACGGCCGTCTAGGTCCCAATGCTGGTAATTGTCTGGTATGCTCCCGGACATGTCTATGTGTTACCGAACCTTCCGGGTCACACACTTAAGCTGTGAGTCAATCTTTTATTGAGAGAATAAAGTTGTGGTTTTAGCAGTTATGAGAAGTGGTCGGAGTCCCTCCGATGTCACAGGAACAACTCCGGAGTAATTCGGAGGTGTTCCGGTGAAGTTATCATGAGAGGGAAATAATGCCGGTATAGGGCAGAATTTCCTGAGAGAGAAATATGGCGAACATGAGATGTTTTGGGATGCCGGGAAGTGTTTCTGACATCAGTAGATAGAGTCGATGATTTTATCTAAATGGTATATATAGTTCCGGACGAGTTTCAGAGGTTTGCCAATAGGGGGGGGGGGGTGGGGAGTGCCGGAGGAGGAAGGGGAGCCCTAGGGGCCGAACCGCACCTAGTGTGGGTCGGCCGGCTAGGCCCCACCTCCTTGGCCGGCACACCACCACCTCTCCCTCTCTTTCCTTGTATAATTTGGAGATTTAGAGAGTCCTAATTGGAAAAGGAAAGAATAAAGGAAAAAAGGCAAAAAGATAAAAGGGAAGGGAGGGAGTCCTTGTTGGACAAGGACTCCTCTCCCAAACTGACTTGGGAGAGGGGCCGGCCTCCCTAGGGCCGGCACACCAAGGGGAGGGCTTTGCCCCTCCCCCAAGCACCTCCTCCCCTTGCTCCCCTTTATATACTCCACCCCCTCCCACAAGGAGGACATCCAAGTTTTGTGCAAGTTACTCTCTCTTGAGATATTGTGCAATTAGACAATGCTCTAGTTAGACGGTGCTCTAATTAGAATTTGATCTAATCTCTCTCTAGTAGATCTCATGTGTTGAGAATTACATCTCTCTAGTCTCATATAGATCTAATCAAGTTCGATTAGATCTACCACCTAAACTACGCCGAAAGGCGGTCTCTCTTCGTTGGTGCTATTAGCTCTAGACGGCAAACGTGCTGACGTGTTGGCGCAGCGTACGTGTGGATACTGCTAGAGCGGGACTTCGCAAGTAGTTCCTCGACAACGAACCGGCAACAATCTCACCTCCCGGCGTGGACGTGAGATTCTTCATCAGGCTTCACCGACTTCTACTTCGACAAACACAAGATCTTCCACAACGGTATTTGTTAGTATCTAGATCTAGCATTATGGGGTGCAGCATATCTTCGTAGAATAGATCTTGGCGGCAAGGTTACGGAAATTTTAAAGTTTTACCCGCAACCCAATAGTGGTAACAGAGCCGATCTATGCGTAGATATGATTTGATCTAGAGCATAAGTTGGTGCGGGCATTGCATAGTTCATGCATTAAGTTTATTTAGTTGCTTCCTAATAAGTTATACTTCATATTCCATCACGGCATAGGCAAGATCTTACGAACTTCTGGCAATCCGCGGACCTTCCGGCTGCTCCTAGTATGCCAGTCGGCGCCAACGAAGTGCTTCAGTAGCTTCAGGTCTATACCTATAGTTGTGGAAGTTGTTGTATAATGGACGGGACATGAGGGTTGGACGCCTCACGGGGTTCACGCGCACATGTGATCGTTTAGATTGGGGTTCGCAACGTTTTCGTAATGTTGGGATCTCAATCACCCCGCAAAGTTAATCTAGCAACTAGCCTAAACGTGCTTAAGTTCGTAGGTAGTGACGGTTCTTCCGTAGATCTTACAAGGCCACTTAAAACTTTCAAACAAATGTTAGAATCGTCTAACTTGGTTTTGCAGGATTCTGTGCATGTGTTTTGGTACAACTATTTTGTTACGGTGTTTTAACATGATGGCCAACGCCAAACAATTGTTCGAGTTCGTCATCGACAAACAAGCAAAGAAGAGTTCGTCGCATGGACTGGGAGGAGGCGCCGGCAGGTGAGCCGACGACAGTTTTTCGGCTACGGCAATTTTTCTTCGGGAATTTTGTTGTGACCGGGAATTATGAAGATGGTGGATCCTCAAGGACGAGCGTCAAGAACTTCCAGAGAATAACAAAGGCTATACCAGAGCACATGAATTATTATTTATTGCCTGTGATGTTTATCCTTTGTTGTTTGCACTTTGATTGCGCAGTAGTCGTTTATTAGGGTGAATCTTCAAGTAAAATATCAAGGAGATCGTGTTCTTCCAACTGTGGCACCGTCAAACCAGGCGCTTGTCCCCGGGCGCCGTGTACACACGAGTCAAGTGGGCCAAGGGTTTGGGAGGCGGGCGCGAACCATTCCAGCAGCATCATCGGTTGGTTGTCTTGAAGTCCTAGCATACAAAGTTATGAGTTCTGAACACGCACGTCGAAAGACGAACATGAGTTGTAGCTACTACAACTGGCATGGTGCCTACCGGTCGTCCACATATCATGCTATGTATCCATACTTGGTTCGTCGGGTTATCGGGTCCTGAATCACTTAGCACCAATCGTGAGGATTATTGGGCTTAGTGGGAGCATATCTAAGATTCAATTTTAATTGAGTTAAAGTAGTGCATCAAAATTAGTAATAAACTATGAGTCTAAATAAACTTGTTTTTGTTGTAGAAAATGGACCACTTTGAAAAGTACCATTTCAATATGATGTTTAGTCGTATCCCGTTAGCTGCAAATGGAAACAACTTTGGAGATTGGTTTCACCACATGATGGAGGTTCTTAGGAACACCAAGAAGGAACATGTCTTGAGTCCCATGCATCCAAATTATGCTCATGATGGGCATCATTTCTTATGCGATGAGTGCATTGTCAAGGAGCTCATGCATGCTTGCATTGATACAGAGTTGGTTGATCGTTTTCAAAACCTTAGACCCTTCCGTCTCATGGAAGAACTGAGGGCTCTGTTCATAAGTCAAGTACGCGCCGAGCATTTCAGTCTGGTTAATGAACTGATGGGGAGTCAACTTGGAGCGGGTGAATCCATCCAGTTGTTCGAAATCAGGATGACTAGACTGGAGGGAAGACTTAGAGAGATTGGTTTTCCAATTTCTCATCAGTTCTTCAGTGACATTGTACTGGGAGCACTGCCACTAGAGTATGAAGCCGTGGTTGCTTTATACAACGCATTGCGGATGAGTGGCCAGTGCAGATGCTGTTTACCTTACTCAAGGAAGCAGAAGCTGATATCCGTGAAGGGGACATGACATGGTCCAGGACAGGTATAAGAGTTATACACAATTTATTGACATATATTCAGCAACTGTAGTCAATAAGTATGAGATACTAATTGATGCTCAAACTTGCACCAGTGGCAGGTACTTTAGAAGGAGCAAGTGCTGTAAAGAAAAGGAAGTTCTGGGATGATGTTGGAGATATACTTGGAGGTATAGCTTAAGCATCTCGGAGCGTGGAAGAAGCACAGTGGAAGATCGCATTTTATGCAAAGTGACCACTACTTCATCTACAAGTCCAAGTCAGTGAAGGAGATCTACACTAGGATTTAAATAAGAGTTATTTTCAGTTCGATCATTTTGTAATGAATATTTTATTCTGGAACAAGTTTGTGTTCGAATAATAAAGTATTGTGTGGGAATTCCAATTATTGTGAATTCGGTTTATGATCTTCTTTATTGTAATATGTCTTTAATTTAGTTTTGTTAAGTCTTAAATGTTTTGATTCAAAATATCATTTAAAGTTTTGAATGATGTTTGATTTTGGTTTAGTCTTTGAATTCCGGAAGAAGCTTTTCGTTGGTTCTCTTTTGAGACTCTTAAAGTTATTCCAAGATGAAATAGACAAAACTAAAAATTCACAAAGTGCTAGACACTTGAGCAATTCGAAATTTATGGAGTGCTAGGCACTTAATAAAAGTCGAAGTCCACAAATACTAGGTATTTGGTAAAATTCGAAATTGGCAAAAGTGCTAGGCACTAGTGAATTTCGAAATTACATAAAGGTGTGGAAAGTACCCATTAATTAAAATTATATTGAAGATTTAATATGAAGTTGCATATTAATGAAATATAGTTGATGAAATTATTGAAGTTGCAATGTTTCATAAAATTAAGTGGGAATATGTGTGAATCAAAATAAGTGATCAAAGAAATTTGATAAAGTTAAAGAAGGCTTAATAAAATGTATTATAACATGATTGACAAAAGAAAGTTTTCTTAGTCACATTACTCATGATTAATTTTGGTAATTCGAAATTATCATGATGATGAAATCTTTTGTTAGACAAAGATTGATTGTTATAATAATTATGTTTAAATGTCTTGTTGTGTGATGTGAAATAGAATTCCAATTTCCACTAAAGTAAATAGATTATTTTGTTTGTATCCAGGGGACCTAAATCAATTTTAACTTAGAGTTATTTTGATAAAAGTTCCAAGTTTTCAATCTTGAATCTAAGTTATGATTCGAATTGAATATATGTTTTGCATAAAGGTAAAGTCTAAATTGTTATATTGGCGGTTGTTTTCCACATATAATTCTAAAAACTTGTTGACTTTAGAATTGGAGAAAAGTGTCTTCTCATGAAGAGAGAGTGGAAATCAAAATACTAAATTAAGACTGGGAGTCTTTGGACAAGTGTTAGAATGAAAGGAGTAACATGCAAATGTTTCCATATCATTACTTTGTCGAGGAATATATGTATGGTATACATGATTCGAATTAAGTATTTTGATAAAAGTCATGTGAGGAATTTAATGATTAAATCACCTAGTGATTAAATTATTAAAATGTCCAGGAACATGATTAAAAGCAAAACTATTACAAACAAAATAAGGAATACTCATAAATGACGGTATATGTCATAAAGGAGTCCAAGAAAAATTCATGTAGCTCCAAGATTTAATCTTGAGAGTAGTTTGGATGTGATGTGAAATCACTGGGCATGAAGGTTTCATAAAGAAAGGACATATGTGAATATCTAATATTCATAGAGCTAGTCTTGATTAAAATTGTTTTATCAAGGACGAATAAATGATAGTGACAAGTTGCAAAACTTATCATATCAATTGCTTGATGCTGTTATTGGACTAAAGTAGCAAAATTTATTGCTAAGAATAATTAATTTGGATTATGAGAATAATCTAGATAAATTATATTATGAGTGTTTGAAGTCGGTCGTTTTAATGAATGAAGAATTTTATTCATTTCATTATATAAATCGAAAGGACTTAAAAGTCAGTGGGAGCTGATATTATGTTTGTTGAATAAGGTTAGGCCAAATTCAAAAATGTATATCTTGTGAAAATATAGATTTAAAAGAGTTTTAAATAAAAGATCAGAAAGTGTCTTATTAAAATTTTGTCTATGAGATAGAGTAAAATTTAATAAACATGAGTATGAATGTGCTAAGTACAATTCTGAAAGGTAATGCGAATTGTGTCTTGAGTCAAAGAAATTTGATCAAGAAGTCATAGCGTGATATTTGCAAGATACATTGACCTTCGTAGTCAATGATGAGCGAATAGAGAGGAATAAGATCAAATCATATTCAATGTGATTTTGCTTATCTCATTGCTATATATAGTACATAAAGCCGGAAAGTTTCCAATCTGCTAAATTTTATTTGGCCACCGGCAATTAGAGAAATACTTGGTAAAAGTTTTCTCATAAAGGCAGTTAATTAAAATATTGTGAATAACGCTAAAAGATTATTGTATCGAGATGTTTCTCATACATGTTAAGAGACCCAATAGTGGGATTTACAAAAGTATAACGACTTAGTAGATTTTGTAAAGCTTCAAATAGTGTATATAGAGAAGTTCCTCATATACGTATTTGTAGTGGAATTATGAAATCAAAAGCTTAATTGATTTAATCTGAGAAATGCAATTTTCTAATGATAAATACTTGGTGTTTTGATTCTATCAAATCATAAGTATATTATGAGTGGATTCAACGACATATATAGATTTTCTATAAAGGATAGTTGCATCATTGATGTGAGACGTCATGATAGCAAGTTATTGGATAAGTCACTGACTTGGTAAAGTTTCAATGGACGGTATGATAATTTCATTCGGAGATGCTTGAAATTATTAATGCTACTACAGAACCGGATAGGCCGAAATCCAATTCCTAATATATCCGACTTTGCATTGTCAAGTTTGACGTGTGAGGAGTTAAATAAGTTTATGTATTTTGATTAGATCAAATTATGGACACAGTCTCAGAGAGCGTGTGAAAGCGTGAGTGGCACCTTAGTTCCATTTCGTGTCATGTCATCATGCTAACTAGAATCATTATTGACTCATTGTAAGACTCTTTGTTAGCTTATGTTGAATAAATGAAATAAAAAGTCGTATGCATCTTTTCGATGCAGAGGCTGGGCTACCCTTTTCGAAAAGAAACGTACGGCCACATCTCTGCCGCCTTCCCCTTGCTCTTCACCCGCTCCAACACCTTAGGTGGCTCCACGTACCCCGTCACCATGACCTTTCTCATCTTCGCGTTCACTGCCACGTTCGTCACACTTATACCACCCACCATGATTGTATGTTCGGTCAATCTTCAATTTCCAAAATCCTATCCAAAATGATTCAAGTTAGATTGATAGGTAGGAGTATTTGACATATCAGTACCCCGGATCGATTTGACGGCGTTCTTGACCCTCCTCTCGCAGCCCTCGCAGTCCATCTTCACCTTGATGTTCACCGTCTACAAACAAAAATTCCAGTTAATAACGTTATTATAGGAGTACATAGCAGCTCAACAAAAAGAAAACCATGTATATAGATCTCTTCACAACATAATACGCCAACTGAAACTGTTTCCAGGAAATGATCAAATATATGAAAGAATATGCAAGAACACATGTGTGTTCTTTGAATCTCCGATAACCTCACCTGCAGTGGCCGCTTCTTCCTGGAGAGAATAGCCAAAATACCACTAGTGAAAACCGAAGTTGTCAAAATACCACTAGTGAAAACTAACTTGCCAAAATAACACTACTCACTCGGTTTTTCTATCCAAAATAACACTGCCGTTGGATGTCAAAGATATTCTGTTAGTCAAACTTGTCAGTTTTGTTAGTATTCCAGTTTTACCCCTGTAAACCTATCTCTTTACCTCTCCCTCAATCCCTCCCGCGCGCACACGAGCCAGCCGGACATGGCGGCGCCGCCCTGCCGAACTTGCCGACGCCGCCCTGCCGCTCCCCTCCGCCCCTCGTCGTTCTAGGTCCGCCGCCCTCCGCCCTCTGTCCTACCGCCTCCGTCGCGCTCCGCCCCCCGACCGCCGCCCGTCGCGCTCCAACGCGGCCCGTGTGCAGACCGAGCTCGGGCGCCCGCCCGACCGCCGGCCTCCCCTACGACCGCCGGACTCCCCTGCGGCCGCCGGCCTCCCCTGCGACCTCCCCTGCGACCTGCGCCTCTCCCCTGCGACAGCCGGCCTCCCCTGTTACCTGCGCCTATCGTGCGACCGCCGGCCTCCCCTGTGACCTGCTCTGCGCCTCCCCGGCGACCTCCCTGCAACCGAAGAGGACCTGCAGCAAAGGTATGCATTATTTCACTCATGTCTCTAGTATCCATCATTGTAAGAACAAGAATTTGCAAATTTAAAATTTGGTGTGTGTTTGTGTTTTACAGTGGATTCGATGGATGATTTCAAGGTAGAAATAGATGTACCATCTTACTTGACTGTTCTAGATGGCAAAAGAAGATACACAAGAGGCAACTAGCAATTAGAGAAGATTGGTCCTTTGGCACAGATAAAGGCTGCTGTGGAGGAGAAATTCAGGTGGTCTACTGATCAAAGAATGACCATTTGGTATGGATATGATGGTGAGACACTCCCACTGATTTGTGAAACAGAGATAGCTGAATTGTTTGATAGATGTTCTAGCACAAAAGTTGTACGGTTTGGTGTGACCATTGAGAGCAAAGAGCCACACAATGAACCCGCTCCTGTCATGGCTGAGAACGAGGATGCTCATGGCATGGCCGAGAAGGAGGATGATCAGCCAGTTCGTGCGCCATTCTTTTGTTGGCCGAAACAAGCCTATGCAGGAGAGTATGAAGATGACGAGCCCGTGGGATGTAATGGGGAGAGCACATATTTGCAGCGGGATAATGATGTGTCGAAGGAGAATACCAAGCCAGAAAAGAATGTTGAGCCGGAAGTAGTTGCTGCAAGAGTTCCATTGGGAACATTGGATGTTCCCAATTCTTATGATCCTCAACATGTGGCAGGAGATGACGAGGCTCTACTTGCTAACAATGCGGCTCCCACTTATATCCATGACAAAAACAATCCTCGAATCGAAGTTGGAGCCACATTTCCTAACTACAAAGCATTTAAAGTTGCATTGAGGCAACTAGCAATTAGAGAAGATTGGTCCTTTGACACGGAGTATAGTGAACCTACAAGATTTAGGGCTAAATGCAATGATGAGGATTGTCCATGGAGGATACATGCCTCCAAGTTAATGAACACTACAACTTTCATGGTATAATTAGTACTTTTGTTTGCTGCTTGCTTAGTACTTTTCACACATTTTGCTAATTTGTTTCATTTTATTGTTGTTATTGTAGGTAAAGAAGCTTCCCTTTGACCATACTTGTGGGAGTGCTAATTGCAGCAAGGGAATGGCAAATAGAGATTGGCTTGCGGATAAAGGGAAGGCTGCACTTCAACAGGATGCCACTGTGAGTGCAAAACAGCTTAGAGATCAGTTGCAAAAGGAGTATGATATCAAGCTTAAGTACATTGATGTTTGGAAAGGGAGAGCTCGTGCAAAGGATCAATTGGAAGGTACATACAAGGAGAACTTCAAATTGTTGTGGAGCTTGAGGGCCGAATTGTTGGCAGCCAATCCTGGAACTATATTTGAGATAGACACCAAAACAATTAAAAACAAGAAGGGCGATATTGTGCATGTTTTCAACAGGTTGTTCATTGCCTTCAAGCCATGCATTGATGGGTTCTTGGCAGGGTGTAGACCCTATTTGGGGGTTGATGCAACTTTTCTGACTGGGAAATACACCGGACAATTGGCAGCCGCAATTGCCGTGGATGGACACAGTTGGATGTTTCCGGTAGCATTTGGTATTTTTGAGAAGGAAAATAAAGATAATTGGGTGTGGTTCATGGAACAACTGAAAGTGGCCATTGGAGAGCCACAAGGGCTTGTAATACATACTGATGCATGCAAGGGGTTGGAGAATGCTATTGGTACGGTCTACCCAAATTGTGAACATAGAGAGTGCATGATGCATCTGATGCTGAACTTCAAGAAAAAATTTAAAGGAGACATACTAGATAATATGTGGCCTGCAGCTTGGACATATGAAGCAGAGAAGCATGCAGCACTAATGGCAGAAATAGAAGCACACAACGCTCAAGCAATTACCTATTGAAAATGCATCACAACCGTGTGTGGACAAGAAGCAAATTTTCAGCAATGACAAAGGTTGAGTATGTGTGCAATAATTTAGCAGAGGTTTTCAATAATTGGATCAGGGAGGTAAAGCAGCTTGCACTTGTTGAACTTCTTGATAAGATTAGGGAAATGATTATGATATTGCTAGAGAAAAGGAGAGCGGTTGCTGAAAAACTGCTAGGTAAGATACTACCTAGTGTGATAAAGGAGTTGAATCTCAAAAGCAAGGGGCTGCATTACTTGGAAGCAAGAGCATCACCAAATATAGCTGAGATTTCAGGAAATGGATGGAGGCACACCGTTAACTTAGAGAAAAAGGAGTGTTCTTGTCGGAGATGGTAGATTTGTGGTAAGCCATGCACACATGCTCTTCGGTTCATATTCTCCAAACAAGCCAAGCTCGAGGAATATGTTGACGAGTCCTTCTCGGTGGAGAGATTCAAAGCGGCATACAAGGGAGTTCTCATGCCAATTAGGGGCAAGTCGCAATGGCCTATGGTAAATCCTGGGTTTGATATGGTTCCTCCTAAACTTACCAAGAGTGCTGGACGGCCAAGAACTAGGAGGATACTAAATCATACCGAGGGTGGAGGTAGAAGACATAAATGCAAAAGGTGTGGACAACTTGGGCATCTCAAAAAGACATGCAATTGCCGGAGATTGAAAGTGATGTTGACCGAGATGCTACGCCTCCTCCAAGGTAATTATCTTTGTGAGTTTGATTGCTTCCAAATGTTTTGCATATTCCTTACTAACGGTGTGTATTGAATTGTAGGAAAAAATCAAAGGTTGAAACAAGCATTGCAACACCTTCTTCTCCTAAGACACCAACAAAGCAAGGTACTCCACTTGGTACTCCACTTGGTACTCCTACAAGTCCGATGACAAGAAAGAGGGCTGCAGCTATTGCAATTGCTTCTTCACCTCCTAGTGCATCTACAAGGAGCAAAACGGTTGCTCCTAGCCCTCTTCGGCGAGTTTAGTGCATGACAACAATGATGTGTCAACCATGA
The DNA here is from genome assembly GCA_947311845.1 of Poa pratensis. Lineage (NCBI taxonomy): Eukaryota > Viridiplantae > Streptophyta > Magnoliopsida > Poales > Poaceae > Poa > Poa pratensis. Next base: position 8,180,403 of record CAMZMU010000080.1, on the reverse strand, counting down.
GAACCATGATGTGTTGATTTCATCTTCTTTTGGACCATTATGTCTACTTGTTGGTGTTGTAATGTTGTTAAAATGCTGCTGCAATGTTGCCCAATTGTGCTGAAATGATGTTCAAATGTGCTGAAATGCCGTCAAAATGTGCTGAAATGTTGTCATAGTCCTATGTGAAGAGGTAAGGGCACATATGTCTTTTTTTTGATGATGTTAGACTGAGTTAGCAACTAGTGGTATTTTGGCTACAAAAAACTGAATGTAGTGTTATTTTGGCAAGTTGGTTTTCACTAGTGGTATTTTGGCAACTTCGGTTTTGAGTAGTGTTATTTTGGCTATTCTCTCTTCTTCCTGAGCTTGATGGCTTCCTTTCTCTCTGTCATACTGCACAAATCAGAGAGGTGATCCAAGGCGCCCATGATCTCACACGACCACTTTTTATTCGAACAAGGACTAACGAAGCTTTCTCGTGCTTGTTTGGTGTTTGGAGACTGGAGTGCGAGGCCAAGTGTGATCTACTCCCTCCGTTTCAAATTAATTGACTTCTATTTGTCCACATGTGTGGACAAATAGAAGTCAATTAATTTGAAACGGAGGGAGTAGTATAGAACCATACGGTGAAGGAAAATGGTCATATATATGCAGCCTACAGGTACAGAGGGAGAAAGAAAAAAGAAGATATCGGGTGATGCGTGCCTTACTATCTTGCTCGCTGCTGATTTTGTATGGTTGGGGTGAATTGTCAAGTCCGTACTGATGGTTCTTGGCGACTTGAGGGGTAGAGATTAAACCACTGAGCTTTCGGATTAAATGTACATACACGATTTATTTTTTTTATTTTTTTTGAGGAAACACAAATTTGTTTCGTTTGGCAGCACGTATGTTTTTTTTTTGGAGAAAAAGCAGCACATACGTGAAGGAATGAAAAGAGAAGCAGATGGGAGTACGGTTTTAGGCCGGTTTCCCGTTAATTAACCGGTCAATTCTCTCCTTCTTTTATAAATAAAATGAGGCAATGTACCCGTTTTGTTCAAAAAAAAGGGCCAGGCCCATAAACGAGAGGAGGGGTATGCGGAGCGGTATAGGCTCCGACCTATGCCGGCAATGGCCTAGATCGGTCGGGAGAAGAAACTATAAAAAGAGTTCCCTTAAAGCGAATGTCGTGAGCGTGCCACGTGGTGAACCGTCTGAACTCCGAAGTGGGCAAAACGAAATTGAATTTCGCAGCACACGGACCGAACGATCACGCCAAGGAGCTGAGCGAAGCCCCACGCATGCATGTGAACGAGGACCCGTGCATGCGTACATGCGGACATGCCCACACGTATGTCCAACTGGGCTAGCTCGCGCGCGCGTTTGGGCGTAGGAACACAGTAATCCGTACTCTATTCGTGATCGGGTTTGTACTTTTCGACCGAAGTAAAGAAGCAGTAGTACACCGAAACAAAATAAATAGAGCATAGTGTACAGTGTACAGAGTACATACAATATGACGTACAAACTAGACAAAGAAGATGTACAAAATACACAGAATTGGAAGTACAGAAAATATAGAGGACAGTTTACAAAGTACACACAAACAAGTTGTACAAAGTACACAAAACTGAAAGTACATAATGTATAGAGGACGATGTACCAGTACACATAACAGGGTGTACAAACTACACAAAACACGCAGTACAAAGTATAGTAATACAGGTTGCACAAGTACACAGAAAACATGGTGTACAAACTACACAAAACATGAAGTACAAACTATACATAATTGGTTGTACAAAAAAAAGTTCGTCAAAACCTATCAATATTGGATCTAGTTTTGAATATCTCGACACGAGGAGCTCAAAAGTGAAAATGGTTCGTCATTTGGATGAGCGGTTCTCAAGATATTTCGTTTTGAAGTTTCGGATTTGAAAAATAAAAGGGAAAAACTGTCCAGCCACCTCCGTATCCCTTTCTCTCTCATTTTTCCCACTTTTAATCTGGTTGCGACACTTGGAGAGTGCGAAACTTTCACCATGACACGGTCCGCTACCCTTTTTCTAGCCAGACCCGCACCGCACCGACGGAAATTGCAGATTGAACCCGCGGGTTCAGCCCGTGATCAGGCCGCAGTGGGCGCTGCTCGGCCGTGAGGAGGGAGCCGCGAGTGGAGTCTTGACGACGGCGCGAGCAGGGGCGGTCCTAGACCACGAGGAGTCCTTCTTCCTCCGCGACGTGCTCGGCAGCTAGGACGTCACCGTGCGCGACGAAAGCCTGCGTCAGTGCGCGACGAAGGCCTGCGCCAGAACTCGCCTGCGTCCGTGCCATGGCCGCCCGCGCCAGAGCTCGCGTGCTCCGCACCTCGCGGGAGCTCGCCTGTGCGCGTGCCAGAGCTGGCGTGCTCCGCGCCTGGCCAGAGTGTGGCGCCCTGACCCGACTGTTATACAGTGATGCTGTGTGTCACTGGTTAAGCGATACAACTGGAGGTTACGGGTTTACCAATCCCCGGCCAAAACCTTTGGCAGGCGTTGCTCGGAATGGATCATCGGCAACGCAACACCCCGATTGATGCCTTAACACAGGCACAACCCTCAATGTATAATAGAGAGATCAATACTTGTGGAACAACTGGCACATCACAGACTCTACGACACAAAGCATTATAGTTCAACTCTTATAATAGAGAAAGATAGCAAAATACAACCAGAGGTCACAAACCCAACATTACAACAAGCGGAAGCGAATTAGGTTGTTCTAAACAACAAGATCCAAAATATGGCCTAAGAGGCCTACAGATAAACATCCAACGCCAGCTGTTCCGGGATGTCCCAAGCTGCCACCTGGGAACCCCAGACTACTCGTCGACGTCCACAAAGAACCCACCTTCGAGCTCGGTGAAGTCCTCCTCTGAAACAAAACAAACGACGTTGAGTTCGACGAACTCGCAAGATTATATATAGAACTTTAGCTCGATGAGGCTTTCAAAATTTTATGGCTGTTTTGCATAAAGCTGATTTTATTTAGTAAAACATAACTCAATGGCATCGACTAATCAGAATATTTTCAAAAGGGGTAAGAAGTAACTCTTTTCTTTTCATCACCTTTCTCAACATCAACCACTGTACCTGTTCTACAAAGGCACCTCCCCGAATCACCCTCGAGGAAGTCAACCTTGCATTCTTGAGTGGTACCTTTAGTACCCAGTTTTTAATCATTCCGTTCAAGTTATTCTATGATCTTATCGTCCTTTCCCAAGTTGTCCGTAACCGTGGACACGGCTTTTCGAAAAGATTTAACCCTGCAGGGGTGCACTGTGTTTACCTTCGGTACCGCCCGGCTCATTGTCTACGCTTAGCTCTCTTCCGGGGAAAGCCGGCTGAGTGGGAACGGTTACAACCTTTACCTTGTTAAGGACTAACCCAGGATCATCAGTGAGGACAGAGCAGCGGATCACAACACCCTGCCCCGTGGCCACTCATTTTCCTAACACCACCATCCTCATCTCAGTTCATCCCACCATCATCACGCACGCTCAAATGGAAGCCCGAACTAGAGGACCCTGGCTAGCCCGCCCAAGTTAGTCGGTTGACGAGGGCTCCATATACCCCACCGAATGGAAGCGCGCTCATTCTTGGTTCAAGAGGTAAAGAACTCGCACCTAGGCGGCGAGAGTGAGACAAAACACCACCATACCAAAGTGGCCTCTCATCCCTACCTTTAAGCATCTTATTATCTGTCACCACAATTTCTCCACCATCATCTGAACACTTCAACAACCTGTTTCCAACTTGAAGTATCCATCGGACGGCTAAGCATTTAACTAAGCATGGCTAAGCATCAACATTGCATAGTTAAGTATTTCAGGCCAACAGTTCAATCCTATGGATAATAGGAGGGGAAACAGGTAATTGGCATCGGAATCTTAATGCAACTATAGGATACTCTAATCCAAGCAAATTGACATTTGGAACCGCATGCAATATTATAGTGGAGAAAATATTTGCGGAAAATAGGATAAGACATGCTCAGAGGGGGATTACGCTTGCCTTGTTCAGGTTACTGGTAGTACGGATCCTCGGGGTATTGTGGAGTAACCCCGGCTGCTTGATCTAGCGAAACATAGCAACGGAAGAGCAAATCAATCACCACACATGCTTTAACAAATGCAATGCGCAAACACATGATGGTATGGCATTTTTAATGCACTGAAATTATTATAGCAAGTTCTACCCATTTTATATGGGGTGCGATAATTAATTGTTTAACAAGAGAGAAATATAGCTCTACATTTGTTTTAATGTTTTCCTGGGCTGTAAGTTCATGTAGACATGCATGCAAGTGATGCAAACACTAGTAGGAAAAGGGTTATAGGTAGGTTGACATTCTGTGGCGCACCCTTAATTGGTGCGCCACAGAAATATTTCTGTGGCGCATGGGAGGTGGTGCGCCACAAAATTTTTGGCCTTTCTGTGGCGCATGTGGTGGCCATGCGCCACAGAAAGTTGGTTTTCTGTGGCGCATGGACACTTTCTGTGGCGCATGTGTACCCATGCGCCACAGATATCTTGTGGGTCCCACGTGCAATCATTGGAGCTAGGTCCATCTGGGCAATTTCTGTGGCGCAGCGTGGCTGGTGCGCCACAGAAACCAAACATTCTGTGGCGCACCCGTCGCCATGCGCCACAGAATGTTCACTTTCTGTGGCGCATGGTGCCACAGAAAGTGAACATTCTGTGGCGCACGGTGGGTGGTGCGCCACAGAATGTCGGCCAGATCCACAAAAAGGTGGCAACACCAACTTTCCCCATGTGACCTTCTTCATTCTCCCCCCATGCATCTAGCTCGAGCTCCTCCTCTCTCCCATGGCATTTTGACCATCCTATTATCCATTATTTGTTGTTAAACCTAATTTGTTTGACATATAATTGGTGAGGGCTTGGGGAGAGCCTCCATATATATTCTCCTCCTCTCTTTTTGTCCACTATTTTCTCTCCATCACCACACACTCTCTCTCATCGATCACGGTCACGTCTCGGCAACGGATCTAGATCTACTAGGTGAGTATTGTTGGATGAATATGTGTGTACATGAAGCTTGTGTGTGTTGTGCATGTTGTTGCCTTTTGTTGTTGTGTTGCGCCGGCGTGGTGCATGGATGTTTGCCGAAATGTTGATTCATTTCCATTTCGGTAAATTTTTGCACCACATATGTCCTACTTCTAGGGGAAGTCATGCCGAATTTTTTCGTCGAACATTTCCGACTTAATAACACATACTCTATATGTATACCGCGTAGGCGACCATGGTCATGAAGATGAGCTCCAGTCGAATCAACAACTACAAGGAAGAAGCGAAGGCGGAAATGATTCGGTGCAACAAGCGCCACATACGATGTCCGTGTAGAAGTTGCAAATTTGTGAGATGGATCGACCCTGATTCCGGACACTTGGAGGAACACCTGCTCAGGCGCGGTTTCATGGAAGGCTTCAATGAAGCGCCGACAGCAAATGTTGCGCCGACAAAAATGTTGCGCCTGAAGACGAGGGCGGGCAAGATGATCGTGACGAAGGAGATGCCGACGGACATGGTCATGATGAAGGAGTAGATGGTGGTGGAGAAGACGCGAACACGCCGCAGAGCTCGCTAATGTCGGCCTTGATGGAGTCTCATGTTCAAGAACTGCTCCTCAAGGAGGCGAGGACCGTTAGAGAGAAAGCCAAGCTGGCGCAAATGGAGATAGACGGGAAGACTCCGTTGTATCCAGGGTGCCGGCCACAGGATACGCGCTTGCAAGTAACGCTTGATGCTCTGGAGATGAAGTCGGGAAACAAATGGACCGACGTGAGCTTCAACAAGAACATGAAATTCTTCCACGAGCGTCTTCCCGAGGGGAACACATTGCCAACTAGTATCGAGGAGGCCAAGAAAGTCGTGTGCCCTCTTGACCTACCGCACGTTAAATACCACGCCTGCATCAATGATTGCGCAATTTATCGGGGCGAGTACGAGGACAGAACCACATGTCCGGTGTGCGGCCAAGGACGATACAAGAGCCATGGGAAGAAAGGTCCTCACAAAGTGGTATGGTACTTTCCTATCACTCCCCGTCTGCAGCGGTACTTCGTGGACCCTAAGGAAGCAAAGCTCATGCAATGGCACGCGGAAAGGGAGAAGCCTGAAGAAGATCCGGAGAAGGGCAGGATCCTTACACACCCTTCAGACGCTGGCCAGTGGCAAGAGTTGGACGCCGTCGGAAATTTCGGAGGCGACGCAAGGAACGTCAGGCTCGGTATGAGCACCGATGGACTCAATCCGTTCGGCAACCAGAGTAGCACGCATAGCACATGGCCCGTGTTTGTATGGCCTTACAACCTTCCCCCGTGGTTGTGCACGAAGCAAAGGTATATTCACATGAGTCTTCTCATTCAGGGGCCGAAACAAGCAGGTGTCCACATACATACGTATCTCGCGCTGTTGGAAGAGGAGTTAGCCACGTTGTGGGCGACCCCAGCCCGTACGTGGGATGCCTACACTGGAGATTATTTCCCAATGAGAGCCGCGCTGCTCACGACGGTGCAGGACTATCCTGGTTGCTCATATGTATCGGCCCAGGTAGGCCACGGATTCTGCGCATGTGTCAGGTGCATGGATAAGACCCCGCATCTCCAGCTACCAAGGAATCCCGGGTCTTCGAAAACCGTGTACCCAGGGGCTCGAAGGTGGCTTCGCATGGATCACCCGTGGAGGAAACGCGGTGACCTGTTTAATGGTAAGGACGAGCCCGAAGGACCCCCGATCCCGAGGAGCGGCACAGAAATCGACGAGCTGTTGAATAATTGGGAGGAGTGCCCTGCGCCGGGAAAGAAACGACCGAAGGTAGATCCGCTGCTGGGTGTATGGAAAGCGAGGGCTGTTTTCCACAACTTGCCCTACTGGAAGTTCCTCAAGACGCCACATAGCCTCGATATGATGCACATTACGAAGAATGTCACCGAGAGTCTGCTTGGCACTCTTTCCAACATGCCGGAAAAGACCAAGGATGGGACGAAAGCAAGATACGATCTGAAATGGCTTGGTGTCAGGAAAGATCTTCAGGCCCCCGATAGCGATGACGATGATGATGATGATCAGACGGAAGGGACTCAAGGTCGCGGCAAAAGGGTAAAGAAGAACACTGTGGTGCTTCCCGCTACGTGCTTCACTATGAGTCCGGAGGAGCTCGAGCAATTCTACAGGTGTCTTCTAGGAGTCAAATTTCCGAATGGTTACGCGGGACAGATAAGCAGATATCTGGACGGAAAGAAGAAGAGGTTTAGCGGGATGAAGTCTCACGACTGTCACGTGTTGTTGACGCAGATACTTCCCGTTGCGATTCGAGGGATAATGGACGAGCACGTCCGTGATACGCTGCTTGCCCTTTGCAACTTTGTCGACGTCATCAACAGGAAGTCGATCGGGGTGAAGCAGCTCGACAGGCTACAGGAAGAGATCGAGCTGGTACTATGCGAGCTCGAGATTTACTTCCCGCCAGCATTCTTTGATATATGCGTGCATCTCCTTCTCCATGTCGTTGATGACATCAGGCAGCTAGGGCCAACGTTCATGCACTACATGATGCCGTTCGAAAGGATGAACGGTGTCATGAAAGGATACGTTCGCAACAGGGCCCGTCCAGACGCAAGCATGACCAAGGGCTTTCTAACCTACGAGTGCATCTCCTTCTGCCAGAATTATCTAAGCAACGAGAACCAGGATGCAGGTCTGCCCACGAGGAAACACTTCGACAGGCTCAATGGATATGGTCACCGAGAGGGCACCAGCTCAATCTTTGTCAGCATGCAGGGTCGAAAGGACGACTACGACAGGGCTCACCGGGTCGCGCTACAACACTTACAGTTGATCGAAACTTGTGTGGAAGAGCACAAATGCTTACTCGAGCAACATTACATCAAACTGGGCCGGCCGAGGAAGAAGGGAGACGTAACCAGAGAGCACAACGCCAGCTTCACGCGTTGGTTCAAGCAAAAGCAAATGGAGCTAGCAAAGAGGAAACCGCCATCTACGGAAGATGAAAAACTCATATTCTCCTTATCACGGGGTCCCTCGCATAACGTAAAGACCTATCAGGCGTACGACATCAACGGCTACAGATTCTACACCGAGGAAAAGGACAAGATGTCGGAATATCAAAACTCAGGAGTAACTATGCTATCATACGGCGATGAGGAGGCTACTGTCAAGGAAAGATACTTCGGAAGGATTGAGGACATATGGGAGCTCAACTACTGTGGAGAGGTGGTGCCAATGTTCCGTGTAAGATGGGCCAAGGACGTCGTCAAAGAAGGCCGGTATTTCACCACCATGGTAATACCCGATGCCAAATCGAAGAACGCCTCCGCGAAAAATGAGCCATGGGTACTCGCTAGCCAAGTTGAGCAATGCTTCTTCATTACCGACCCGTCAAAGCCTAGCCGTGTTGTCGTGAGGAGGGGCAAGAGGAGCATCATCGGAATGGAAGGAGGCGCCACCGAGCAAGACTTGGACAACGAGCCAAAGATCGAGGAGGAATTCGACAAGTTCTTCGACATGCCTACTACTAGTACACAAAGAAGGAAGACCTCCCTACCTACCAAAGGTTGTCCGTTCACGCGAAGAAATCTCAAGGTCACCGGCCTAAAGTTTTCAACCGCGAAGAAGGGAAAGAAGAGAAACTAGCTCGCGGAACCGAGACGAAGAAGAGACTTTTTTGGTGTATTTAATTTGTATGTGTGTGTGTGAGAGACAATGGATGAATTTATATGTATGATCATGAATATGTATGAGACATTGTATGTGAGACAATGCAAGACCATATATATGTATTCAATGAATTGAATATGTACCAAAGACATTGTGTGTATTTTTTGAACCAAAAATATTTTTAAAAAAAATTTAAAAAAGTGAGGCAGCCAGGATTCGAACCTGGCTGCACAGGTTAATTCAAGTGGTTGGAAACCACTGGGCTGTGTTGTGTGTTTGTGTAATGAAACAGCAGCAGAAATTTTTAAGTTCCAGGCCAATTTATTCTGTGGCGCACCACTCCAAAAGATGCGCCATAGAATCCTGAGAATTCTGTGGCGCATCCCTCCCACGGTGCGCCACAGAAATACGCTGCGCCCACTTACATGTGGGCCCGCCTCCCTGCCCCAGTTCCAGGCCAACTTATTCTGTGGCGCATCCCTTTGGGCGATGCGCCACAGAATCCTGAGAATTCTGTGGCGCATCCCACCGACGGTGCGCCACAGAATTGGTTTCCTCCCACTTACATGTGGCCCCGCCACGCGCCTACCTCTTCGTTCCAAATTTCCCCAAGTCACCAACCATCCCGCGCCATCGACATCCACCACGCGCCCGTGCTCCTCGCCGTCGACGTCCACCACGCGCCCGTGCTCCGACGCAGCCCACCACGCGCCCAAGCACCTCGCCGATGCTCGTGCTCCCGTGCCCTTGCCGACGCCCGTGCCCTCGTCGTGCTCCCGTGCCCTTGCCGACGCCCGTGCCCTTGCCGTGCGCCCGTGCCCTCGCCAAAGCCGACGCTGACACTGGCGCCGCCCTCCATGACGCCGACACCGGCTGCACCTCCACGACGTCGCCACCCTCTCCCTCCCCTTCCTTGCGCCAGGTGCTTCCCCTTCACCCTTCCTCCCTCCCCTTCCGAAATCCTGCCTAGAAGGTGTTTGGAGAAAATACAAACCGAAACTGCTATGTTGTTGTTGCTTGTTAGTCTAGTTGCTGTTAGTTGCTTGTAATTGCTAGGTTAGTTGATGTCTCACTGCGGATGGTCAACACGGAACTAAACTGAACTCGTTCCACTTTCGTTGTGTTTCACCCGGATGCTCATTGGGCAGAGTTTCCAGACTTTTTTAGCTGGTGCATCGTGTGTTGGTCTAAATACCTCCAGGCTCTGATCCGTGCTCACCTGGCCGCAAATAAGCTTAACAGTAAGTCAGAAAGATAATACATGATCTGGCAAAAAAAATATATATATATACCAGTGATGCCATGATAAGTTGGCAATTTGTACAGAGTGCTCGCATAATTAACATGGACACGTCATCGTGACCATCCAATTTCGTAAAAAAAAACATAGGAGGGTGACCAAGACAGAAGCTTCAATCAACAAATAGCTTACATGTCCTCTCAAATGAGGCTTTGTGTCATTACACGCTTTGTGCCACTACACACTATACTCCTATGGTTGACACACTGGTACAAATACAATGTACCTATATACTCCTTGTATCATGATCATTTTAGTGTTTAGATACTAGTTGTTGTAGTGTTTTGCTAGTTGTTTTGCTCCTATATACTTGTTCACAAGTTTTGACATGTTTATGTACTATGCAGTTTGAAGAGGAGACATCGACGCTGCTGTTCTGGAGCTCGTCGACAAATGGTGAGAAATTATGGATATGTGTCCACGGCCATCGTGTCGTACGTGGTTGTTTGTGCTCCGACCATCTTGTACATTTCTTCCATCGCTGATCCTTTGTCCAACATTCTGCTTCAATTGTGTTGAGCAGGGACAAGTACTGCGCACTCATCCACGTATCCCCGAGGTGGTCCGTTGCCACTTATTTGGACTCGGGGAATAAATCTCAGCCGAGATCATACGACAGAATAAAGGGTGTTCTCGATGACGCTCTCGAGGCCTATGCCAAAAAGGGCGGCCCCTTCCATAAGAAGTCGGAATTTTTCACGGAGGACGACAACACACACAAGTTCTTGCATGGGACCGGATTCCATTGCGTCAAGCAACTGGATGGCAGTGTGATGGAGGCCTACTATGCCCTCCGTCACCTTAAAACGATTGTCCGGGATTGTGAAAAAACGAAGATTGCATCTAATCTCGCAGAATACACCAAAATGGCGGAAGGTCTCACCGATGCTGATTATAGACAAGACTTCCATCGCATCCGGCTGCAGTTAACAAATATCATCCTCGACGATGTCATGCACGCCTCAGGGTCCTTCCACTTCTGCTTCGGTACGTAGGATGTATTATAAAAGATAGCCTTGCTAAGCATTACTAGCTAGTGTGTACTTTTTTGTAGAAGTGCATGTGTAGGGTTATATTATATATATGCTATGCTATGAAACCCAAATAGGATAGCCATATGATTTCCAACCATGACAACATTGATTGATCGTCTTGCCTCTATACTTAGATGAACAAATTATACTCTATGTATACCACTAACCAATATATATCCCAATCCATCTTCAGCGTCGTCTCAGAGGGAGATGGAAGAACGACTAGCGGCGCAGAGTGACACCAGGGAGTGGAGGACGAAAGGGGACATTCTACCGTTCCCGGCGCCGCTCAAGAAGAGGAAGCCATGATCATGCATGCTCCCGCGCGCTCTTGCTCAGCATCATCGCCGATGTGTGCTACATTTGATCCTAGTTAGGCGGTGAATACTTCATTTGTAATGTGTAGTGTGAAATGATGAACTTTTGTTTCTATCATAACTAATATATTGTGTAAATTAACATTCGGCACTTTTGTGACTATGTGTATGCATCTCGGGCACACTAAGTAATATGTGTGATGAAATAGTGATTAATGTGTGTCTGTTTATATACCTGTCAAATATATCTGTATTTCTGGATAAATCCTGTATATACCTGTATTTATACAGCAAAATGAAAAAGTACCTGTAATACTGTTTCATATTTCTGTGGCGCACGCTTTTCTTTTTTTGTGGCGCACCACTTTCTGTGGCGCACCAGGCGTGGGTGCGCCACAAAATTCCTTTGCTATGTGGCCTACCGAGCTATTTCTGTGGCGCACGGACTGGGTGCGCCACAGAAAGTGGGTTTCTGTGGCGCATGCCCATGGTGCGCCACAGAAATAAAAATTTAGTGGCGACGATTCTGTGGCGCACCCAGCAATTCTGGGGGTGCGCCACAGAATCTCAATTTGGTGCGCCACCGATAACCCTTTTCCTACTAGTGAAAGGATCAGTGCACATTTTTCTGAGCATTTCGATATCAGGAACACATTTTTCGGAGGCCCCGATCAAAAGTTATTAATTTTATAATTCCTCTTTTTAAATATTTACTTTTGATTATTTTAATTCCAACGATAAATATTTTAGTTACTCGACTTGAAAGGGAGAGAGGAACTAGTAGGAATCATCGGAGTTCGATTTCCCTAAAGCGCGAGGGAGTAGCCGGAAGCTTGCGCAAAAGGGAGAGGAATTAGAAAAAGGAACAACTAAAAAAAAACAGTTAACCCGGCCTCCAGCCCGGTCTGGGCCGGCTGGCAGGCCGGCCTAGCAACAGAGGGGACCGGCCGTGTGGCTGGTTGGGCCGGCTCAGAGGCCGGGCAGGCAGCAGAGAAGCCGGCTCTCAGCCCAGCTTAGGCCGGGCCCAAGGCCGGTTAGGGCCCAGAGAGGGACGGCCTCGAGGCCGGTTCGGCCGTTTTCTCGACCGGGCACGCACGGCCACGACGACGCAACTCCGGCGTACGGCTCGGCGGTGGAGCACGGTCTAGCGAGGGAGGGGAAGGGGAAAGGGACCAGTGAGGTCCAGGAGCTCACCACGAGCTCGGGAAGAAGTCGGGGACGGCGGAGGTGGCTCGACGGTGACGGGAATGTGCGCGGCGGAGCTGGGGTGGCTGCGGGGAAGTCACGGACGGCGGCGGCGATTCCGGTCGCCCTAGCTCGATTCCTCGGGCGTGGAGGTGGAGCGGACCACGGCGGAGCCGCTGGTGGTCGTGGATTTGTCCGGGGTGGCCTCAATCGGCGGAGAGGCGGCGGCGCAGTGCGGCGGCCATGGCGGCTCGCGGGGGAGAGGAGAAAATGGGGAGCGAGCAAGCGGGGAGCGAGTGAGGGATGGGTGCGACGTGCTCTCCTTGCAGTGGGGGCAGCGAAGGGGGCCCCGACGCAGCGCGTGTCGTGGGTTTGTCACGTCAGGTGTCATAGATGACTTCGTAGGTGTGGGATTATGCGAGTCAAGCATCTCCGAGCTTGGGATCGCAGGAACAAAGATCAACACAGATTTACCCAGGTTCGGCCCCCTCAATGTGAGGTAAAAGACCTACTTCCTGCCTACCCTAGATTGGTATTGATATGATAATCGAGGTGTTACAATGGAGGCGATCCGATCTGGTACTCGCCGTATGAGCTAGGGTTTGGGGCTTGATAGCTTGACCCGCTCTAAGTCCTGCGAGTCCTCTTTATATACACAGAGGCTCGCTAGGTTACAAAAGGAAACTTCCCCATAAGGAATACATCCACAGAGGCCTACTCGGAGACTACTTGGTCTTCACGTCCTCCGGGATATGTCTTCTAGATCTTTCCCTTATGGCGGTTCAATATTGGGCTTGCTCCCAAGTGGGCCTTCGTCCGTGCGAGTAAGTTAAGTCGCACTGGGCCGCGGGTTAATCCAGAAAGTATTCCCCCGACATTAGCCCCCAAGCGTGGCCTGAACTTCATAGTATTTCTTGATCTTGAATGCTTAGGCCGCGCTTTTCCTTGTTTCGCGACTTATAATTGTGCAAGTTTGGCCTTGACTCGCACCTGGAAGATCATCTGACTTCGTGAGCTTCTTTGTTAGAGTATCCTGATAGCTTCAGAACTTGATGACGATCTATCTTCAAATTTTTGATGATAATATGATATAGCCCCCAAGGATTGAGAGGATGTTATGTGGTAATCATCTCAATTCTTCTCAGAGAACTCTGAAGGTCATCACCTGTAACTTGATATCATAATAAAACAATTGTTAAGTTACAAGTAATTGTAATTGGTGTTGCCGTACTATAAGCAGTACATCGACCTCTAGTTAGGCCATCTGAATCCTTAAGTGGGCACTCGCGCGACTCAGTATTTCCTAGGAATATGTGTGTTCAGGGTCGAGAGCGGCCATGATAGGCAATCAAGCTCGATTGACGCCACACCCCAGTACTTTGGCCACATAATGCGAGTAGCAATCCAACTTAAGGTAAATTTGATAATTGCCAATAAATCGGCTGTTTCAGGGTAACAAAGACCCCAAGAAACATAATGATATTGCCATGATAGGCTAAGCTATGATAAGCTTTGATTATGATGACACATAAGGTCGCGCCTAGGTGGCAACCGAGTGTTATACATAGGGTTGGATCGCGCGTAGGTGGCGATCCATGGTGATACATGGGGTCGGTCGCGCCTAGGTGGCGACCAGAGATGATACAAAGTTTACGGCCGCGCCTAGGTGGCAGCCGGTTTCTGATACAAGGGTCGATCGCGCCTGGGTGGCGATCAGATGTTGCATAGGTCGCGCCTAGGTGGCGACCAAAGTTGAAGTTCTAGCCCTGAGTGGCTGTGATGATACTCAGCTATAAAGCTGGAAAGGATGATGCTTGGCTCTGATTAGCCTTTTCTTATGTATAGTACGGTCGCAGGTGTGCGACGTTCCAAGGGCGAGGTGCCTCGAGACGATCCTCGAAATCATGGCGTTCGCTGCTTTCTTCCCTTACATCCAGCAGGTAGTACGACCCATTGTTTAGCTTCTTGCTGATGATGTAGGGTCCTTCCCATGGAGAGGACAGCTTATGCATTCCCTTGTGATCTTGTTTAAGTCGCAGTACTAGGTCGCCTTCTTGAAAGGTGCGGGTTTTGATGCGTCTGGCATGATAGCGTCGCAAGTCTTGTTGATATACTGCTGACCTTGATGCTGCCAAGTCTCTAACCTCTTCTAATGTGTCCACCGAGTCTTGCCGAGCTATCTCATTATCTGTCTCGATGTAAGCCGCAACTCTTGGTGAATCATGTATGATATCGCTGGGCATGACTGCTTCTGCTCCATAGACCATGAAATATGGTGTAAATCCTGTGGATCTGTTAGGGGTTGTTCTCAAGCTCCACAGTACTGCTGGCAGTTCTTCCACCCAACATCCTGGAGATGCTTCGACCTTTTCAATAAGGCGCGGCTTAATTCCATGGAGAATTTCCTGGTTAGCTCGCTCAGCTTGTCCATTGCTCTGCGGGTGTGCTACTGACGTGAGGTCCAATCTTATCCCATTGTCTGCGCAAAATATCTGTGTAGCCCCTTCAGAGGTGTTGCTCCCATTGTCTGTAATGATACTATGGGGGTAACCGAAGCGGAATATGACCTTCTTCAAGAACTTGACTGCTGTTTCAGCCTCGCAATCTCCCACAGGTTCTGCTTCTATCCACTTTGTGAATTTGTCCACCATGACTAAGAGGTGAGTTTTTCCGTTTGAAGACCGTCTGAAAGGCCCTACCATGTCAAAACCCCATACGGCAAAAGGCCATGTGATGGGTATTGTGCGAAGTGCTTGGGCTGGCATATGATCTTGCCTAGCGTATCTTTGACATCCATCGCACACTCTGACAATTTGCTCTGCGTCTGCTAATGCTGTTAACCAGAAGAATCCATGTCGGAACGCCTTTGCCACCAAAGATCTTGACGAAGCATGATGGCCACAATCGCCTGAATGAATTTCGTGCAAGATTTTTCGTCCCTCTTCTGGTGAGACACATCTTTGGAATGCTCCTGATACGCTGCGCTTGTATAATTCGTTGTTGATGATTGTATAGGCCTTTGATCGTCGTATGATTTTGCGCGCCTCAATTTCATCGTCCGGCAGCACTCCGCGACTTAAATATGCCATGTATGGCTCTGTCCATCCTGGCTGTTCATGCAGGGCTGCGACTAAAGTTGAATCATCCTCTGGCTCTGCAATGTCAATCTCTGCTGGAGGTTTGACTGATGGATTGTGCAGTTCATCCAGGAAAACATTGGGTGGGACTGACTGTCTGTTGGATCCAAGCCGAGACAGGGCATCCGCAGCTTCATTTTGTCTCCGATCAATATGTTCAACTTGGTATCCAGTGAAATGTCCAGCAATTCTGTCCACCTCTCTCTATATGCAGCCATGTTCGCATCCTTGCTGTCCCACGTTCCGGAGACCTGCTGTGCCACCAAGTCTGAATCGCCAAAACAGCGTATGCGACTGATGTTCATCTCCTTTGCTATACGTAGACCATGAAGCAGTGCCTCGTACTCCGCCACGTTATTTGTGCAGTTGAAGTGTATCTGTAACACATACCGCAGCTTGTCTCCCTTGGGAGATGTCAGAACAACTCCAGCCCCCGAGCCTTGCAACTGTCTTGACCCATCAAAATGCATGGTCCAGTATTTGGTTTCTGCCATGCTAGGAGCAACTTGGATTTCTGTCCAATCGTTAATAAAATCTGCAAGGGCTTGCGACTTAATTGATGTGCGCGGCTCGTAACTGATGTGATGTGGTCCCAACTCGATCGCCCACTTAGCGACTCTTCCAGTAGCTTCTCGATTACGAATGATATCTGCCAATGGTGCTGAACTCACCACAGTTATTGGATGCTCTTGGAAGTAGTGCTTCAGCTTGCGACTCGCCATGAACACTCCAAACACCAACTTCTGCCACTGTGGGTAACGCTGTTTGGAAGCTGTGAGGACTTCGCTCACGTAGTATACTGGTCTCTGGACAGGGTATTCCTTTCCGTTTCTTGTCTCTCCACAACCATGACAGCACTCACAGCGCGGGAATTTGCCGCTATGTATAGTAGCATTGGCTCTTTATCTTTTGGAGCCGCCAGAACTGGAGCATTTGTCAATTGATGTTTCAAGGCTGTCAGAGCTTCGTCGGCCTCTGCGTCCCAAACGAAGGTGTCTGATTTTTTCAACAGTCTGTACAAAGGTAGTGCTTTCTCTCCCAATCTTGATATAAAGCGACTCAAAGCTGCTACGCAACCAGTAAGCCGCTGTACATCTTTTATCTTTTCTGGCTTTTGGAGATCCATCACGGCCTTTATCTTGTCAGGATTGGCCTCAATGCCTCTTTCTGATACTATGAATCCCAATAGCTTTCCTGCTGGTACTCCGAAAACGCACTTTGTGGGGTTGAGCTTCATGTTGTATTTTCTGAGATTTGTGAATGTCTCTGCCAGATCACCAATAAGATCCTGGCTAACTTGCGATTTAATCACAATATCATCCACGTAGGCATGAACGTTGCGACCTATTTGCTCATGTAGCAATTCTGAATGCATCTTTGGTAAGTCGCACCTGCGTTCTTCAACCCAAAGGGCATGCTGACGTAACAAAAAGCTCCGAAGGGTGTGATGAAGGACGTCTTTTCTTGGTCCTCCCTCTTCATCTTGATTTGATGGTAGCCTGAATAGGCGTCCAAAAAGCATAACAGCTCGCACCCAGCAGTTGAATCAATTACTTGGTCGATTCTTGGCAAAGCAAATGGATCCTTTGGACAAGCTTTGTTAAGACTGGTGTAATCAACGCACATTCGCCACGTACCGTTCTTTTTCATAACCAATACTGGATTTGCCACCCATTCCGGATGGTATACCTCTGTGATGAATCCTGCAGCCAGCAAGCGAGCTATTTCCTCTCCTATTGCCTTTCTCCTGTCATCATGAAAACGCCGTAGTGGCTGCTTCACTGGTTTAGCCGCAGGGTTCACTTTGAGGCTATGTTCTGCTAATTCTCTTGGTACCCCTGGCATATCTGACGGCTTCCATGCGAAGATGTCTTTATTTTCCTGGAGAAAAGCGACGAGGGCCTTCTCCTGCTCTTCTTCCATGTGTGCTCCAATGCTAGTTTGCTTGGATGAGTCGCCAGGAACAAGATTTATCTGCTTAGTGTCCTGGGCCGCTTTGAATTTCATTGGTGGCTCGGCAGATGGCGTGGTAACCACACTCATATCGTTTGGGTCCACCTGCGACTTATAACCTTTTAGTTCTTCCGCGGCACAGGCGGATTCTGCGAAAGCCGCATCTCCTTTCTCACATTCTATTGCTTTTTCTCTATCTCCGTACACTGTGATGACCCCTTTTGGTCCTGGTATCTTCAACTGTAGGTACACGTAGCATGGCCTGGCCATAAACTTAGCAAAGGCCGTTCTTCCAAACAAGGCGTGATATGGGCTTTGGAATTTTACCACTTCGAAGCTTAGGAATTCACTTCTAAAGTTCTCTTCTGTTCCAAAAGTTACCCCTAGGGTTATTTTCCCCACTGGCCGTGCGGACCTTCCTGGGACAATGCCGTGAAATACTGTTGACGTGGGCTGCAGGCTGGAATCCTTGAGTCCTAGACGCTGGAAAGTATCGTAGTACAAGATATTAATGCTGCTTCCTCCATCCATAAGCACTTTGGTCAGCTTGTATCCTGCAACGTATGGTGCCACAACCAGTGCCAACTTGCCAGGTTCCCGTACTGTGGCGGGTGGTCGTCGCGACTCCAGGTTACGCGTATTCTGACCACCTTAACCAAGCGGGTGTTGCTGGTATCACGGCGTTCACCTGCTGACTTCTCCGGCTCAATTTCTCTTCTCTTTTGGAGGTATCGATAACTATTGTGTGATACTGCCCCGTCTGCCTGGGGTTACTCGCGCCGTGCTGCCCAATATTTGTGTTATGAGCCGCACTAGGGTTTCCTTCATGGGAATTCCCCCCGTTGTGTTGGCTCTCTTCTTTCCACTTTTTGTAATAATGGCATTGCGCCTTGGTATGGTCCGCTGGCCGTCCATCACCTGTCGCATGAAGGTCGCATGGCCGGTTGAAAACTTCTTGCATATTGATTGGACGGGAGCCGTATCCTCGACCCCTTCCACGCTGGCCTCTGAATCCTCCACGCGTATTGGCGACGAGCCCTGAGTGACCATCTTCGCTTTTGCGTTTGTTTTGACTCGTGTTGTTGTGGCTCGTTTGCTGCTGCTGGGGCTTGTTGGAGTTTTTCTTTCCTTTTGCAGCAACCTCCTCTTCTTCTCCGTCTGACGCGTCTCTGGTTTTATCTGAGCTGGCATATTTGTTAGCCGCAGCCATCACCTCGCTGAGGCTCTTGACTTTATCCTTCATGCGACCCAGCTTATGAATCAGCGGCTCAAACTTGCAGTTTTTCTCCATCACCAGGACGGCTGAGCTTGGTGGTATATTATCTGAGGAGTGTATTATTTCTGCCACCCTTTTCATCCAATGGCGACTTGACTCGCCTTCCTTCTGGACACAACGCTCTAAATCTTCTATATTGCAGAGTCGCTTGCAAGTTCCTTGGAAGTTCTTAATGAAGGCATCCTTCAGTTCCTCCCAAGTATTTATAGAGTTGGGAGGCAAATTTTGCAGCCATATGTGCGCTGCTCCTTCTAGCATCATGTTTAGGTAGCGTGCGCAGATCTCTTCAGATGCGTTTAGGATGCTCATGCCCATCTCGTAATTGTTGAGCCAAGTGGTTGGATCCATGCTGGCGTTATAGTTTGCCACCTTGCGTGGCCCTTTGAAATCTTCAGGAAAAGGTTCCGATCTGATCCTTCAGTGAAACACGCCGGTCCCTTGAGTCGCGAGGACAGGGCTGTGGGCGCGCCTGCGGGGTTATCTGCGGGCCGCTTTTGCATCAATGGGCATTCGCCTGCGCTTCTGCGACTTGCTCCTGCTGCCTCTGTGCGACTCCTGACACGTCCTCTGGTGGCCTGCTCTGGACGCTTCTTTCTGCTGTAATCCTGTGATTGGCTGGTACGAGGGGCAGCTGTGCTTCGGCTTCCGCCCTATTGGCTTGTTGCAGGACTGCCGTACTTAGCATCTGAATCGCGCCGCGCCTCAGCATTGACCGGGTCATCGCCTGTTGGTACCATCTGAGTCAAGATATTAGCCGCAGCATACATATTATCGACAGGGTTCTGGTAATGGCCCTGTGGGGTGTGAAACCTCCTTGGTTGTTGCTGGGTCTCTTGATTTGTTGGTACCCTTCCTTCCGCAGTCGTCTGGATTCCCGTCCCGCGGCTGGAGTGAGCGGGATTTCCACTGTTGGTTGAGTCGCGCGCAGCTGTGTTTGCGGGTCAACCTGTTGTTGAGTCGCAGCCAGCGCGGCTACTCTCTGCCGCTCCTGTTGGATTCCTTGGTTTATCTGATCGAGCCTGCGGCGCTCTTCTTCCATCCTTCGAACCTCATACAGGAGCTCGGCCCTGGCGGCCTCAATTTCTGTTGCACGGAGGGCGGCGTTCGTGGCTGACACAGGGACAAGAAGTGGGTTGCTTGGGGGTGCCGATGCCTCGGTTTCTCCAGCAGTTCCTGATGCACCTGCTCCTCCGGCCATGTAAACCGCGACTTGTGCCATCTCTTGATCTGGTGATGATGTGATTTCTGGTGGGTAACCCCAGCAACTTTCTTCAAAGGCAGGTATGATGGACCCAAACTCTTGCGAGTCCATGCTTTCCACGGATTCTTCCCCGTCATCGGCGACTTCTTCTACTGAATCGCCTTCCTGGACCGATCTAACGGACCTGCCACCGATGAAGCCGACGAAGACGTTGATGGATCCGAACGGGATGACGTGGCCGGTCTCCAAATAATCTGCTTCCGGCCCCCAGCTTGAATCGTCGATGAGGGGTGTGCCATTGACCGTGATGATACGGCCAACAACAAGATCTTCAGCTCCCTTCATGGATCCTGCGCGGAACGTGACGCTCTTGACCGCAGGCCCCACGGTGGGCGCCAACTGTCGTGGGTTTGTCACGTCAGGTGTCATAGATGACTTCGTAGGTGTGGGATTATGCGAGTCAAGCATCTCCGAGCTTGGGATCGCAGGAACAAAGATCAACACAGATTTACCCAGGTTCGGCCCCCTCAATGTGAGGTAAAAGACCTACTTCCTGCCTACCCTAGATTGGTATTGATATGATAATCGAGGTGTTACAATGGAGGCGATCCGATCTGGTACTCGCCGTATGAGCTAGGGTTTGGGGCTTGATAGCTTGACCCGCTCTAAGTCCTGCGAGTCCTCTTTATATACACAGAGGCTCGCTAGGTTACAAAAGGAAACTTCCCCATAAGGAATACATCCACAGAGGCCTACTCGGAGACTACTTGGTCTTCACGTCCTCCGGGATATGTCTTCTAGATCTTTCCCTTATGGCGGTTCAATATTGGGCTTGCTCCCAAGTGGGCCTTCGTCCGTGCGAGTAAGTTAAGTCGCACTGGGCCGCGGTTAATCCAGAAAGTATTCCCCCGACAGCGCGAGGGCAGGAGGAGCTCGGCGAGGTGGTCCGTGGGAGCACGGCAGCCTCGTCGCTACAGCGACGAGGAAGATGACGAAAATGCGAAAACCCCCTGAAACCTTTTCTGCCATCACAAACAAGTCCTTTTCTCTTTTAATTTTAAAACAGCAACAATTCCTGATTTTATTTAGGCACCAAAACATTTTAGAAAAATATAGCAAAATTTGGGTAGCCTCCCAACAACATGTAAAGGCACCACAAAAATTGGCGTTGCAAAAATAAAATGTTTTGGACAGCATTTGTTCATAAGGTTTGTTTATGGCATTTTGCTAGATTTCAAAATGTTGCTCCTTCAATATTTTGGAGCAAGTGCAAATATTATTTTTGAACTCTTGGAACTTCCTTGACAAATGTAAGATGCAAGAAATTTTTTTTGCAACTTTGGAGTGCCATCCTTGTGTAGAAGTTTTGGTTGAAGCAAGTTGGGCATTTTGTTTTCCAATGTTGCCAAACCAAGTTAGTGGGTTGTTTAACAATTACAAATGGAGGCAATGATGCATGCATGGAATGCAAAAAGTGAAGATTTGGTCCATAATTTGCATTACCAAAAGTGGGCTATTACAATTCTACCCCCCTTACAGGAAACTCGTCCCGAGATTCTAAGATTGCGGAAAGAAGTCGGGATACTCCTCACGAAGACTAGACTCTCTTTCCCAAGTTGCTTCTTCTTCGGAATGGTGAGACCATTGAACTTTGAGGAACTTGGTAGTCTTGTTACGGGTCTTCCTTTCGGCTTCATCCAGGACACGGATAGGATGCTCGCGATACGTGAGATCTTCCTGGAGATCCAACTCTCATGATTGACTCCATGGATAGGATCCTTGAAGCACCGGCGAAGTTGGGAGACATGAAACACATCATGTACATTTGGGAATTTGACCGGTAACTCCAATTGATAAGAAAGATCTCCACGCTTGGCCAGAACGGTGAAAGGGCCAACATAGCGAGGGGCCAATTTCCCTTTGATACCGAAGCGGCGAACGCCGCGAAGGGGAGAGACGCGGAGATAAGCTTTATCACCAATTTCATAGTGAATTTCCTGATGGTGCTTATCATAGTAGCTCTTCTGCCTAGACTGAGCAATCTTCAGATTCTCTCTTATGATTCTCACCTTCTCCTCAGCTTCATTGATCACATCCGGACCAAAGAGTGCTCTCTCTCCGGTCTCGGACCAATTTAGAGGAGTGCGGCATTTTCTTCCATATAGAGCCTCGAATGGAGCCATGCCCAGACTAGCTTGATAGCTATTGTAGGAGAATTCCGCGAAAGGGAGATACTTTTCCCAACCCTTTCCAAAAGAGATTACACATGCCCGAAGCATGTCTTCCAGAACTTGGTTCACTCTTTCGGTCTGACCATGTTTGAGGATGGTAGCGGTACTGAAGTTGAGACGGGACCCCATAGCGTTTGGAAACTCTGCCAGAATTTGGATACAAAGATACTTCCACGGTCCGATATGATCCTCAAGGGACCCCATGCAATGGAACAATACGAGCCATATACAAGTCAGCAAGTTGACTTGCACGTATATCATCACGGACTAGTAGGAAGTGAGCAACCTTGGACAGACGATCAATGATTACCCAGATTGCATTGTTGCCCTTTTGAGATCTGGGAAACCCGGTGATGAGTCCATACCAATTTCATCCCATTTCCACTCGGGGACTGCAATAGGGCGAAGAGTGCCGGAGGTCTTTGATGTTCAGCCTTTACCCGTCGACAGGTGTCGCATTCAGCAACATACTTGGCAATTTCTCGTTTCATCCGAGTCCACCAAAATGTGGTCGAAGGTCTTGGTACATTTTGGTACTACCGGGATGAATAGCGAGAGGGGATTCATGAGCTTCTTGTAGGATGAGCTCCCTCAATTCCGGTTCTTTGGCACTACTAGACGGTCACCAAAATAAACAACCCGGATTCATCTTCCGAGAAACATTTGGCCTTGCCACTAGCAATGTTCTTTTTGATGTTCAGGATACCCTCATCCAGCTTCTGAGCATCCTTAATCTGGTCTACTAGAGTAGCTTTGATCTCCAGATTTGCAAGGTAGCCAGAAGGAACAATTTCCAGGTTCAAACGGGCAAACTCTCATGAAGAGCAGGTTGGGCCTTCTCAATCATCAGATTGTTGCAATAGGACTTCCGACTTAGCGCGTCAGCCACGACGTTTGCTTTGCCGGGTTGATAGTTCAGACTCACATCATAGTCCTTGATAACTCCAACCAACGCCTTTGCCTGAGATTTAAATCCGGCTGGGTGAAGAGGTACTTCAGACTCTTGTGATCCGAGAATATCTCGCAACGGTTACCAAACAGATATGGTCTCCATTGCTTCAAAGCATAAACACAGCGGCAAGTTCTAGATCATGAGTTGGGTAGTTGTGCTCATGCGGCTTAAGTTGGCGAGAAGCATATGCCACCACATGGCCATCTTGCATTAGCACACAGCCCAAGCCTTGCAAGAGGCGTCACAGAAGACGACGAAATCCTTGCTTGTGTCCGGCAGGACAAGCACAGAGCGGAGGTTTGGCTTTCAGTGTTTTGAAACTCTTCAGCTTCGGCCGACCATACGAACTTTTTATCCTTCTTGAGAAGGTCAGTCAGGGCCTTGGCTATCTTAGAGAAACCTTCAATGAATCGGCGGTAGTAACCGCCAATCCGAGAAAGCTACGGATGTCCTTGACTGACATTGGAGTTTTCCAATCCAAAATGGACTGAATCTTGTCGAGAATGACAGCCCACCAATTCGCGGATATCACATGACCAAGGAAGACAAGATTATCCAACCAAAACTCACACTTGGAGAACTTGGCATAGAGGCGGTTTCTCAAGTCGTGTCAGAACCAAACGAAGATGTTCCTCATGCTCTTCATTGGTTTTGGAATAGATGAGGATGTCATCAATGTAAATGACGACAAACTTGTCAAGATAATCCATGAAGATAGAGTTCATGAGCCTCATGAAAGTAGCGGAGCATTGGTGAGACCAAAGGACATGACGGTATACTCATATGAGCCATAACGAGTAACAAATGTCGTCTTTGGATATCCTCCTTTCTGATTTTTATCTGATGGTAGCCTGACCTCAGATCCATCTTGGAGAATACCGTTGCACCAGCTAACTGATCCAACAGATCATTGATGCGAGGAATAGGATACTTGTTCTTGATTGTCACCGCATTCAACGGTCGATAGTCAGAGACTAGACGAGGCACGGTTAGAATCCTCTTCTTGACAAAGAGTACCGGACAACCCCAAGGTGAACTGCTAGGCTGATGAAATCCTTTGCTAACAGCTGATCAATTTGCTCTTTCAACAGAGCCAACTCTTCCACCGGCATACGGTAGGGCTTCTTGGAAATTGGAGCAGTACCGGGAAGTAGATCTATGACAAACTCCACACTTCGGTCAGGAGGCATGCCAGGCAACTCTTCCGGGAACACATCGGGAAGTCACACACCACGTGTATGTCCTGGATTTCAGGAGGGGTTTCGCCTTCCATAAAGCAAAGGAGATCTCAGGTGAGTTGGGTATGAAGGAGGAGGAGGTCTTGATAGTGCAGACCAATACTTCACACTGTCACCGGAGGGGTCACGGTGACGGTCTTGGCAGCACAGTCGAGATTAGCCTGGTATTTGGCTAGCCAGTTCATGCCCAATATGACATCAATGCCACTTGACCTCAGAGCTACCAAAGCGAAAGGAAAAGAATAGTAACCGATAGTAATCTGGACTTCAGGAGTAACCCCATCGGTTTGCCATTTGGAGCCAGGAGTGGGATCACCAAGGGACGTCTCATTTTCTCAAACGGTATTTTGTGGTCTTTTGCAAAAGCTATGGATATGAATGAATGCGATGCTCCAGAATCAAACAAAACTGTAGCAAGATTGTTGTTGATTCGTAGCTCACCCATAAGAACGCCGGGGTCCTCTTCAGCTTCTTCAGCAGAGATGTGGTTCAGGCGACCACGCACATAGGTCCAGCCTTGCCAGCTGGGTGGCAGGGGCTCGTGCAGGAGTTATCGCGAGAGGTGCCTTCTGGGGGCACTCCCTGGAGTAGTGGCCAGCCTGGCCACAGGTGTAGCAGTGAGTCCAGGTGGAGCAGGTAGCATAGGACGGTACCCACTCCCGCCTACCCCAAGTGTCGAAGTAGTGGGGTGCGGAGGAGTGGGCTGTATCCGCGGCCCTCGGCATGAATGGAGCCGCGACACAACGCTGTAGGGGACAAAACACCCTGCGCTTCTTGCTCTCAGAACCCGAGGAACTCTGGTGGTCCCCATGTGCGGGCCTCTTGGAAGCCTCAAGTTCCTTTCTTCCTTGCTCAAGAGTAAAGCCTGGTTGAACAGCTCCTGTAGGTCTGGAACCTGAAGGGCAGCTCATAGCGAGCTGCGGCGGAAAGACCCTTGCGGAACAGCTCTTGCTTGTCAGCATCATTGGTCACGTCCCTTGGGGGCGTAACGAGAGAGATGGTTGAACTCACGACCATAAGTGCGGAGGTATCCGTCCCTGTTGCAAATCCAGGAACTCCCTCCTCTTCAATCCATGATCGGCTGGGGAATGTACCCGCACGGAAGGCAGTGCGGAAATCCGCCCAAGTGAAGACATGGTTGGCTGGAACAAGCCACATGGCTTCCCACCAACAGCCAGCGCACCAACCAAGAGGTAGGGTGGCAAAGTTGACTTGTTCAGCCACTGGGACATGCAGCGCGGAGAACTTGCGCTAAGGCGCGAAGCCAATCATCAGCTTCCAGTGGCTCCTTAGCATCAGCAAAGTGGTGTGGCTGGGAACGCAGAACTCAGTGAGAGTGTTGCACTCGTTCCTCCGTGCATTCTGCTGCACCAACTGCTCAAGCAAGCGCTCATTGCGCCACGGTTCTCCTCAATGGCCATCGACCTGAGCCATCGAGGGTGGTGGCGGCAGATCATCCTCCATCATTGTGGTTACCGCGACCACCACGGCCTCCGCGGCCTCCTCGAGCCATTCTGGAGATTTGACAATGACACGTTAGTATCTTTCCCGAATGGTCGAACAATAGCATTAGCGTCTAACAAGTACAGACTAGGGACGATAATACATTGTAAACAATTAACAAGGAATCAACAAGATATAACTTGGGTCAAAGATCAGCATCATGTGCTACTAGTGAGAGTTAAGAAATCACACTTAACACACTCTAGTTGGCACAATCCGGGACCTTATGTTCAAGTCCTTGGGTTAAAACCCAACAGAGAGCAAATGATTTGACTGTAGAACATCTGAGTTGATTTGGGATTGCAACGGCGGGAGCAACGTGACACATAACACTAAAGGTCGAACCCAACCCCGTTTATCTAATTTTGAAGTAACAGATGAGAAGTAAAACCTTTAAGTCAAATCGAGGTAAGATTGCTCCGAGATTAGAGGGTAACCAGATAAGGAGTAAAAAGAATCCTAAGATGGTTTTCACAACTCATTTTTAGGTTAAAATATTTTCACAAACACTAGACTCAACGTCGACAGTAGAAGGGTTTCCTACAGGCAGTACTGCTCTGATACCAACTTGTGGTGCCCCGACCCGACTGTTATACAGTGAGTGTGCTGTGTGTCACCGGTTAAGCGATACAACCGGAGGTTACGGGTTTACCAATCCCGGCCAAAACCTTTGGCAGGCGTTGCTCGGAATGGATCATCGGCAACGCAACACCCCGATTGATGCCTTAACACAGGCAAACCCTCAATGTATAATAGAGAGATCAAGACTTGTGGAACAACTGGCACATCACGACTCTACGACACAAATCATTATAGTTCAACTCTTATAATAGAGAAAGATAGCAAATACAACCAGAGGTCACAGACCCAACATTACAAGCGGAAGCAATTAGGTTGTTCTAAACAACAAGATCCAAAATTATGGCCTAAGAGGCCTACAGATAAACATCAGCAGCTGTTCCGGGATGTCCCAAGCTGCCACCTGGGAACCCCAGACTACTCGTCGACGTCCACAAAGAACCCACCTTCGAGGTCGGTGAAGTCCTCCTCTGAAACAAAACAAACGACGTTGAGTTCGACGAACTCGCAAGATTATATATAGAGCTTTAGCTCGATGAGGCTTTCAAGTTTTATGGCTGTTTTGCATAAAGCTGATTTTATTATAAAACATAACTCAATGGCATCGACTAATCAGATATTTTCAAAAGGGGTAAGAGTACTTTTTCTTTGATCACTTTCTCAACATCAACCATGTGTACCTGTTCATCAAAGGCACCTCCGAATCACCCTCGAGGAAGTCAACCTTGCTTCTTGAGTGGTACCTTTAGTACCCAGTTTTTAATCATTCCGTTCAAGTTATTCTATGTCTTATCGTCCTTTCCCAAGTTGTCCGTAACGTGGACACGGCTTTTGAAAAGATTTAACCCTGCAGGGGTGCACTGTGTTTACCTTCGGTACCGCCGGCTCATTGCTACGTAGCTCTCTTCCGGGGAAAGCCGGCTGAGTGGGAACGGTTACAACCTTTACCTTGTTAAGGACTAACCAGGATCATCAGTGAGGAGGCAGCGGATCACAACACCCTGCCCGTGGCCACTCATTTTCCTAACACCACCATCCTCATCTCAGTTCATCCACCATCATCACGCCGCGCAAATGGAAGCCAACTAGAGGACCCGGCTAGTCCGCCCAAGTTAGTCGGTCGACGAGGGCTCCATTACCCCACCGAATGGAAGCGCGCTCATTCTTGGTTCAAGAGGTAAAGAACTCGCACCTAGGCGGCGAGAGTGAGACAAACACCACCATACCAAAGTGGCCTCTCATCCCCACCTTTAAGCATCTTATTACCTGTCACCACAATTCTCCACCATCATCTGAACACTTCAACAACCTGTTTCCAACTTGAAATCCATCGGACGGCTAAGCATTTAACTAAGCATGGCTAAGCATCAACATGCATAGTTAAGTATTTCAGGCCAAAGTACAATCTATGGATAATAGGAGGGAAACAGGTAATTGGCATCGGAATCTTAATGCAACTATAGGATACTCTAATCCAAGCAAATTGACATTTGGAACCGCATGCAATATTAT